>VDFB02353493.1:401033491-401211642 GCA_007258455.2 Sequoia sempervirens | reverse complement strand
TTCCATCACCTTTTGAATGTTTTTTCCATCACCTTTGCATGAAATAGCAGAGTTTTCACGTTGAGAGGCATATAATATCAATTCAAGTTTGAATTATAGTGATAATTGATATACAATTTAAATTTGAAGGGGAACAAGCTTTTGAAGAAGTCAAATTTTTGAGGAGTTTGAGGAAGGAAGAAGCAAAGGCTGCATAATTGGGTAGAACTCCTCTATTTGAAACTTTTCTTTTTTAGGCATGTGAAATATTTGTACATTTTCTTTCATTCTATTATGCCTTGCTTTCATTTTTATTGTTTAGCTTATTCTGTGTTGATCAAATTGTTTGTTTGTGATGCACTATCAGATTTCCAAGCCACTCAACAACATCATTTCTTTACGGAACTTCCTTCCCAAATCAATAAAGAGTAAAACATCAATTTATACAAACTTTGTCAAATTCATCCAAAACTACTTTTCATTCAACCAAAATCCATTTATTTCATTTCAAGTTATAAGGCTATTAGTAGCCAATTCACCATCTCCATATAGCAAACCATTTTTAGAATCAACTTTCAACTTTGTTCTTGTCATAAACAATACAACAATCACTCATCAACTCAACTTACCCCTTCAAGGAAAAAATAATCAAACACCTTTGTTCCTTAGACTTGCAATCAAACATCATCCCAACCATTTAAGATATCTTTTCTCAAATCAACATATCCATCATCCTATCTTCACTTAAACACCATTTGTAAATAAATAACAAGATTAGTTTAACACTATCACTCATACCTTTAAGATACCAATTTCATCATGTTTTGATTGTAATATTCCAATATATCAAGATAGACACTCTCGACTACTTTGTGACTAAGAAACCATTGCCATATATTGGAAACATATGCCCAACTGTCAAATCTTTCTACAATCTACCTTCAAACATTACTAAGCATACATATGTCCTGTGTCATCATTAAATGAGACTGCTTCCTGCCAGCTAATCAACATTCCCTTCTGCTTTTTTCTACATATTCTCTATTTTAGCAAACAATGCCAAATATCTCTAGGAGGCCAACATTCCATCTAATCGGGTGATTCCTTTTCTATCATAATTCATTTTACACAATTCCAATACTGCATTCTCGTGCCTATTTTGATCCTTTTTTCAACATACTCATAAAAGTTTATACACTTATTTCAATAAAACAGTAGAACCAACATGTCATTTCATCGTAAAATCCCTTAAATATGTCAATTTATCAAATCAAGTCATCATAGAACTACTCACTAATCCACCAAACCTGCAAACATTCTTAGGCCATGTGTAGAAACTCACAAATAAACAAGTTTCAAGATGGGAAATGCCCATCAATACACAAAATTAGTAAACATTTGATTATAGGGTGAAACACACCAACCATGAGGGTTTCTTTAATGAAACATTTGCAAAACCTCTACTACTCCCCAACACCTCGAAACATGCTTCATTATGTTTGAAAATTATTTTGAAATCATTTCTTTAAGCTCCTCTACATGTTGTTTCCTCAAACCCTACTTGAAAACACCATTTTTTTGAATGAGAAAATTCATAATTTTGTTCATGCAACTGTATCCCAACTTCTTATTTCTATTTACCCTTGCCACACACATCTTCACATTGAAAAGACACTAAATATGATCCATTCCACCGACCTAATAGCCCTACATCGGTGGAATGGCTAAGAATCACTTTTTAGACTCTCTAAACAATTCTAAGGAAACCACAGACCGAGACTTAGGAAACTAAGTTCAAATTAGATTGATTATTTGAATTACAATTCCTACAACTTTCAAGAATGAAAGAAGTCTCTTTCCTCGACAAGAATCAAATCTTAGAATGATTGAATCACTATGCAACCTGAAAGTAAATAGAAAAGCTTTCCAAAATAACTGAGCAAAGGTTTTTTCATTAATTTTTATGGATTTTTGGGATACAAGATCTTCCTTTCTCAAGCTTACAATTCTTTTTAAAGGTGTCTAAATCAGTTGAAATAATTGCCTCTTCATCTTCATCAACCCATCCTTTCCCTTCCACAAAAAGACTCTTCACCTTCCTGCTTTTGTGCAATTTTACATTTTTACAATAATTGACAACTTTTGTTATAAAAACAACTTTTCAATAATATCACCTAGTGACCTATTTCATGGTGCAAATACATTGAAATTCATCATTTAATGACCTCACTCATCATATTTACTTGAACATTACAAATTGAACAAATTAGCCTTTTTGAAGGAATTTCATGACCTAGGTGCTCCTACACCAGCTTGTCATGTTACAACCTGCATACTGTCAATGGACATTTTAAATCACACAATTCACACTTTCCTATTTACATTTTTAAACCACATCTCTTTGAGGCATTTTTAAAATTTAACAAATGACTTTTCTTGTGTATGCTTCCAAAGATATCATTGAGTTATTTTGTCAAATATATACAAACCAGCTTTCATTGACTTCTTTGTGTAACCTGTGCTTTCAATTAGTTAATTTTGACAACTTAGCACTTTTTGGCACATGTAAAATATTCATCATACGTAAGAAATGAACTGCTAAAGGAAAAATAATAGATGATCAGCTCCAAGCCATCAAAGAGAAAGAGAAAATGGTTGGAGGAATTTCAGAAAGTAGAAATTGGGAACGCATTGATGAAAACAAGCTAGTTGAAGAGGAACCTCAACCTGCCAAAAAGAGAAAGAAATTATAAAAGACAAAGGGCATGAAGTGAAAAGAGTCGTATTAGGAGATGCAGATACCATAGTTCAAGACACACCATCTATCAAAAGTGAATACAAAGGGACAATTCATTACACAAGTGAATATGGAGGGACACCATCTACCACAAGTGAGTATGGCTGGACACCATCCACCACATCTGAAGTTGGCATGCACTACCACCGGAGTTGAGGAAAAGGTATCATCATCCCCATTTGAACCTCAAGGTATGTATTCTATTCCACCCTCGATCGAAGGTATGCAATCTAGCCCACCTCAATTAAATATTGATGAAATTGCTAATGTTGAGATGTATGTACCTAAGAGAACACCACCTAGAATTTTGTGTAGAAAGACAAAGTTTTTGATTAATATTGATGAGGATATTTTGTAGCACATGGAAGGTAAGATTCTAGAACACACTTGTAGAAGATATGCTGATAAGATTTGGAAAATATTCTTTGAAAGGCTAAATGGGACTATAAGATTTCAACTATTTGTTCAAATGATGTGGGGTTTAAAGTACATAAACATCATGAAGACTCTTGGGTTGAGAACATCAAATGCATCAAGTGAAAACACTATTGTGAAGAATCTAATGGATGCTTATGACAGTGTGGGTAAGACCTCACACTCAAAGGATAGTAATGTCACCCAATGTGTCATTACATTGACTTTGGTAAGCTATCAAACAAAGAGATCTTGCCTCATTAAAAAGACAAGTGAACAAAATGGGAATTAGTAGAAATTTTTATCAAATGCCGTTCAAGCATGGCAAAAATTGAGGGCACCAATTCAAATGAATTATGGGCATTCTCGGGAGACTGCCACACAAAGATAAAAAAGTTGTTGAAGCATTGAGAACACTAATTGAATTTATTGGAAGAATAATACAAGGCCATCTCTGAATCAAAGAAATGTCATAAGAAGGAGAATTCAGAGTTGAACCATGAGCCACATCCAAAGCATTTTTGGATATGACTTCAAACCCAATTTTTCATAAATTTCAAAATTCTTATCCTCAAATTAGTATTTCTCAAAGATTTTTGAAATGATTAAACCTTTTATGTCAAGATAAATCACACACACACTACTTGTTGTAAACTACATATTGAATTCTCTAACCATTATGATGTTTATCGTTCTATATGTTTACATTTGCATACTAACGATGTTTTGCAGGATTGTGGCATAGAAGCCCCACCAAAATATTCAAGAAAGTTATTATCAAAAATTTTATGTGAAATAGAGGATGGCCAAATATTCTATAGGACATCATGCTTGGATGGTTCATGTGAGCGTTGTGGTGGCTTGCAACGAATGCTAGTATTTCAACATATGGAAAGCACATATGAGGCGGGACAAAAACTAGTAGAGTTAGGGAAGTATAAAATAGTGGCATATGCTACAAAAGATGGGTTTGAAGAAAAAAGGTGTGAGTTGGTTATTCAGAAGATTCAAGTGTATCAGTTCATGTCCATGTTTCATGAGAATCTAGTGTATGAGTATGCAAGGCATACCCATAGAGCCCGATGGCTGGACACACAATTCAAGCTATATAAGGACACCTTTCCACTTGGTAGCATAGTATCAGTGGTTGAATTTGTAGAGAACTACACTCTACAACCACAGCATGAGGTGCAGTCACAGTATTACAACTCCACACAGGTTTCAATATTTGTGCACATAGCATTTATACATGTAGCTAAAAGTACAGAGGACAAAAGGAAGGTATTGAGGGGGTATCACTTTTATATTAGTGATGATCGCACACATTCTCCAGAGTTCATGCAAGATTTCTTCCAAATGTTCTACAATCATTTGGCTCAGAGGGGCATATCATATGATCAGCATATAATATGGTCAGATAATTGTGCATCATAGTTCAAGAATGAGTGCATGTTCTACTGGTTGTGCAAGATGCATCTCACTACATGTGTTCAACATATGTGGAACTTTTGTGAGGCCATACATGGAAAGGGAGAGCATGACGGTGCAGGAGCATGCGTGAAAAGAGCATTAACACAAGAAGAGTTAAAGTATAAAGAGAATGCATAGTTGATAGATGCAAGATCAATCGTCGAGTTGCGTAATGGTTTGATGGGTCCAGGTAATGAAAGTACGTCCTCAGTTCATAGATTTTTTTGGTTGATGGATGATACTAACATTGCACCATATGAGGATTGTTGTACACTAACAGGATTGAGTGAGTTGCACTCTTTCCTTAGCTCAAATGAAGGTTCATGGAGTATTGATACACATAAGATGGCATGCTTTTGTTCTTCATGTACAATGTGAGCCTAGAATGATTGTGAGTTAGGGGAGTGGGTTGAAAAATGGTTGACAAGTTATCTTAGCCCACTTCACATGTATCACCCTCTGATGGCATTGGAACTAACACGGATGGAATCATCGGTCGACTTTGACCATTTATCGGATCTAGTTCAACCAGGTAATATATCTACTTTCTTAGTATTTGAAATTCCATATTGTTATCTTACTTTGTATTGTATTCATAATGTTGACTAATTTCAAGAGATATGCCACACATATAAATGCAGGGCATGTTTATGCAATTATTGTAGATGAAGACAATGAAGAGGGTACAAACTATTACTTGTGTCATTGTGTTGAGGCAAAAAATAAATTGGAAGCCCAAATTATAGATGGAGAAAACATTGAATACCCTACAGGCTCAGTTGTTGTTACTGGAATGTGGTTGAGAAGGTACCCACATAAGAGTGTTAAACATTGGTTGTTTGAGGAATTTGAAACGCATCGTAAGATTCTTCATTACTCAAACCTTGTCGTGGAATCCAATGTTCATTTGAGAAAATATTGGGGTAGACCTTTGAACAAGACCTTGTGGAGGGTCTGTGAGTCTGACCATGAGGTAATACTTGACACAATAAAGAGTAGAGCAGACCCAGATGGTTCATTGGATTAATTTGTAAGTATATGCACAATAGTTCTTATTAATTTATACTTGTATCCACGTCAGTTTCGTTGATGCCAATGCTATCATCTTATTTTACTTTGTGTATATGTATGTAACTAGGCAAACATTGATTGGTGTCCCCTTGCATAAAATGAAGATTTATGAGCCATCCAAGAGAATCTCAAGCAAAAAAGTAATGCAACATCCTTATTTTGATGATCTTGACAAATCTCAATTATGATTTTAAGCCATTAAAAAAGTGCATGCGAAGCTTGATGAGGAAATTTCAAGTTATTCATTTGAATTTAACCTTATCATGACCACCTATGATGTAGACATTATAAGAGCATCTCAAATTTCAATAAATTCTATTCATAAGAGGGTATGTGCAAGATCATCATGGAAAAATAGGCCCTTATGTGGCAAAAATTTAGAAAAATCGAAGTTAGCAACTTGACATAAAAAATTGAATAAGTTATCTATATTATTTCAAAAATATAAGAATAGACTCTGTAGAAAATTGAATGTAGTTTCTAAACAACTAAGTTTTTTTAAAAAAAAATCTATTTCCATGAAAATTTGAAATTTCAATGTAGTAGTACTTAAATTCAAGGAAAAATAAGAAGTAGGTAATCATTAGGCCACCCTAACCACAATAAAATGATAATATATTTTATAATATTTTAGAAATAAGTAGAGGACTCATGTCCGGATGTGATGCACATTTTTTTGTAATTTTTTCCAAGTAAATAATTAATTATGAATTTCTTATTACAAATTTTAAAAAGTATAAAGTATGTCCTAATACCTTAACTTGGTGAAAATTCATGAAATTAAATTTTTCCTTTTTAATCCTATAGTATGTGAAGCAATGAATGTGATGTGTGTTTTGGATTCCAAAAATGTGATTTGAAAGCTATATATGTTTTTCAATAAGCCTATCAATTAGGACTTTAGTCATAATTCAAATAGAAAATGAATAATAGTTATTTATTAAATTCAAAGTAAAGAATAATTTATATTGGTGGAAATTTGAGAATCTCCTTTAAAAACCTTTTTCATTTCATCAATTTTGGGTAAAAAAAAGGTCATCAGCCACATACCCTACAAATACCCATCATATTGCCACTTTTTGGCCCATCCTGATCCTGCACATACCCAAGAGCATAGATAAGGTAGTGAACTCTTTGAAAAAATGCCTCAAAGAAATGTGGTCTCATGGTGATGGAATGGCATGACGAATGCCATGACAAGCAAATTTTTGTGGATTGTCATGGCATTCTATCACCATTGAGACCACATTTCTTTGAGGCTTTTTTTCAAACAGTTTCTTGCCTTTTCTATGCTATTGCTTATTAGTATGCTTTGATAGATTTTTTCCAAGCATCCATAGCTTTTTTGGAAGCACCTATTTTAGGCTTTTAGCCATATCAACAAGGAAGCAAACTGTTTGATAGAATGCTTTGGTAAACATGTATGATAAATGTACTAGCATAGAGAAGTCAATGAACTATTTGAAAAAATGCCTCAAAGAAATGTGGTCTCATGATGATGGAATTCCATGAAAATCCACAACAATTTTCTTGTCATGTGATGCAGAGGGGATGAGACTTTAGTCAAAACTCAAAGTTTCAAGGATTGCAATGATGCAATCTCAAACACTCTTCCAGGCACCCTGATGGAGACAAGCCTCAATAGTGCACTTATAACTTAGATTCTTTCCTAATGGACCCAAACCATTGGAGTGATCTCAAGGAACTCAAAAAAACTTATCTTGAATGGTTTCAAAGCCCCAAACCTTTGTCTTAGACAAAACTCACTTTTTGCACCTTGACTAGGCTTCTAGCCCAAGTAGGCTTCTAGCGATGGTTTTTTGACTTTTCACTCAACTTCCCCAAAGGAATTCTCAATATAATAACTGATTCATATGTGATTCATGATGATACACAACATATCAAATCATTTATGGAACTTGTTCTGGATCAAACCTACCAAAATTTGTTGTTTCCTCAAATTTAAGGCCTAATTAGCCCACTTTTTCAAAGAAACCCCTCTCTAAACTTATCCCCTAACTATGAAACTTTCAACAGTGTTTTAAAATGTTCCCAAACCAAATATTTTCAAGGTATTAGTCTTCTTTGACACCCTCAACACCCTAAATCACAAAACCCTCAATAAATTGCTTCAAAACTAGGGCCTCTTGAAAATTAGCTTTCCCAACACTTCCAGAACCTTCTCTTGGACTTTTCACCAATAACTTAACATATATTAACAACTTCAACTCAAAAATATACCCCTTATTAAGGTAGATCTCCTGCTGCTACACTTTAGGCACCATTTTCATGCCCTTTTCCTTGCTAAAACTTGGTGTACACCCAAGAATCACTCTTTCCTGAACAATAACTTGTTAGATATGTATAATAAAATTTAGATATGATCCATTTCACAAGTTTTCAGTCACACTCTCCCATGGAATGGATCATTTATTCATGAAGACTCTCAAAACTAGTGGAAAATCTGTACTTTTTGAGGACAGCCAGCAATATAACACAAGAAACTGATTCCCAACATTATTCAGGTCATTAAAAAGGTTAAATGCATGTAAATACAAGTTCTTAAACCATCCAAATGAGCATGAAACCAAAAGGAATAAGAGATTCATAAAAAAAACTCAAGAAAATGCAAAAAGATTGAAATTTTTATTGATTTTCTGTAGCAGTTCATACAACACTTGCAATATCAGCCAACCCTCCATACAAATGCTTTCTCCAGGCTTATAGACTCATCCTACAACTGTCCCAACTGATTAGAATTGATTTTATTACATTATTGTGATTAAAACTCCTAAAAATCACTTGTCCACCCAAAGTTGGATTTCAAAAATTTGAATTTCCAACATTGCAATTTATTCACTCCTATTAACTATAAAGCTTCCAAAACTATTACATATCATCATTCAACCTTATTTAACCTAATTAAAACATCATCTTTGAAGTGATGTGTGAAACACATTGCTTCAAAGAAAATAATTTTTTTTTCCCCTGATATGTTTTTGATTTTGATGGTGATGATGCCCCCTCGAGAGGTAAATCACAGAAGATGATATGAAGCCGATTTGAAGATAAAATGTCAAGAATGGTAGGGAAACAGTGATTTAGCTCCTGATGAATGATGTTTGTGATGGCCCAGCAAAAAATAAATATTGAAGGAATGAAAAATGCCATTAACTCTCACCCTAATAGACCCTTAAAAGGTGAAAAGGGGTAAAATGAAGTGTCATTTTCAACCTGCTGCTACAGTGAAAAGTGAGCTCTGATAGTGACTTAGCGAGATGGAGGTCCCATTGCACAGGAATAGATTCGAGTGAGCGTGTCGATACCAGAGACCAGCTGTGTATGGACCACCAGTGAGTGATTCCAACCATTTATGATTTCAAATTTTGCATTTTGAATCAATTTTGCAAATGTTTTAGGTCAATTTGTAGTTGTTTAGTGGCATTTTAGCGCATTCGATAAAAACTTTAGTGCTTTCATAGAGTTAAGTAGTGCATATAGGAAATCCTATAGCACATATAGGCGTAGGTTAAAAATGCATCTTTTAGTTCTTACGATAGATAGAGTAGCACATATAGGTTCAAATCAACTTAAAAGATCCTGTAGCGCATATACGACATAGATTTGTGCATATAGGGCTAGGGCCACAAATTAGATATAGTTGTGCATTTGGGAGTTAAAGTTGCACATCCACGGGATATATTAGCGCATACCGAGTTTTAGCGCTTATGGGAAAAGTTTTAGCACAATTGAGTGAAACTGTTGCGCATATGTGGTTTAGTGCATCTAGGTAACAGAGTAGCGCATATGGGAAATTTTTGATAGAATGCCTGTGTGATGAAAAATGATGATTTAAATTGCTTCCTTAGTCAATAGATAGATAAATTGTAGGACTATCATGGTGATATGGATAAAAATGATAGAAAAATCTGATAAAGAACTGATAACTTTGCTTCCAAAATAGAAAACAAAGAGTAGATAGCTTGATAACTTTGTTAAAAACAAAGAGTATAGTGATTGATTGATTGTGTTTGGATAACTTTGCTTCTTGCGATTGAAAACAAAGAGTAGATGTTTGATAAATTTTCTTTCTGCAATAGAAACCAAAGAGTAAAATGAGGATACAAATTTGCATTCATGACTGAAATACAAATAGGAAATGAATTGTGTGTTGATAAATTTGCTTTCCTAAAAAGAAAAACAAATAGTAAATGATGATAGAGTAGATTGATTGGATATTCAGATAGATTGATTTAATACTTGATATGGGTCATTGATTGAATTTGTTGGATAGATAGATCACATGATATGAGTCTGATTAATGTGTCCTTTGTGATGATAAAAAATAGGAGGCTTTCAAAAGCCTCTAGATTAGAGAGTGGTTCCCACTATGTTGGGAGCAAGTAGGAGAGCTTACACCAGCTGAGTTACAGTTGATAGCAGATTGTGGACTGGGACCTTTGTTGACCATGCCACGAGGTATTTGGATCAACAGGGGACTGTTGACCGCTTTGGCAGAGAGATGGCACTCAGAGCATAACACTTTTCACTTGTCGAACGGTGAGATGAGTGTGACGCCCGAGGATGTGTATAGGATTCTTGGGGTTCCAATTGTCGGTGCCCTTGTGGTTTATGACCACAAGGAGATTGGTGGGACCGAGGTGCTGCAGTGGATATGCGGCGATGTGAGCATTTGTGGATATTGGGTAGATTGGGAGGATTTCAATAGACATCTAGCCTTAGTTGCTGTGTTGGCTGCATTCATTGGAGGCTTCTTTGGACCGAACCATTGGTCGAAGGGATTTGCAGTTGGTTGGGGTAGGATGTTGGAGTGGTTAGTGACACAACCACAAAGGTATGCTTGGGGGAGCTGTATATTAGCGAACATGTATCATGATCTTCATCAGGTTGTATATAGAGGATCCACTAGCTTGGCGAGTGGGGTGACACTTTTACAGATCTAGGTGTGGGATCATATTGCGATCATGAGACCACTTTGCACGAGAGATAGGCCAGCAGGGAGGCCCTATGTGTATGCATATTCTGGTGCACTTGTCCAGCAAAGCTGGGAAAGGTAGAGTATTGGCGATGGGTATTGGATGATATAGATGTAGTGATATGGAGACCATACATGGATTGTGAGGCATGGGGGAGTGATCACTTAGAGATGTCATTTATTTGCAGACCGCGATATCTGATAGGGCGGACTCCCTTTATTATTGAGAGATTTCTGGCATTGCGGGTGCTGAGACAGTTTGGATTTACACAGGGGATGCCACAGGGCGTTGCTCATTATGGGCGGTGCAAGGGTGATCCAGGATGGGGGCCATGTATCTAATACCAGGTAGCATACACAGAGTATTCTACCTTACAGCTAGAGGTATGGACAGATAGACCAGAGGTGCAGGATGCAGGGATGACTGATGATTATGCACATTATTTCCATACACATCCATTTCCATGGTTTACAGTACCAGATGAGCCATGGGCCATTGGGGGATAGGGGGATGTGGCTAGTGGAGAGCAGGCGATGGGTGGAGGAGAGGAGAAGGAGGAGGGAGATGAGGAGGAGGGAGATGAGGTGATGGGTGGAGGAGATGAGGAGGAGGAGAGTGGAGGAGATGGTGACAAGGACAGCTCGGATGGCAAAGATGATAGAGGAGATGATGTTGGAGAGGAGAGGTGGTAGAGGTTGGACAATCTGGGCAGAGCATAGATTATTCAGTGAGCCAGATCTAGCGGCAGACCACAGACAATGATTAGGGTGTCGTCCTCATCTCAACAGGCACATATGGCTACATTGTAGGCTCAGGTTTAGATGTTGCAGGGACAGTAGACACAGCTACAAAGCCAGCTAGCTCAGGCTCAGAGTGTGATAGTACAGTTGTAGACATAGCTTTCATAGGCTCAGATGTAGGTACAGGCTTAGGCTCAGGCACAGGTACAGGTTCAGGCACCTACCCCAGATTCCCAGGTGACACAGTTGGTAGCGGAGAGGGATGCACTTAGACGATGGGCACTGGAGGCCAAGGGTGTGGCACAGAGACTCATGGGTACCGTAGAGAGTACATCATTACGAGAGGCCATTGCAGAAGGATTTGAAGCAACTAGAGAGGCCAAGTACTATAGAGTCAGATACGAGGAGTTCTGTCCTCCCGAGCATTGAGAGCCTTACCCACAATCACACAGCAAGACGAGGACCCGATCACGGACATCGACACATGGCAGAGAGGTTACAAGGCCTCAACGGGATCCCGATGTAGGGGGTAGTGGTAGGCTGCCTCCTTCTAGACCAGCTCCTTCAGGGGCATCTACCATCTAGCATTTGGGCAGATATATTTTGGCACATATGCTTATCATTTTTGCCAGGGCATGTATATTGAGTTTTGATCATATCTCATGTATCATGTTTTGAACTTTTTAGTTTTATTGGACATTGGACATTTGTATTATTTTGATGAGCGATGATATGTAGCAGCGATGATTTTGATGATGATATGTTATGCATTCTTGATGTGATATGGATTATATTTTTAGTTACATATGATATGAGGTGGATTTTGATATGTTTTTACTATTTTTGCAGACTAATCTTATGTTGCAGGATGATCTACTGATATGATGTAGATGGATGATCTAGGATGTAGATGCAATGATTGTAATAATGTATATATGAGATGTTGATTTTTGAATTTTGTTTCAAATGCAGAAATGAATAGTATGTGTATGAAATGCATCATGAAATTATGATATGAAAATGGTAGATAATGAATGTGATAATGATAATGATAATGATGAAAAGATAAATGATATATTTGGTAATGCTTATGTAATGAAAATGGCAATGTGATGAAAATGAAATAATTATAATGTGGAATGCAATGATATGAAACGAATGAGTGCAACGATAATGGAATGATGCTAAATGATGATATAAATGATAATAAATGATAAATGAATGAATCTAATGGTAAAAAAATGAAATAAAGATGATAATGATACGAGAGAAAAGGAAATGATAATAGTAATTGAAAAATGATGATGTTATGAAAAATGATATGAAATGATAAATGAGAGAAAATAATGATATGAAGTGAGAAATGAATGAATGAGCAATGATAACATTATGAAATAATGATAAAGATCTTATGACAGAAAATGAAATAAAGATGATAATGATAAATGATAAAGATATAATGATATGATAATGAATGGATAAGAAATGATATATTTTCTATGAAAATAATGATATGAAAAGGATAAATGAATGAATCGAATGGTAAAAAAGGAAATAAAGATGATGGTGATAAGTGATGAATGATAATAATAATATGAAATGATAAATGAGAAGAAAAATGAGATAAAATGAAAATAAAGATGATAGTGATAAATGTTGAATGGTAATAATGAAATGATAATGAATGAACGATGTGAATGATAATAATGATATAAAAAGATGATATGAAGTGAGAAATTTCCAAATGTCCTCCTCAAAGAGTTCAAAGATACATGACAACCATCAATGTTTTCATTTAGCCTTTCAGAACACTGATGTGAATCCAATATGCAGATATATTCAAATGATCTAACTAACATGCAACTAAATGAAACTAACCAGTTTGTTGAGCCTGTTATAAGCATTCTTGAATCATCATAGAGCATCTTAAAATGTTGGAAGTATGTACAAGCATCAGAGGGGAAATTAGCACCAATGATGACCTAAGTACAACTTTCATGATTTTTGATATAGTAAGTGAACACAAGCATCGAGGTATAATTAAACCGAGATGACCTAAGCATTTCTTGCATAAGTAGACAAAGATTAACCACCCTTCTAATGCAAACGTGGAACTATCATCAATGATATTGCTTTGGTAATCATGTCCTGTGAGATATTTGCATCAAATTGATTGCTAACCTCAAGACAACAGACAAAGAAAAATCATTCTCATTCCTTGCCACACTAGTTCAGTACATCATCGAGTATGCTCCAGAGTAATGATATCGAAAATCACACAACCTTTGTTCAAACATGCAGTACTGTTATTTCATACATTATTCTGATTTTTAGATCATCCAATAGATAATGAGATGGTATCTGCTGAAAAGTGTTCATGATATGGATCGATGATCGGATAAGGTGTCGCATGAGTTGGTTGTATGTTCGCATGGTTAAATTTTATGACATTGTCCAGCTATTTTAGTATGCTTTGAAAGGTAAGTGCCCCCAGTTGATATTTGCCTCGTATGTCAACACAACTTGCGAAAAGGAATATGTACAATAATCAAGCCATGGTAAGACGTTTTATCACTCTAGGAAAATGATGGCAAGATGATGCAATTATAACCCTAAGATGCGGAAAAAGAGAAAGCTGAAAAGCCAAAGTGCAAAACATGAACTAATAGATGGATAGGTACAGATAGCGTCTGTTTGCCAGATTTTCACTATCTGTGTTTATTGCATTTTTTTGATTTCTTTTTTATTTTTTTGTACTTTTCTATCAATAGACTGCCTATTTGCTAGGTTTTCACCCTATGATTTTTTTTATTTTATTTTTTGTTTCAAGACTTTTTCTGCTATTTTTGAATTTTTTCAGGACTTTTTCCGCTGTTTTTGAATTTTTTCAGGACCTTTTCCATTGTTTTTGAATTTTTAGGACCTTTTTCGCTATTTTTTGAATTTTTTTAGGACTTTTTCTGCTGTCTTTTTTTGAATTTTTTTTAGGACTTTTTCTACTTTTTTTTTTGAATTTTTTTAGGACTTTTTCAGATGATGATAGCTACCTTAGACATAATATTTCTTCAGGTGCATGTTGTTGATGGGTTCATCAAATAGGTCCCTTTCTGGCATTGATGACTTGTATGCTTCTGAACCATAGACTACTATAACCACATAAGGGCCTAGCCAATTTGGTTCAAACTTTCCTTTTTTTCCTCTGTCTTGTTGATTTCGTGGATTTTCTTTCAAAACTAGATCACCCACCTGAAAGGTACGTGGCTTTACTTTGTGATTATAGCTGTGAGACATTATCTATTGGTATGCTTTCAAGTGGTCAGCTGCTCTTTGTCTCTTTTCATCTAGGATTTCTAATTCTTGCAGTCGAGAAACTCTGTATTCATCATCTGTTATGAGACCTTTCAGTGATACTTTGAGTGATGGTATTTCAACCTCTAGGGGCAATATGGCTTCTGTTCCATAGACCAAAGCAAAGGGTATTGCTCTTGTTGGCGTTCAGACACTAGTTCTATAAGCCCACAAGGCAGGATTGAGTTGAACATGCCAATCTTTCCCTGAATCATTTACGGTCTTCTTCAAAAAATTTAGTATAGTCTTGTTTGAGGCCTCTGCTTGGCCATTCGCTTGTGGATAGTAAGGTGTTGAATATCTATGCTGAATATGGAATCTTTCACAAAGTTCATCAACATCCTGATTCTTGAAAGGTTGACCATTATTTGTAATAATGGTATTAGGAATACCATACCGACAAATAATGTAGTTGAGTATGAAGGATGAAATTTGTTTATCAATGACTTTAGAGAGAGGTACTACCTCAATCCACTTAGTGAAATATTCTATCACTGTGATGATGAACTTATGCCCATTTGAAGATGAAGGATGAATTTTGCCTACTAGATCTAACCCCCATTGAGAAAATGGCCAGGTTGGTGTGAACGAGTGAAGTTCTTGTGCAGGAGCATGAATAAGATTCCCATGAATCTGAAATTTTGAGCATGTTTTAACAAAAGTGAATGATTCCCTCTCCATTGTAGGCTAGTAGTAACCCATTCTAATAAATTTCTTGGATAAGGTTAGTCCACTCGAATGATTACCACAAATGCCCCCATGAACTTCTTGTAAAGCTTTGTCGGATTCGTCACGTTCAAGACTTCGAAGTAAAGTACCATAAAGACCATGGTGATAAAGGGTATCAGCGATAAGGGTATAGCGAGAGGATTGTCAGATAAAGTTACGTTTTTGATTATGAGATAAATCAGGTGGTATAATGTCATCTTTTAGGTAGGAATAAATTTTACCATACCAGGGCAAATCGGATCCTACCAAGTGGTAGATAATTGGGCTTTCGGGTGTGTCATAAGCAGGTGTAAATAATTGTTCCACCAGAAATTCATAGCAAATCTATTTTTCTGGGAGTTGTAGCAATGATGTGATTGTGGCCATAGTGTCAGCTGCTTTGTTATCAAGCCTTGGAATTTGTATGAACTGGATGTCCACAAAGTACTTCTTGAAGTCATCAACCATCTTTTTGTATGGCAACAATTTGTCATCTTTAGTCTGATAATCATCATTGATTTGGTTAATGACTAACTGTGAGTCACCATAAACTTGTAGCTCGGTAATCGTCCATTCCAGTGTTGTCTTTAGTCCAATGATTAGTGCCTCATATTCGGCTATGTTATTGGTGCATGGAAACATTAGCCTATATGAACGAGGAATAGTATGTCCTTGAGGGGTGACAAAGAGAATGTTTTCCCCCGATCCATGTTGAGTAAAAGAACCATCAAAGTATAAGGACCATAGTTGCTTGAATTCTGTAGTGAAAACATTGGCATCTGGAAATTCAATGCGCAAGGGGTACTCTGCTTGCAGTGGAGCATCTGCTAGTTGATCAGTGATAACTTGTCCCTTGATTGCTTTGCGATCAACATATTGGATGTCAAACTCACTCAGAATCATGACCCATTTTGCTAACCTTCCCATCAATGTAGCTTTGCTTAACAGATATTTAAGTGGATCAATCTTTGTAACAAGATTAATCGTATGCATTAACATATAGTGTCAAATTTTTTGTGAAGCAAAGACTACTGCTAGGCAAGCCTTCTCAATGAAAGTGTAGTTGAGTTCATGTCCTATCAATGTTCGGCTGATATAATATATTGCTCGTTCTTTCCCTGTATGGTCTTCTTGTGCTAGCAATGCACCCAAAGATGTCTCTATTACGACAATATACAAGATCCATGGTTTATCTGGATTTGGTGGTACTAGAACTGGTGGGTTCATCAGGTACTGCTTGATTTGTTGAAATGCAATTTCACATTTGCCATCCCATCTAAAAGGAACATTCTTATGCAGGAGATGTGTAAACGGTAGACTTTTGTCGGCCAATTGTGCAATGAATCTTCTTATGGACTGAAGTCACCCTTGTAATGATCTCAATTGACTGATGTTATTTAGGGGAGGCATTGCCATGATTGCCTGAACTTTAGAAGGATCTACTTCAATTCCCTTTTCTGAAACAATATATCCTAAAAGTTTTCCAGATGTGACCCCAAAAACACACTTCTTGGGATTTAGGCAAACTTTGAATTTTTCCAATCTGGTAAATATTTTAGACAATATTTCCAGGTGTTATTCTCTGGTGTGTGATTTTGCCAATATGTCATCTACATAATCTTCCATGAATGTGTGCATCATGTCATGAAAGATCGTAGTCATAGCTCTTTGATAAGTAGCCCTAGCATTCTTTAGATTGAAAGGCATGACATTCTAAAAGTACGTTCCCCACGAACAAGTGAAAACTGTTTTCTCTTGGTCTTCTAGTGCAATCTTGATTTGGCTGTAACCAGAGAAACCATCCATTGATGAATACATGGCATGGACAGCTGTTAAATCAACTATAGTGTCAATGCTTGGAAGTGGAAAGTCATCCTTAGGGCAGGCCTTGTTAAGATCTTTGAAATTAGTGCACACTCTAATGTGTTTATCTGGTTTTGCTACTTGGACAATATTGGAGATCCATTCTACATAGGCTATTGGTCTTATAAATCCTGTATCTAGGAGTTTCTTGAGTTCTTCTTTAACTAGTAGTGCAATGTGAGGATGCATCTTTCTGAGTTTTTGTTTCACTGGTTTAGCTCCTGGTTTGATAGACAAATGATTGATTATGAGATTAGGATCAAGACCTGGCATGTCTGCATAAGACCAAGCAAAATTGACTTGATTTTCTTTGAGAAAGTTCATGAACCCTGGGATTTCATTATGTGTCATTGATTCAGCTACCTGTAGAATCCTTGGATTATCTGTAGTTTCAATATTGATTTCCTTTGTAGGCTTGATCAAAATGGGCAATCATTCATGATAGTGCTCTGGGAGAGTGTCAAGTGTCCCATCAGCTGGTGCCTTAAAAAGGTTTTCACCATCTGATGCACTCTTTATTTTATCTTTTGGTTGATCTAGTACTACCAGATTCTGGTTTTCACCACTAGATCGTTCTTCTTTATTTTCATTTTTGCAGCTAGGAGACTTGACACTCTCCTGATTTAAGACTTTGTGCCAAAAATTGCTAGTGGAACAATCGTTTACATCATCTGCAGAAAGGAAGTTTATGATAGCTTCGTCATTTGGAAAAATAGGTAAATCAATAGGTTTAGTTAGATCCCAGTCAATGAGATCAGGATGGATCAAAGGTAACAAGTCATTTGGTCATGTGAAATCGGCGATGGTTAGAGTTAAAACAGAGTTATCGGTAGGATCCGAGGTATGAGGTAGATCAATGATGATACTATTCTCATGATAGTCTTGTTCGTTAAAATCTGACTCAGTATCACTAGACTCATGGTTGCTTTGTAGTTCAGATTCTTGTGGTTGGGACCCTGAACCTTCTCCTTTGATTAAAGTTGGTGTATACTTGTGTATCACATCTACCTCTTTGTCTCTCCAAAATTCATCATGGATGGTATCCCATTCATATTCAGCAGAATCTGTATCAGAGTTATTTTCTATGAAATTCAGGATTGATGCCAAACATGCCTCCTTTTTATCAGAACCTTCTTGCAATGTAAAGACATTACCCTATGATTTGTTGGATGGAGTAGAGTCATAGCCTAGTCCAATTTTATCATATGCAGCAAGACCTAGAAGATGGATAGGCTCAACTACGCCTTCTTTTCTTTTTCCAATAGGGCCATTGTCATAGCCCATCTTTTGCATGATGGAATACCCTTTTCCATATCGATCCGTTGGTAAGGTGACATTTAGAACTGTTTCCTCTTCATCTTTATAAAGCCAATTCAGAATTGTTGTATCCTCAGGATCTCCCATGGGGAATTTTTCTTTAATGAATTGTCCATTGAACTTGGTAGTTGGCTCTGTTGGTAGTTGTGTTGATGTTGAAGCTACTGATATCTGTTGTGGTGTAATAGAAGGTTTTCCATGTGATCGAGGTGATGTAGGTAGATTAGCAAGACAAATAGAGTATTCCCCAACTCCACTTTCCTTGAACTGCAGTTTCTTGTCAAAGCTTTTGGCTAATTGACTAATTTGTGTATCATTCTTAGGAGAAGTAGTAGCAAGCACTTCTCGATTGTTTGGAACCAAAGTATCCTGACTAGCTTTGATGTTGGCACAAGTTTGGATGTTTGAATTATCAGTTGATATAGTGATTTCCTATCCATAATATGGAAACTTGAGACATTGATGGTACGTGGACGGAACAGCTTGCATTTCATGGATCCAAGGTCGACCCAACAAGATGTTATATGCAAGATCCCGATCTAATACTTGACAAAAGGTATTTTTGATAACAGGTCCCACTCTGATTGGTAGCATGATTAAACCTTTAGACATTCTTTCCTCATCATCATAGGCTTTAATAGTAATCTTCCTTCTAGGATCAATGGAGTCCTCAGAAAATCCTAAAGCTCGAACCAACTTCAAGGTACATATATTCAAACCAGCCCCTCCATCTATTAGGACCCATTTTACACGAAACTTGTGGATCATGACCTCTAAGTATAATGATGAATTGTGGGGATGAGTCATGGAAACATCATCTTTGTTAGAAAATGAAAGGAATGTGGGTGAGGACAAGTGTCCTACCATGGCTTGAAATCAGTTCACATCTAAATTCGTAGATACAGTTGTTTCAAAAAGGGCCTTCTCTAAGATTTCCTTATGTGCTGGGGAAATCTTCAGGAGTTCCAAAATGGAAATTTGAGCTGGAGTTTTTTGAAGTTGGTTAACTAAGTCATATTGATGTTGAGGGAAGGGTTCAGCGGATTATGACGAGGCACCCTTCAAGAAAACTTTAGCTTGTGCTCTTGTTGTGACATTAACTTGCCCATAGTCTATCTTCTCCTTGATTTTTATAATGTCGATCCACTCATCGTCTGTATAGAGGTGACAGATTACCGTGTCATCGATTTGATTCACATTTTTATCAGAAGCCTCTCCCTTTTGATAATTTGGCAAAGGATTGCGAAATGCTTGGTGATCTTCATTGGATTTTTGTTGTCCTTCTACTGTGATAGTGCCGTTGTCAATTAAGTCTTGGATAACATGCTTCAAAGCTTGAAAAAAAAAATTTCGATGACCTCTGCACCTATGATAGTCACAATAATAAGCCTCGTTCCATGATGGAGGTATTACACTAGGTTCATAATTGCGTTGAGGTGGTAAAGTAAGGGAATTTTTGTCCATAACCTCTTTAAATGCAGATTCCAAGGATTGTCCTAGTGGAGTGAAAGTTCTACTAGAGAAGAATGAAGAGCGTTGTGGGTTTGTGTTTGAGGTATTCCCTTTGTTGTTGTTGTTGCCAAGGTAATTTTGATTGTTGACAATCCCTTGATTGGGAGTAGGATTTTGACTCATGTTATTCTTTGGAGAGAGAGGATTTTTTCCTTGATTTGTGACATAATTGACATTGTTGTAGTTATTGTTGTGAGGAGTATTTGGAGTATTCAAAAAAAATGGCTTAGTTGAGACATGATTTTCATCCACAACACCATCGTTTACAATGTTTTTGTTGCGAGTCCAAAATTTTGACTTGTCCTGATTGTTGTAATGGTTAGATGAGCTAGGATTGTCCTTGTCAAGTTTTATTGTCCCTCTTTTGACCAAAGCACCTTCAATGGTTATGGCATCCTTAATCAATTTCTCAAAGGAATGTGGACAATGTAGATTTAAGCGATAGCTCATTTTGGAATTTAAGCTATTGATGAAAGTAACCATTTTTTCCTTTTCAGGAACAAGACGTGGATACCTAGCGAACATTCTTCTCCATCTTTGAAGAAAGGTAGTAAAAGGTTCACTAGGTTTTTGTGCAACTTTGCAGAGATCAATCATGGTGATTTGGTGTTGGATGTTGTAGGAGTATTGTGTTATGAACAAATTGATCAATTCCTCAAATGTCTGGACCGGAGGTGTAATTTTTGATAGCCATTCCATAGATTGACTTCCAAGACTCCTAGGAAAAAAACAAATCAAGTAAGTGTCTTCATGTGCAAATTCTAAAGTCATGTTTCAAAAGTCTCTAACGTGATTAATTGGATCCGATTTCCCATTATAACGATCAAATTTGGGAATTTCACAATGTTTGGGAAATGGAATCATATTGAGACTTCTATCAAAAGGATAGGGACATATGTCATCAAGAGTATATTTCTTTGTTGTGGTCCCCCCTTGTAACTCTTTGATTTGTCCTTGAAGTGCCTTAAATTGTTGGGTGAGAACAGTAAGATCGGATGGGGGTGTTTCTTCCTCTTTGCTCTTTAATTTCTCAATATCAAAATCTTTAGGCAGTTTAGCTCCTTGATCGGCTAGAAAGAGAAAATACTTTTCTATGGCTTTAAGAAACTTGGGGTCTTGTTCAACCTCTCTAATGTGAAGTTCTTCCTCTGGATCATCATCACTATCTACAGGAGTTTTGTTCATGGCTTTGTACTTATGAAATGGATTTATTTCTCTATCAGCCATATTGTCGTCATTGAAAAGAGGATTTTGACTCACACTATAATGAGGATTACCACGTTCACCTCTTCTTGAATGTTATGGGTATGACCTTCTTGTTGAGATTATTCTCCTAGTTTGTTGTATTGGGATCTTGTAAAAACAGACATATGATTTTGCAAAAATGAGGATATCTTGATCTAATAAGATAAAGAAAACTATGATACGATCAAAGATGTTCTGAATTCTTGATTTGTGGCTTCCAATGATGAAGGATATCAGAATCTTGTTTGGGGGAAGTTGAATCAATAATCCAAAATTTTGTTTGTGAGGTGCACTCCTAGAGTTTTCGATCCCTGTTTTCAAAAAGATTTGTAAGCCTAATGAAGGTCACTGAAGGATTTGACTAGGATGTGTCGAATATTCAATTGAAGGTGATGGTATATTCCCAAATTCAAGAGGTTGATTAAGATTGTGATGCTAAGATAAAGATAATCTTTGATAATAGGCTTGAGTCTCCAAAGGTTCTAAAGCGTACTCATCAGTGAATCCTCTAATGTAGTCTTGGTATCTATGGAGAAATTTGCGATAATGAAGCAAGACGTGTCGACTCTTATACAAAAATTCTCTTCGGTCCAAAGTTTCCTTGTAACTTAAGTTTGTTTTGGGTTTCTTGATCCTATTGAAAACTGATTTCTTGACAAACTTGGTTGATTTCCACTTCCTCAACATGGGAGAGAAATATCAGAAATTTGGGTCTATGTAAAATTTGACAGAAACCAAAGTGCTATTCTATTCCCTAAATACGCTGCAGAAAAAGGTATATGCACTGGAGAAAAAGTTAAATGCGCTGTAGAATACCTCGAATGCGTAGAAACAGACCTTTGATGCGCTAAACCAATAAGTATATGCACTAAAATAGTACCTAAATGCACTAGAAAATGACTTAGATGCGTTGAACCAGCAAGTGTATGTGCCAGAACAGATTTTAGATGCGCTACAGTTTTTCCTAGATGTGCTAAAACAATTTTTCAAAGACAGTTTTTGACGAGTTTTGAAAATTTTCAGCTGAAGTTTTTCATATTCATTTCGGATGATCTTTTATCTAAATTAATGTTCTTGAAAACACAACAAATAGTCTGATTTAAGTTGATCGTAACCAAGCACAAAATAAGACAAGCACAACTTAAGTTAGGCCAGGACAATATCCGCTAGATTCCACATGGGTTTCCCTAACCACATATCAGTAGCGTGTGAATTCAGAAGCTTGGCTGCACGGGCTCCCCCTTATAGTGCACTCTCTTCTCAGGTTAACCAAGCTTCCAACCCCCATGAAACTCCCATGGAAAATTGATCACCTCTACTGAAGACTACGAAAGTGTGGAAGGCTTCAAACCGACCGGTGGTGGACTAGCAAATAGAAGGTTTTTGGCTTTCTAAACAATGGTATTTAATTCAAGACCCCCATTCGATTGGCCATACATGGGGCAAGAGATTAATCACCATTAAGGTGGCACTCCAACCTAAAGAGGTTAAGCTCAATAGGGTTTAAGGGAGTACAACTCCGTCTGTATGACACATCTGCACAAGCAACCTTAGGTTTTCCCTTAAGGTTTACATTTATATACCGGTCGGGGGTAGCTTGGCCTTAGCTTCGTTGCTAGTTTGAGTCGCGTTGAGGTGATGAAATTGCCAGGTAGGCCTAATTTCTAGAGTCAATAACTATTTCTCTTACACCCAGGATCGTACAAGTGTGCAAGGGGAGAGGATACTTCGATTATCAAGTCAAGGTTACACAGGGAAAAGTGGGTCTAGCTTTCTGATCACCTAGTTTGCACAGGGTGAGAGCATAGTCACCTACCACTTTCAAGCACAATAAAAAAGAGTAGAAAGATTCATTTTAGATGCACCAAAGTCAAAAATAATTTAATCTAAGTGAAGATTTTGCTTCACAACAGGGATGGGGTTGTTTTTAACTGCATGATAAAGATGTGATGGCTATCCTAGATTGATTCATTTAAAAACCAACAAGTAAAAGAAAGAAATTCTGTTTGTGGAAGGCGTCAGACTCAGAATCTCTGTTACAACTCAGATGCGTCGAAACAGACACTATATGCGCAGAAAAATAACTCATATGCACAATAAAATCACCCAGATGCGCAAGAACAGAACCCAGATGCGCAAGAACATACACTATATGCACTAAACTAAAATGCAGTTTTTTTTACTTTTCTAAAATAGATTTAAATACACTAAATGATGTCCTATATGCGCTAATTAAAATCCTAAATGTGCGAAACTAAAATGAAAGCAGACTTGAATATATATGAATGTAACCAGAAGTGCCATTTTGTTCCCTAGATGCTCGTCAGAAATTCCCATATGCGCTGAAACAGTCTTCATATGCATTAAAGTACCTACAAAATGGAAAATTTTTGAATCTCCTAAATGCGCTAGAATGTTAGAAAACCTGCAAGAAAAACCTGCAAGAAAAAAAGTCTAAAATAGGGGCATAGGCCCCATGGTGGGCGCCAGAAATGTGTGATTGAAAAATAATATGAATAATGAAATGAAATAAATACTATTCAAGCACACCAATAAGACATTATATTCAAAAAAAAAAAGAAAAGATAAGGAGATGAAAACTCAATATTCTATTTCGATTGTCATCCTATTATCCTCTATCTTCAGTGTTTTTGTTGATTCCAACTTTTGCTCTCAAATTGTGCGTTAGGCTCGACAAACTGTCCTCCTAAAGAACGAGATTTCAATAAGATGCATGATGCAAGATTAAGATATGAAATTAAACTAATATGATTGAAGTAAACATGATGCTATGATGCTAGAATGCTAAATGGTTTAAATGCATGAGCTCTAATTAATCACCACTCTTTCCAATGCTTAGATTCACACAGGTATTTATAGGGTTTTTCGAAGGATTCTAATTTGCTGTCTTGATTAACGGTTGTGATAATTCCTGGCAGATCGAATGGCTAAAGATGGATGAAATTTAAGAGAAAATAGAAGAAAACCTGAAAACAATATTTTTTCTATTTTTATGAAAGATAAAAAGATAAGAAGATAAGAAATCATCTTTCTTTAAAAGAATAAAAGAAAGATTAAAAAGCTAATAAATAATGAATTAAAAATTCAATTATTTATTTGTGGATGATATTCAGCTTTTTCTTAATTAAATGAAATATTTAATTAAGCTTTTAAAGAAAGCAGAAGAAAGTTTGTGATAAGAATAAAGCTTTAATTAGGATTTTTGAAGAAAAACAGAAGATATCATATCTAAATAAAATATTTAACTATGATATGAGAAGAAAATAGAAGATTTCACAATTAAATAAAATATCTAGTTGTGATTTAGAAAGAAAGCATAAGATATTTAACTCCCAAATGCGCAACTGTATCTAATTTGTGGCCCTAGCCCTATATGCGCAAATTTGTGCCCTATATGCGCTACATGATCTTATAAGCCGATTTGAACCTATATGCGCTACTCTATCTATTGTAAGCGCTAAAAGATGCATTTTTAACCTATGCCTATATGCACTACAAGATTTCCTATATGCGCTACTTAACTCTACGAAAGCGCTAAAGTTTTTATCGAATGCGCTAAAACACGACTAAACAACTACAAATCGACCTAAAAAATTTGCAAAATCGATTCAAAATACAAAATTTGAAATCATAAACGGTTGGAATCACTCACTGGTGGTCCATACGCAGCTAGTCTCTGGTATTGATGCGCTCGCTCAAATCTATACCTGTGCAATGGGATCTCCATCTTGCTAAGTCACTATCAGAGCTCACTTTTCACTGTAGTAGCGGGTTTAAAATGACACTTCATTTTACCCCTTTTCACCTTTTAAGGGTCTATTAGGGTGAGAGTTAATGACATTTTTCATTCCTTCAATATTATTTTTTTGCTGGGCCATCACAAACATCATTCATCAGGAGCTAAATCACTGTTTCCCTACCATTCTTGACATTTTATCTTCAAATCGACTTCATATCATCTTCTGTGATTTACCTCCCGAGGGGGCATCATCGACATCAAAATCAGAAACATATCAGGGGCAAAAAAAATTTATTTTCTTTGAAGCAATGTTATTTCATACATTATTCAGATTTTTAGATCATCCAATAGACAATGAGATGGTATCTGTTGAAAAGTGTTCATGATATGGATCAATGATCGGATAAGGTGTCACATGAGTTGGTTGTTTGTTCGCATGGTCGAATTTTATGACATTGTCCAGTTGTTTTAGTATGCTCTGAAAGGTAAGTGCCCCCAGATGATATTTGCCCTGTATGTCGACACAACTTGCGAAAATGAATATGTACAATAATCAAGCCATGGTAAGACGTTTTATCACTCTAGGAAAATGACGACAGGATGATGCAATTATAACCCTAAGATGCAGAAAAAGAGAAAACTAAAAAGCCAAAGTGCAAAACAGGAACTAATAGATGGATAGGTACAGATAGTGTCTGTTTGCCAAATTTTCACTATCTGTGTTTATTGCATTTTTCTGATTTTTTTTTTTTTTGTTTGTACTTTTCTATCAATAGACTACCTATTTGCCAGGTTTTCACCCTATGACTTTTTCTTTCTTTTTTTTTTTGGTTTGGGACTTTTTCTTTTTTTTTTTTTAGTTGTTTTGAATTTTCTTATTTTCAGGACCTTTTTCGCTATTTTTTGAATTTTTTTCTAGACTTTTTCTGCTGTTTTTTTTTGAATTTTTTTCATGACTTTTTCTGCTGTTTTTTTTAAATTTTTTCAAAACATTTTCAGATGATGATAGCTACCTTAGACATAATATTTTTTCAAGTGCATGTTGTTGATGGGTTCATCAAATAGGTCCCTTTCTGGCGTTGATGACTTGTATGCTTCCGAACCATAGACTGCGATAACTACATAAGGGCCTAGCCAATTTGGTTCAAACTTTCTTTTTTTTTCTCTGTCTTGCTAATTTCGTAGATTTTCTTTCAAAACTAGATCACCCACCTGAAAGGTACGTGGCTTTACTTTGTGATTATAGCTGTGAGACATCTCTGTTGGTATGCTTTCAAGTGGTCGGCTACTCTTTGTCTCTTTTCATCTAGGATTTCTAATTCTTGCAGTCTGGAAACTCTGTATTCATCATCTGTTATGAGACCTTTTAGTGATACTCTGAGTGATGGTATTTCAACCTCTAAGGGCAATATGGCTTTTGCTCCATAGACCAGAGCAAAGGGTATTGCTCTTGTTGGCGTTCAGACAATAGTTCTGTAAGCCCACAAGGCGGGATTGAGTTGAACATGTCAATCTTTCCTTGAATCATTTATGGTCTTCTCCAAAAATTTTAGTATAGTCTTGTTTGAGGCCTCTGCTTGGCCATTCCCTTGTGGATAGTAAGGTGTTGAATATCTATGCTGAATACGGAATCTTTCACAAATTTCATCAACATCCTGATTCTTGAAAGGTTGACCATTATCTGTAATAATGGTATTAGGAATACCATACCGACAAATAATATAGTTGAGTATGAAGGATGAAATTTGTTTTCCAGGGAGTTTAGAGAGAGGTACTACCTCAATCCACTTAGTGAAATATTCTATCGCTGTGATGATGAACTTATGCCCATTTGAAGATGAAGGATGAATTTTGCCTACTAGATCTAACCCCCATTGATTAAAATGGCTAGGTTGGTGTGAATGAGTGAAGTTCTTGTGCAGGAGCATGAATAAGATTCCCATGAATCTGACATTTTGAGCATGTTTTAACAAAAGTAAATGATTCCCTCTCCATTGTAGGCTAGTAGTAACCCATTCTAATCAATTTCTTGGATAAGGTTAGTCCACTTGAATGAGTACCACAAATGCCCCCATGAACTTCTTGTAAAGCTTTGTCGGATTTGTCACATTCAAGACATCGAAGTAAAGTACCATCAAGACCACGATGATAAAGGGTATCAGCGATAAGCGTATAGTGAGAGGATTGTCGGATAAAGTTACATTTTTGATTATGAGATAAATCAGGTTGTAAAATGTCATCTTTTAGGTAGGCATAAATCTTACCATACCAGGGCAAATCAGATCCTACCAAGTGGCTTAGATTCACATAGGTATTTATAGAGTTTTTCAAAGGATTCTTATTGGCTGTCTTGATTAATGGTTGTGATAATTCCTAGCGGATCGAATGGCTGAAGATGGAATAATACTATTCAAGCACACCAATAAGACATTATATTCAAAACAAAAATAAAAGATAAGGAGATGCAAACTCAATATTCTATTTCGATTGTCGTCCTATTGTCCTCTATCTTTAGTGTTTTTGTTGATTCCAGCTTTTTCTCTCAGATTGTGCGCTAGGCTCAACAAACTGTCCTCCTAAAAAACAAGATTCCAATATGATGCATGATGCAAGATTAAGATATGAAATTAAACTAATATGATTGAAGTAGACATGATGCTATGATGCTAGAATGCTAAATGGATTAAATGCATGAGCTCTAATTAATCACCACTCTTTTTAATGCTTAGATTCACACAGGTATTTATAGAGTTTTTCGAAGGATTCTAATTGGCTATCTTGATTAACGATTGTGATAATTCCTGGTGGATCGAATGGCTGAAGATGGATGAAACTGAAGAGAAAATAGAAGAAAACCTGAAAACAAGATTTTTTCTATTTTTATGAAAGATAAAAAGATAATAAGATAAGAAATCATCTTTCTTTAAAAGAATAAAAGAAAGATTAAAAAGATGATAAATAATGAATTAAAAATTCAATTATTTATTTGTGGATGATATTCAACTTTTTCTTAATTAAATGAAATATTTAATTAAGCTTTTAAAGAAAGCAGAAGAAAGTTTGTAATAAGAATAAAGCTTTAATTAGGAGTTTTGAAGATAACAGAAGATATCATATCTAAATAAAATATTTAATTATGATATGAGAAGAAAACATAAGATTTCACAATTAAATAAAATATCTAGTTGTGATTTAGAAAGAAAGCATAAGATCTTTAATTAAATAAGGTTTATTTAATTAAATCACATTTATGAAATTAATTAAATGAAACATTTAATTATTGAGAAGAAGAATTTAAAATAGAAGAAAGAGAGATATTAAAACTTAATTAAATCAAAAGATTTAATTTAAATTCAAACAATGATAATTAATTTAAATAAATAAAGTGCATTTATTTAATTAATTAAGCGGACATATGAAAATAGTTAAATAAAATAAATTTATTTAATTATGAAGGAAGAATAAGATGAATGAACAATATAATTAAATTAATGAAATTTAATCATATGTAGAAGACTTTTAGATAAATTAATTAAATAATAGATATTTAATTAATTGCCAGGATTATAGACATGACCATTTTTATGCGTATACACATCATATACCTATTTAAACTCCTAGAACATCATTGTTCCATTTACAAGTCAATTTGGTCCTATGGTCCTTATCAGGACCCTTAGGACTTTTGATCTTCTTGTTACACTCATCCATGCCAAATGCCATTATAGGCTTCAAAATGCTATAATTGATGCTCTGGAAAGGTTTATAGGCCTTCAAGACCCCTGCCATCTCTTGACTCTCCAAATGATCCTCAAGGAGCTTGGGTGCTCCTGCACCATCATGGCATTCCACCACCATGAGACCACATTTCTTTGAGGCATTTTTTTCAAATAGTTCATTCCCTTGTCTATGCTATTGCTTACTATTATGCTATGATAGATTTTTTCTAAGCATCCATAGCTTGTTTGAAAGCACCTATTTTAGGATTTTAGCCATAGCAAGGCAATGAACTATAAATGCTTTGATAGACATGTATGAAAAATGTGTTAGCATAGACAAAGTGAACTCTTTGAAAAAATGCCTCAAAGAAATGAGGTCTCATGGTGATGGAATGCCATGACAATCAAAAGAATTTGATTGTCATGGCATTCCATTAGGTCATGAGACCTCATTTCTTTGAGGCATTTTTTCAAAGAGTTCACTGCCTATCTATGATATTGCTTACTATTATGCTTTTGATAGATTTTTTCCAAGCATCCATAGCTTGTTCGAAAGCACTTGTTTTAGGCTTTCAGCCATAGCAAGGAAACACTTGAACTATTTGACAAAATGCTTTGGTAGACATGTATGAAAAGAATAGACAAGGTAGTGAACTATTTGAAAAAATGCCTCAAAGAAATGTGGTCTCATAGAATGCCATGACAACCAAATGCAATTGGCAGCTGCTCCTAGTTATTTGTTATGCAATGTGAAGTAATTGCATAACTGCTTAGGTTGACTTTGTAAAAACTATATTGTAATTGAAATTTGGTCATCTATCAGCATCTAGTTATTAGTTATGAAACATGAAGCAATGATTTCAGTTTGAAAGATGTGCAATGCAATGTAATCAACGTTATGAATATAAACTACAAAAATCTATTTTTTACTAAGTTACCGGTTCAGTTTTGGGTTCGGGATCGGGTTCGAGAACCCGGTTCGCTGGTTCGGGAAATTTTTTTTTTGGGGTTGGGTTCGTTTTGGGTTCGGTCATACAAAAACATATAAAAATCAGAAATATATACATATTTGCAGCAGTAATCAAGTTCATAATACACCACCATATTAATAGTCAAATAACATAGTAAAAAAACACCACCACTTTCATAGTGAAATATTAAAATATTAGTGATCTACTCGAATGTAATGATAAAAAATTATAAATTAAAGTTCAAACATAAAAATGTCAAGTGTTTATAATCAGCCATTATTGATCATTGATCAATCTGAAAAGTGTGAACATTTTTCTGTGTGGAAGGAAAACAAGAAAATAGTGTTACATAATTATTTACATTGTGAAAGAGCCAAAATATTTTTCTTGCGGATCGTAGAAGAATCTCAGTGTTTTTTTGGGTGTCCTTGCCTTGGAACAGAACTATCCTGAGCCATGAATGATTGACTAGGAACTGTGAGAAAGAAATAAGATAAATCACATGCAACTTGTTGCAATTTCTTTCCTTGGGAAAAGGGGTAAAGTTTTCTTTTCAGGGAGAATCTCCTTTAGAGTTTGAACGCATTGATAATTTTCAAGATAGACTTAGCCAAATATGTCATCTAGGTTTGAAGCTTTTAGGTAAAATGTTTGCTTCTTAAAATTTTGCTCAAAATTCAAGATGCAAGCTCTCCTCCCTTAGGGAAGAGAAGGCCTATCAAACCTAACACTCTTATGCAACACTTCTTAAGTTCTTGTTGATGCAGTATTAGATGCGAAGTTTCAAAATAGGCATGGTTATATAAATTCTCATCTCATGACTATCATTGCATCAAATTAAGAATTTTCAATCCTTTATGGTCTAGACAAGAGAAGTATGGAGTAGTGTTCCAATGCTTAAGTCTTATTGTGAATCTCTTTGCTATGAGTGGTTCAAAAATGAGGAATCATCTTCTGCACCAAATGAGAAATATTCACAATATGTGCTAGGAAGGAATAAGTCCATAAGATCGAGTATGCAAGAACTGAGAATTGCAAAATTGGCTTACATTTGACTTCCAAACACAAAAATTTTCACACTTTTCGATGTTCACACATAAGTCAAAAAATATATGTGTGTAAGTTGTAAAGTATACACTTGAATACACGTAACTCATATCTATTGAACCATGAATTTATAATTTGCAAATATGGACACCATCGATAAAAAGATTTGTATTAAGCAAATAGCCATGTACGCATACATCAATATATGTCGATATAAGCATAAAATGTAGTTACAAAATAGCCATATAGGCTTACGAGAATGCCATATAGGCATTCAATGTCAAATATATCCAATACAAAATATGTACAAAATTGCCATGTAGGCATACAACAAAGGGCTCTATGCATTCAAAATTCATTTCTCTCCATGCTCTGGTTCAAATACAAATTTCTTTCCCTTTGTTTGGTAATCCGATGGCAATAAGTCTGTCACCCATTTTTTCTATGCTCGAGGAGTGCTCCTACTGCTCCTCCTAGTGTTTAGCTTATGGTGAAGTTTCAACTGTTACAATAAGAAGTAAAGACTAATATATAGAAATTACATTATAAAAATTAATATATTTAACAAAATAATCACTTACGGCCATCTCACGATCACTCTCCTTGATGGAAATATTTGCACGCCGATGCTCAAGCATGCTCAAGCCCTGTATAAACCATCCAAATAGGAATTAAACTACGAATCAATAATGGTTTGATTTTTCACTAGAACTAGTTCATCTATAACAATGAATGTAAATTGAAATTTAGTAATTTTCCTCATACCTCCCCTATCAGAGCCATCGAGGATTGTATAGCGAAGGAAACACCAATATCCATTACCCTCGTAATGTTTGGCGGTGTTTCTGTCACCAACATCTGAAAATAAAACAACAAATTATTCAATCACAAAAAAGTTACAATAGTGATCCATGTGATGACTTATAATGTATGAGATCTAATGAACAAAATTTTGAGTACAAGTATTAAACAGATATATTTTTTATTATTAGTTATTGAATTTGAAGTAATGCTTTAATTTTGAATGATCTGTGTAATGCAACGTAAGGTCAACAATATGAAAATAAACTACACAAATCTATTAAACTTAGAATTCATTACTTAAGTTCTCTTTAAATTCTATATTACCTCCGTGAATGTTTGATCAAATCTACTGGAACTTAGAGGTGTTTCGTTGAAACCTCCAATAGTACCCTGTTCAACATCCAAAATCACATATTAAAATACCATTCGTAAAACAATGCTATTAACACATGTAATAAATTTATAATTTTTTACTAAATTTACATACCCCACCGATAGGTGTACTACAAAAATAAGTAGGTGGATGACTGGTGTATCCAGTCTCTACACTATGACCCTACAATTTTATTAAAATAATAAAACTAAATTAGTTAATCTTGCATTTCAAAATCAAAATTTAATAAATTAAATTCAATGAACATGCTGAATTTTACCTGAGTGTCAATGCCATATGCATCATGCAAAATGTCAGCTGTCCTCTCCATCCTCGTAGATGTATACGGACCAGGCTACATAGTAGCATATGGATCCTACGTAGCACCCTCTTGAGTGTCGATAGGGTCATACGAACAAGTCGCCCCACAAGATTGACACACATGGGTTTGAAGGCCACCACTTGAAGACTCCCTTGGATGGCATTGTACAATAGGGCTAGTGTGATGGATGACACTCTGGGTCAAAGTTGTGATCGCCTGTAATGTCTCTATGTCGACACTCTCCTTTGCAATGACAAGAACCACAATCTGCTCATGAGGCGGCCTAGCGAGAGGTTGTCTCCCTTTCTGCATAGGATCTGGCTGTGCACCGAGCCTATCTTGAGCTAACCCCCCACCTCTCCCTTGGAACTCCCTCATATCAAAATAATTTGGGATTTGGTTTAATACAAACTCATTGTATAGTTTCCTAAGAAAATATTGGGGGACTTCACAATTATTGCATAGTGGGTAATCAAAGACCATATACCATCTTTTATAAAAATGGTTCTTAATCTCTTGGTGGTGGCACCAATTAATAGTAAACCTCTTTAGATTGAGGATAAGATTTTGATTTATTTTAGGGTTAGTGAATAGAGAGCACAAATCACCTTTAGTAAATTTTAAATCTTTTACTTGTTTATATGATAATTTATCTACATAATATGCCCTAGCTATCTGCCTCCTATCTTGCCATCCAGATATTTGTTGGTTGATTGCATCTACATTTTTTAACATGTCTTTCAATGAATTTGCTAGAAGCATTCTTTCTGTGGTTGAAGCATTTGGAACACTCAACATACTGATAAGATCCTCAAATTTTCTTGAGTGCCAGGAGAGAATTGAGAGAATGGTGGGGGAGGTTGATTTTGTTGTTGAGGTTGATTTTGTTGAGGATTTTGCTATTGAGGATTTACCTCCTCTTCTTGTTGAGGATTTGCAGGATTTCCTACATATTTTAAAAAAACAATCAAATCTAACCTAAAACAAACAAAATCAATTTCAAACTAACAAATTCAAAACAAATAGTAAACAATACCTACCTCCTGCATCTCTTTGTCATCGTGGCGCCATATTTGCAGACAAAATCTAACTATTCTTGATGAAATTTTCAGAAGTCCTTCCTCCTAGAATGCAAGCACGAAAATGAGGGTTATTGGCTGTGGGAAAAGCTGAGAAACAGTGAAAAGCAAATGATACACATTTCACTTTTTTCTTTCTTTTAAAAGTACATAACGCGAGCACATTATGTGTTTCCCCATTTTTTTCCCATTTGGCCACAAAAGTGCGACCAACTTCAAGCACCCGCCCAAGGACCAAGCCCTAAATAAGATTAGAAAAATAAACAGATTATATTTATTTATGAAGATTGAAATTTTAGATTTAAAAAAAAATTTAGAAAGATTGGAGATATCATATATTTTTTTAACAGAGATTGAAATTTTAAAAATCAAGTTAGAGCCCACAAAAAAAAATGATTTTTTAAAGAAATTTGAACATGTAAATATGGAGAATTTTTTTTTACAGATTTGGAAAAAAATAGATTACCCTTTTTCTAAAATGTAAAATATACTAATTTTATTTACAGATTTAGCTTGATATTGTAAAAAAATTTACAGATCTAAAGAATAACAAAAAGACAAAAGGCTTGTAGGGATTCCATTGGAATATTCCTACAAGTTAATAAATAATTACAATTAAAGAATAACCTTTACCAAGTAAAGATTAATCTTATAACATCATCCATCTCCTTGCACACATCCCATTTATATCAAAAGCACTTTGGATACTAAAGAAAAAATGCATAAATCCAAACATCTGCATAAATCTAAAGCCTCCCATGCCCCCTCTAAAATAAATGTTGAAGGAAAGAAAAATAAAATCCAAAATCAAAATCAAATCCATAGGCCACAAAGGCCCACCAAAGAAAAAATCAAAACCATGTGGATCCCAAAGAAAAAAGATGCCATGCCTTCAAATGAAAAATTTGTAACAACATCCAAAGTTGCTAATCCAAAAGCCAATCATACACCCCCTCCATCTCCTAAATCTGTTTTGCGTCCTTATGTCCCAAAATTCACTATCCCATCTCCTCCATTATCCCAGCATTCTCCATCCATTAATCCTCTTATCATTTCACATCCATCATCATATGTGCCTATGTTGGTCTTGAACTCGCCACTCCATCACACACCTACCCCATCATTCTATCAATACCCTTTCCAACATCCCATCCATTATCCCACATATCTCCTCCATCAAATCCCTCTAATACATTCTCTTGCATAACCCATTTATCCTAATAAGTTTGTACCAATGTCCAACAGTCACTTCAAATATGGTCTATTAACACCTTGTATGGAACTTGATGCTTGAGTCCTTCATCCATCTCCTTATCACATCTTCTAAATCTACTTATCTGCCTCCCCATCCTTACCCATCTCCTTCTGCATGCTATCCAAAAAGTCAAAACATCCAAAAAATTCAAAAATCCCAAAAAAGTCAAAAAATCCAAAAAAGTCAAAAAATCCAAAAAGTCAAAAAAATTAGAAAATAAAAAAAAACAAAAAGCAATAATTCGTCCAATGGTGAAAAATTGGCGAACAAGTGCCTTGGATAAGTACCATGATGAAAACCTGGAAAACAAGCGTCATGCGTAAATCCCCATTCATCCTTTTCCACACTTGGGGGAAGCTTCCTAATATGCATTCTCTCCATCTGCTATGCTTCAAGCTATGCACCCATCTTCATGTTATACATCTTCTTTATTTCTGCATCCTACCATCATATCCCATTTATCCGAATCCCTCCATCCTCCTTGTGATCTTGATATAGATAGGGGAAAACATACAAACATGCTTTGGACACCTCTTGGCATACATTCCCCTCATTTGCACAATCTCCCTTCATTATCCATGCATCCTATCCATATCCATCTCACTCCTTTATTAGCCTATCCTTCTTCCTCCCATCCCTCATGCCTCATTATACATGACATATTTAGAGTGGGGGCATCTATCTTCCTTTGTGACAGTACTTGGAGACATCCTTCATCTGGAAAAAAATCCCGTCCATCTCCCCATCCTTATTTCTCTATCCATCCATCATAGAAATCATTTCCATCACCCAAATTATTATCTATCCGTTTATCTAGCCAATAACCTTTTCCTCGTACAACTCCTTATCCCTCTATCCAATCCATCCAAACAATCCTCTTCCTCCCCCCATCCTCTATCCTCATCCCATCTCATAATCCCTAGTCATTGGTATATAGCTATAGGCTACTCCCCACACAATCCAATGCCATCTATCTTATTGTCATCACTTCTGCTTCTTTTTCACATATTTTCAAACTCCTATCCTTTCTCATCATTCATGTATCCATCCTATCATCCTCCTAATTCATTTTGATGATTTGGATAACTATCTCATCCCTGAGCTTTGTGATCCCCATCATCCTATCCAATCCAATAGGTCTATCTTGTCTCATCGTTTCAGTTCCATCATTTTATCCCCTTATCAAGGTTATCTCGTCATCCCTTATCCTTCATTTGTCTTTGTCCTTTTATCAAACTACGTTACCCATGTGCTTTCACATAGGCAAGGTCGATCATTTGATCTGCCCCTGGGGTTCCTTTATCACCTATCATCGATCTTTTTGCTCTGTCTGTCCACTCCTTTTTTCCATCCTATCTTTATCATCCATTATCGATCTCCATCATCCTCTTCCCACTTTTATCCATGGTTAGTCATCAACCTTTTATCGAACTACGAGGGCTCTGAGCTTTCACGTAGGCAAGGCTAATCTTTGATCGGCCCCTGAGCCCCTAGCTCCTTAGGGTGTGAGTCTTTTGTTTCATGTCTTGTCTTCCTTGTGTCGTGTCATCAAGCTATGCCCTTATCTAGCTGGTTCTTAACAAACGAGATCCACTCATATCATGAGATCCAATCGGCTTCGAATATCCTACATCATATCGATCTTTTAGTTTAGTATCCATCATCGGTCTCAACAGGATGCATCCTTCCTAACAGACCTCATCAATCTCATCCATCCCCTTGATCCTATGGCAAAGGACGTGTGAAATTGATTGCAATATTTTGATACTTTTGGCTTTTTTTTATCATTTGAGCTTCCTATAATCACTTGTCATGGTCACCTTGATCCACCATATCATGGTGTGCTTTGACCAAGTAAACATAGGGGCATATCTTGATCTTTTTTCTATTTTTGTCTTCTTGGTTGTCCCGCGTATTACCCACCAAGATCCATGCGATCTTGTATGATGCTGGAGCATCCTATGTGCTTGTGGTTATCCCAATACTTGACCTGACCAAGGTCCTCACGGCCTTGGGGTATTGGGATAGCCTTCTTTTTTGTTGTGTTTGTTTCATGCATTAGACACTAATCTGCCTTGGTCCTTTATACCTTGGTGCATCGTGTCTTCTGGTATAGAAAAAACCAGTGCTCCTAAAGATGGAAAATTGCATTTGGATTGCATTTCATCTCCATGAGCTCATCTATAAAAATCCCCCATCCATTCATCCTTCATCACTCTCCCCTCCCAATCTCCTACCGCCTTTTCCTCCTTTCTTACCCATCACTTTGCATCATCTCATCCATTTCGCGAGCACACCCATGTTCTCTTGGACCCACATGTCCTCTCGAGGGGGCATCCTTCATCCCTAACCTTCATCATCACTCCCATCATCTTTCCTCCTAGTCACTCCTGTAATGACTGGGGCATCTCTCCCAATCTAACCATCTTCTTCTAGGTTCTATGTTTTAAGATTCTTTTAAATGATGCTATTTTGTAACACCATCTCAAAGAGGGGAAAAATGTAGGCACCTAAATTTGGACACTTAATTTATCCAAATTTATCCCCTTCCATCTAAGCATCCCCTTATTTGCATTAATTAAGTAATATCGCTATTATTTAATTAATTCCCTTAATTTTTTTAAATCCCTAAGGTATTTAGTTAATAATTAAATAAATTATCTCTTTAATTCTCCTTTCATCAAATGAATTAAATAAATATGACATTTATTTAATTCCTCGCATGTCACATCTCTTTCTTAATCCTAACCAACCTCCTAATTCTATCATTAGGGATGAGCACATGCCTAATCCTTGATTAGAAGGTGTCACATCCTCCAACTTTTGCAAGTTGGCCCCTAATCTCTCTTAGCCACCTAACCCTCATCTAATCCTTCATTAACTAGCCTAATCAACCTCCCAATGAATTTTTAATTCCGTTTATCCTTCCAAAGAATATTAAATTCCTTTTTCTCTTCCACATGTGGACTCTTCTCCATGTGATCTTTGACTTGTCACATCAAGTCACATGTGAACTCGTCCCCATGGAATCTTTGACTTGTCACATCAAGTCACATGTGACAAGTGCTTACCTTTTTTAGACACCTTGTCTTATCCAAGGTACTTTCCACCTCTCCCTTTGGAACCTTGTCTTATCCAGAAGATTCCCCAATCATGTGAATTTTAAATTCACTTTTTATTCTTCCAAGGAATCTTCTCATCTCCCAAGGTACTTGAAAGGTACTTTTCCTTCCTCCACATCATGTACCCTCCTTCCACCTCATTTACACATCACCATTTCTAGGCCATCCCACATTCCACGTGTCAAGATGTGAGGGCTTGTGAGTTCTCAACTCACCATAGCCCTTCATCTTGGCCTTGTTGGTTTAATCTCAACTGTTGAATTCTCTAGTGAATTCAACTTCCTCTATAAATACCCCCTCTTTTCTCTCATTTAGGGGGTTGATCATTGTGCTAACCAAACTCTTGCAAAATTTTCATTTGAGCCATACTTAGATAAAAACTTGCATTCCTTGCATCCATCATACCATTTTCGTTCATTTCTCATCTATCTTGCATCTCATATCAACACCTTTTGGCATCCAAGGAGGATACACAAAATCAACCATCAAGGGCCAACCAAAGGATTGATTCAAGGCAAGGTAAATCAACTCCTTTTTGTTATCTTATTTTGTTTTGAATCCAACTAGGCTAATCTTGAGGTGTTAGGTTTTTTTATTGTTTCTTGCACATTTCTTGTTGCTGCTCATTTCTGGAACAATATTTTCACCTGGTCACATTTATAACAAATTAATATCCAAAAAAAATTGAAAGGTTAAAAAAAACTATAAACTATGGTACCCATAGGGTACCTGGTGGGTACTTGCATGACAAATCTTATCAGGCCTTGTAGGTTCATAGGCTAGCATGGAAAAAAATGAAACACCACCCACCTATAACATCCTTTGGCCATGACAAGTGGTGGAAACTCACACCAACCCCATCCCCATTGCAACTTCCTTGAATAAATAAAACTTTTAAAAAAATGTTTTTCTTTAATAGTTTCTTATTAATTTTTTTTAATATAAATAATAAAAATTTAAAAGATATATTTTTTAATAATTTTTATTAAAGTTTTATAATATTTTTTTAAAATTTAAGTTCTCATTAAATTAAAAAAAAAGTTTTCCCTTTGTTTAGGTGGAAAAGGAGACCCTAGGTACAATATCTAGATCACTAGGGTCACACATTTTCCAAAAAAATAAATGTGAGAAATCATAATTGGAAAGGATATGAGATTGACTTACAACCTAAAAGGTGAAGGTCAGTCAGCCTTGGATCTGGATTTTTTTTGTGTTTGGATTATGAATTGATTTTTGATATGATGCAATGATGTAACTTTGTAAACTATGAAAATGTAGTATTCTATTGTAAATTATGACAAAATTGAAGCAAATAGAAAAAATTAGAATCTAAAAATACTAAAGGTAGATGCAAAAGAACCTGAGATTTGAATTTGAGCTGGATTTAGCTAGTCTAAGATGCCATGTGTCCCAAATTGAGCACCTGATGTCTAAAAATTAATTTCACGAGCTTGAGGTTCTTGTTCTATAGCTTCTATCTTCTAATTTTTCTTCACCCTCATTTTTATTTTATAGCCTTCTTTCTCTTTCTCAACCTCAACCTCACTGTCAATGTTTACAATGTCAATATTTCATTTCTTTTCAATTGCTTCACCTTGTGAAGCTTTAGAATTCCTTTTTTGGACCTATTGTGGTCCTTATTCTTCTTCTTCATCATCAACATTCACTCCCAAGTATGCTTCTCTTATTGATTTTATTTTAACTCTTCTTCTCACATGGCCTATTTTTTGTTGTTTTAGTGGGCTTTTCTTTTATAGGCATCTTATGTTGCTTGTTAGAAATGTATTCTCCTTCATCAGAGTACTTGTAAACTCCTTTATTTTCTCTCCAATAACAAACTTAGTCTTAGAGGACTTTGGGGCAACTAGAGGATTGATAGTTCTTCTACCAGATCTTCTGACACTTGATGATCCTCCTGATGAGCCAAACATGGATTTAACCTTCTCTACTTGTTCTTTTAGGAGGCCCATTTCCTTCACAATTGTTGTAGTCATCTACTCCACTTTTTTTTCTTTTTTTTTAATCTTTGGTCCATGTGCACTTGCATGGAATATTCCTCATAGTTACCATACCTCTCTCTAGAGGTGTCTTTTGGTTTTCTCAGCATAAATTCTACTAATTCGGTGATCTCTTCCTTTGTAATCTCATATCCCATCTCTAAGATCCAAACAGTTGGGTAGGCTCAATAGCTTATACAATATAGCTCAATCTTTTGTTATCAAGAATGTTATATCATTCTTGTATTTCTCCACCATGCTCCAGGGAATCCTTTCTTTAGCCTACATATTCTTCTAAAAGGTCTTGAAGATCCCCCATAATGCTACTTCATGATTCTCCATATTACCTAACCTCTTGAGGTTGTCTTTGATTTGATGAGCCACTAGTCTATCCTTCAACGAAACTATATTCTTTTTATTGGGAACCTCATTCAAGACGTAAAACAACATACAAATTATCAATGTACTAAACTTGAAAGGATATTTGGAATCCTTTGTCTTCTATAAATTCTCAATCAATTGTTCCCTCAATAGACCACAAAAATCATAATCCACTCACTTACAATCATTTCATATGTTGTATTAATGGTGGCTGTTGATACAGAGTTTTCCCTGTTAGTGAAATATATTTTGTAGCTAGTCATCATGGTGACATAATTGATTGTTGAATCGCTAATTTTCTTGATTTTTACTTCTCTCTTGTTATATTCCACTCCTATTAGCTCCATCACCACTTCAATCTTCACAAACTTTAGTGCCAGAATTGGTCCAATTGAGCATAAACCTCTAACAACCCTAATCGCCTCTTTGTTGATCAAGTGGGGTATGTCAAGCCAAAAAAATCTATCATGGATTCTTCTAAGGTAAAATCTTACCCATGCATCATCATGACTAAAGTTTTTAAAATAGTGTCATACAATGAGCTTCTTCTCCACCAAGCTCTCAAATTCTCTTTTTAGTTCGAAGTTCATTTAGGGGCATCAGGAGCATCATAGCATAAATATTGTCACCTTTTGGTTTTTAGGTTTTTTAGGGGTTTTTGGGTCTAATAAGGTCATTTTAGACCATTTTTGATCATTTTGATCCACTTGGGAAATATTAAGGTCAAATTGTTAAAAATTTGTCAAAGTTTCCTTAAAAGTTGTCATGCAACTTTGGAAAGGTGTCAAAAAGCAAGAAGCAGTTACATGAAACTCAAGAAACCATTAAAAAATAGTTGGGATTGGTTGGGAATATATAATGACACCCTAAAAAACTTGAATTGGAGGTTGGAGACATTGTTTTTAAAGTTTGATGAATGAAAACCTTAATTTTGTGTATTTTTTTAGTCTTACATTATTTTCAGGATGAAGTCATGCATTGTATGGCATGGTACAACCTCATATCAAGGACTATAATATATGTATGGAAATATATTTGTTTCTAGTTTATGATTCTTTTTATCTCATTAAATTTTATTAAGATTTGTGTGAGATATGACCATTTTGGTGAAGGTTGCCCTGTTCTAACAATGTTTTCCAAAATTTACAGTCTGAAAATGTACTAGTAAGGCCATGTATGATACAATATTGAGATGAAAAAAAATGGAATGGATGAATATATGTTTTTTATCTTTAAATTATTATTTTTGGGTCATTTTTATGGATATTTCAATAAGTTATGACCATTTTTTTGAGGACAAGTCTAAACCCTAACCAGGATTTCCAGTTTTGGGAAAAATGCCATAACTTTGTTTTCCACTATTGGATCTTGATGAAAAATGTAGGGAAAGACTGTATTATTTTATCTTTAATCCCATTGGAGAGATTGGATTCATTATTTGTTATTTGAAAATTATTAATGATTATTCCTTTCATTTCCTCATTTGGACAGTCCTAAAACCCTCCATGATGATTGTTTGATAAGTTCCTTGCATTATCTCATGAAGTTTGATCTAATAGTTGTTGTGTCATGTTGTTTAAATTTATTTCAGGCCAAGGATACAATGAAAAATTCATTCCTTGTGTTGATTGAGTGATGGGGTTTGTGTGTGCCTTGTGACAAGAAACCATAAGTTGGGGATGTTGTATTACACAAGTTTGAGTCCTGAAAGTTTGAGACAATCAAGAGCCTTATGTTCACTCTAGTTTCTTCCTTGTTTGTGATTTTCTCATTTTCATTGTTGAGCACAAGCCATTATTTGAATGAAGTCATTTTTGTTAGGTGTATTGATGGAAACAAGTGTTTGGTTTGAGAGGGTTTGCGAATCACAAAATGTGTTGGAAAGTATTGAAACATTGCTTCCCATTGTTGCATAATTTATATGCATGTTGATGTGTTTCCCATCCTTGAATGCTCATTAGGTTGTGTCCTAAATGGTGACAAGGTGTACTAAAGTGTTTGATTTTCTGCCTCTAATGAAACCATTGAGTGAGTATGAATTAGTACTATCATATTGAGAGTGTGTCTACCCCTGATTTGCATTAGAAGTTGTCTCCAATGAGTTCATTAACCCACACATCACCCATTTTTCTATTATCATATTCTTCCAAATTCACATTAATGTAAACCCTTACATGTTTTGTGTGCAAAATGTCATATAGGATGTGCAAAAATGCACCATCCAAATCATCCACCAGGGATTTCTCAGGTTGTAGTTTGAATTTGGGTTGGGTACAATCCACTACCTCTAGAACTTGTGGTGTATACATTATTCCAAAAAATAAACCACTTTCAAAACTTAGCGAAAGATAGAACTATAAATACCTTTTAATCACCTTCCAATTAAGGTTGGAACCTCTAAAAATGGTGTTTGGGGGTCTTATGAAAAAAGTGATCTATGTGGGCAAGGTTCCACCCAAGGATAACCCTCAAGATTTCAATGCAAAGGAGATTGAAATTTAAAAATAGGGTTGACCTAGGGATTGAATATAACAAAAATGGGTTCACCACCAAGTGTAAACTCATAAAAGGCAATATGCTAGAAAACACAGTGTGATATTCAAAATGACCTAAGAGATATTGTAAAACACAATGTGATATGCAAACTAAGTCTAAATGACCTAAGAAAGTGAACAAAATGCAATAAAAAGCTATGAGACTGGAAATGTGCACCTGGAAACTTGTAGAGGCTGAAGTGAAGACTAGAAATGACTCTAAAACTGAGAAGTTTGACTTTTGGAACAATTGGGACTCATTTTCCAACCTGGGCGAATTAGTCCAAGATCATAATTTCTGTTGAGGAAGCTATTTCAGGAAAAAGAGAGCTAGAATGTGCAAATAGATCTAATAGACACCTTCAGTGGGATTCATTTTCCACTAATGGTGAATCAATCTTGTTCCACTTTTTAGGAAATTAAAATCGCTGATCTGTACTCCAACACCTGCACTTTCTTCCCAAATTGAGTTTTGGATCCAGATCTATGAAAATGCTTGCAAAAAAGAATATAATTTGGTTTTCTAATGGGGGCTTTGCCTCTGTCAAACCCCTAGTTTAGTAATTAAACCTTGGAAGAAACAAAGGAATGTGCATAAAAACCCTAGCCTTAAGTGTGTTAAGGACTAGGAAATCTAAGACATGATGCAATCCTATTCTAATGTGTAAGAATATAATGCAAAAATGGAAATGCAACATGAATTACTCACTTGTGATGATCTCCAATCACCCCAAGTGAAGTCTAATGATGCTTATACCTTCCTTAGGCTGAATGTAGAGTGATAATGGAAGATGAAATCACTTAGGAAACAAGTCTTTAGAATTGGGTTGATGGCTAGTTGCATCTCCTCAACCTAGAATCCATCATGATTCACCATAGGCATCCATGATCAACCCTTGAAAATTATAGATCTTGATATAAAGTGAGCTTGAAGACCTACAAAATACTCTAATGCTACTCCAGTGCTTCAACTTTTCTTGCTTTTGGAATTAGAATGATCTTGTGAAAGATTGCTTGAAGAGTCTTAATGCTTAATGATTGCTCAAAGTGCTTGAATTATGCTTAGATTGCGAAAAATTATTTAGAAGTTTTCTTTTATATGCATTGTCACCTAATTGACCATTATTTAGATCTCAAAGGCCGACATTCACCAAAAACATGAATTAAATTGATGAATTCCTACTCAAATTTGAAAAAGACCCCAAATGGGACTCATTCGCCACCCTTGGAGAATGGGTCCCACCAAAGGGGACTCATTTTCCCAAGGTGGCAAATGAGTCCCACCTAAGGATTTTGAGGTGGGTTTTCAGGATTTGAATGTTTTAAATGTTTTTTATTGGGGTTTAAGTGATTTTATATGATTTTTGAGTGGAATGAGCCTTGAGATCCAAAATAATGGGTCATAGGGACCTATAAATGATGATTTAAAAGGGTAATTAATACAAGGGTTCCCAAGAAAATTCTAGATTAGACCAAGACTTGTACTATCTCCAAGAAGGGAGTACAATTTTGGTGGTAACAAGGGTTTTGTGCACAAGAACTTCTAAAAATTCTTCAAAAACTTTACTTCTCTCCTTCACTACTATTCTCTCCTCAAATGTTCATTTGTGAATGACTTAGATTGTGTATGAGATAAATTTTTAAGCCTTTTATAAATTTACCTAATTTTTCATTGAATACATAATTTGAAAATTTGGTGAAAACCCTAATTGTGTGTACAGTCAACTTCAAATTCTCTACAAACTTCTACAACTCAATATTTTTCACCATTTCTTTCTCCAAGAGGTCAATCATAGTGATCCACACCTCATATCCACATGCTAAAACATCAACACTATTTCTCTAGCAATGGGTACAGAATATTCTATTAATGGTCCCCTTAAGAAAAATATTTCTACCTAGTTCCCAGAGGAAACATCTACATGAGATGTTGGTATAGACTCAGGCTTAGTATCATTTTCATCCTTCTTTCTTCAAATCTTTTCCATCTCTTTTGTCATCTCTACTGTATCAACCTTTTTCACTAGGTCATTCTTCTTTACCAGTTGTTTCCTCTTCACATTCTTGCTTCTGTAAAATTTAGAAATGTGTCCTAGTCTATTGCAATTATAACATATGATAGTATTTTGAACAAGCTTACTTCCACCCATTCTGGATCTACATGTTGGTTAGCTTTATGCTGAAATCCATTGCATGCATAATAGTATCCATTCAAAGATTGTAACATCATACCATTGTTATAGCCATTCATTATTTGATTTCTACATTCACTAGCCTTATGATCAAACCTTTGGCATGTAAAGCATTGACAGGGAAACAATTGAAAATTCTAATTCATTATGTTTCTACATTCCATAGCCTTATATCCAAATTTATTCCAAGAATAACAAAATCCATTAAAATTTGGATACCTTTGTACATTTGATTGTTTGATTGGTGGTATTTTTAAGTATTTCCTTTGATTTTGGACTTTCTTGCAATTACTCTTTTTGTCCTTAGTCTTCTTTTGTTCATTGTTCTTGTTTTAATCACTTGGTGTCTAATCTTACTTTTAGCCTTCACCTTTCTAAAACCCTAATCCTGCTTTGTCTTTAGAAAATTTATGGTTTGTAATCATTTCATCAAGATTTGTAGATCTCATCTAGAATTTGTCTTCATGACTCTTTGCTTTTTCAAAATATAATATAAATAAAGTCACAAATTCTTCAAGTTTTGAACATTCTTTAGATTTTCTTTTCATCTTAGCATTCAAGTATTCTTCGACCCTTTTTCTTTCTTCAACTTGCACTTTCAGACTGGTAATTGTTTCATTGGTTTGCTTAAACTATTCACTCACCTCCTTGTGTCTTTCTCTAATTTTTTTGACTTACTCTCTCAATTTTTTTATGCATTTATCTAATTCTTTGACATTTTCTTTTAGATCTTTGTTCCCACTTTCATTTCTTTCCAGATCTTCTAGGGTTATTCTCAGTTCGCCATTCATGTTAACCATGTACTCTTATTCTATGAATCCAATAGTAGGAATATCTTTTGATGGAGTAGGATATCTTCTGAGATCCATGTGTTCAACCTCCAAGGTCTTCCCCAAACAATTAATCTTCTTCCAAGGAACCAAGCTCTCATACGAATTGTTAAACACCTAGAATATTGAGAGGGGGGTGACTCAGTATTCTATGAGACCACTTAAACATTTATGTAAGAGTTGGAGATTAGCTCGAAACCCAAGAACACCTACAAAAACAATGACAACCTTCCACAAGAGGATATGTAAGATAATGAGCTTCCTTGATATTAAGGTCTCTCAAATGATGAGGTATGAAGTATGAAAAATTATCATACAAGTGATACAATAATCCTTCTTATATAAGCAAGGTTGAGATGTAGTAAGCTATATGATGTTTCCATGTGTCATGATCTAACATGTGACATGTAAACCCTAACTAACTACCTAGGGGATGATGAATTGATTGATATAAGTTATAGATAATATTCTATAAGAAGGAATCTTATCTTCTAAATACATGGAAAGTGGGATGACCCCATTATTAATGATTTCCTAATAACATAACCTAGGACTTAATTAATTAAATAAAAAACCTAATTTAAACTTATGCTAATGTAATTAAATAATTAATTACACCAACTAACCCCCATAAGTGTAACTTAGGGAGGAAATGAAAAATGCAATGATTATGCAATGAATGATGGGTCCTGATTAGAGTTAGAGATTAGCTCGACACCCAAGAACACTGCAAAAATAATGATAACCTTCCAAGATGATGAGATTGCTTGATATTAAGATCTCTCAAATGATGAGGTATGAAGTATGAAAAAGTATGATACAAATGATACAATAACCCTTCTTATATAGGCAAGGTTGAGATGTAGTAAGCTATATGATATTGCCATGTGTCATGATCTAACAACATGTGACAACATGTAAACCCTAACAAACTACCTAGCAGATGATGAATTGATTGAGATAAGTTCTAGATGACATTCAAGAAGGAATCTTATCTCCTAAATACATGGAAAGTGGGATGACCCCATTATTAATGATATCCTAATAATTCAACCTAGAACTTAATTAATTAAATAAAAATACTAAGTTAAACTTATGCTAGTGTAATTAAATAATTAATTACACAAACAATTTAAACATTCATTCCACATGACACATTTAATTTGAAGTAAGAAAGGAAAGCATGAAATCAACCATCAACATCAACATTCAAGGATTGGTTCTTCTAAAATGGCTTCATCACAAGTAGGGGAATGATCAATGGTTGGATTATCTTGTTTATTAATAATGGGGATATTAGGATAAGGCTCTATTTGTTTATCATTTTTCTCTAAGGTCTCATTCTCTTGTGCCATATTATATACCCTAGTAGGAGAGATTGTAATATGTTCATCCATGGTTAAATTTTGTAAAGAAACTTCATCACAAGTAGGGGAGGCATCAAGAGAAGGAGAACTATGATTTTCATGCTTACCAAATAGATCTTCCCAAATGGTAGGAGCATTAGGGAAGGGAGGGACAATATTCTCGTGACTCTTAATAGGTATATATTCTAATACCAACCTATCCTCTTTGCATCAAGGAGGGATATTAGGAGAAGGACGATTTTTATTGTCATGGCTATCTATGATATCATCTTCTTTCACTAAAACATTCTCACAAGAAAGGGATGAATGGAGACTAGGTAAGGTGATGATCACATCTTCTTGTTTTATAATATCTTCCAAAGGGGGATGAGGAGAGGGACAATCAAGACCCTCAATGATTGTATCTTCTTTCACCAAGATACCTTCATCACTAATAGGAGAGGTATCAAGAGAAGAACAAGTATGATTGTTATGATTGTCTACACTACCATCCTCACCAACGGAAAATGTAATATTAAGGATTATGTCAATGGTTTGATGATTAACATGTTTCATAATGACCTCATTGTTGTAATCTAAATTGAACTCATAAAAGGGATGCTATATTTATGCAATCCATTTTTAACCATATCAAAGCCACATCTCTTGAAAGTAAACATGCTATCATGGAAAAGTAAAGAAAGTGCAATGCAATGACCCACTTTTCAGATGTGAAGCAAGGTAATTTATTGATTACATTATGCAACAAACTAAAAGATGCAAATTTGAAATTGAGAAATGCATGAAATGGGCTGATTTAAGCTAAATCTAATGAAATTCTTGTAACAAAAACTCAACCAACTGATACAGATAGTTAATGGAAACAAACAGAACTAGAGAAACAAGGTTTTTAGTGTTGTAAGAGGCAATTTTAGGGGTGCAAAGGGACTGATTCACCCAAGGTGGCGAATGAGTCCCAATGGGGATTATTTTCAAAAATTTCAAAAAATTTCAATTGCTTTTAATGTTTTTTATGTTGGATGACCTATATACGAAATGCAAATGTAGTTTTTCAATGATTTGAGATGCAAAAATGCAACCTATATGCACTTTCACTAATGCAAAAATTTAGAAACCCTAGATGCAAATTAACCAATGCAAATCCTAATGCAAAGTTAATGTAAGCTAGATATAGGATGATGATGGACTCCAAATGAGAATTATGATTTTCAAAATTCGGGTTCACCAAAATGTGGACACCAAAAATGGATGCTAAACTTCCTTGTCCACACAAAATGGAAAGAAGGAAGGGGGATCCGATTTCATAATTTTCACATTCAAGAATACCTTAAAGATCTCAACCCAATGAAGGATGTGAGAGATATGACTATAATATATCCTTCAACATGATTGAGACAAGAAAGGGGTTCACCACCAAGTGTATACTTAGAAAACATAAAATGCTGGAAAATAAAGTGTGATATGCAAACAAATGCTAAATGACCTAAAGAATTCCCTAGAAATGTAAATAAAGTAGAACATAAAAGTAAGGATGTGAATGGTGTGCACTTGGAAACCTTGAAGAGATTGGAAATAGATATATAATTCTAAAAATATATATTTTTAAGCTTGGTGGGACTCATTCACGATTTTGGGCGAATCAGTCCCAGATCTGGAAAACTGCACCAGAGCTTGTTTTAGCCAAATGGGTATCTAAATCCACAAAAATCTCTAAAAAATAGGTATAGTGTGATTCATTTTCCACTAATAGTGAATGAGTCCACTTTGACTTTTCTAGAAACTCATAAGTGGAATCTAAGCTCTCGGTCTGCTCAATCTATACCTCCAAGTGTCCAGATTCAAAACCTTAATTTTTAGGGATGTAAGTGTCTTTTTGTGATTATTTTGAATTTTCCAATAGGGAGATGACTCCAAAAAGTTTGAAATCTAATATTTAATGCTTTGCATGACTTTCAAGGCACCTAGATCTACAATCACGCAAAGAAAGAGAGAAAATGTTGATTGTTAGGGAATAGGGGTTTGCCTTGGTTAAACCCCTTTTAGGTAATTAAACCAAAATGATGAAATAAGATAATTAAGCATGAACATGAAATATTGCAATTAGAAACTTTCCATGATTATGAATTATGAATTGTTGCAATAATGGATGAAGAATTTTCCCTTGAATGCCTTAGAATTGATCTTGAAAGCTATCTTGATGACTATGTGAAGACATAAAATGCTTAACCCTTGAGTAATTGACTTGAAAATATGGAAGTATGATGAAACAATGATTTGGAAGCTTGTTTATAAAATTGTTAATTGGATCCCCAAGGCCAACATTGAAGAAATTTAAACTTAAAACCCAATTCTTTCCACTCAAACCTTGAAAATAGCCCAAATGGGACTCATTTTCCATCTTGGGTGAATGAGTCCCACCTGGATGGGACTCATTCTCCCAAAGTGGAAAATGGGTCCCATAGGGGCTATTTTGCTTGCCAAAATTTTAGGGAATGGACAATTTAAGCTCTTATGTTGATCTAGTCAAGTTTTTGATCAAAATATGCCTCGGGATGCACAATAAGGGGTCATAGGGGCCTATTAATGATGATATAAAGGTCATAATTGAAAGGAGGCCCAAAATCAAATGTGAAAGTGTAGATAAATACACTTTACAACACTAAAATAAGGAAAAATTGAGTCTATTTAGCTTAGCAGGGCCCTAAATCCCATGTGAATGTGTAAAACACATTACAACACTAGATTAGGTACACTTGATTTACAAGCCCCTCAAATATAATGTGAAGATGTAAATAAATATATTTTACAACATTAAATTAGGATAGAATTAAGTTAATTTAGCTTAAAAAGGGGCCCAAGACCTAATGTGGATGTGTAAAACACCTCACAACACTAGACGAAGGTGAAATTAAGTTCAATTTGTTATTAATTATTCCCAAATCAAGCAAGGAAAAAGGCATACTTTTTTAGTGTCCATAGAACCATAGATCAATTTTCCTCAAGACAGTCTAATGTGGACCAAAATATCAAATTTCCTGTACACTAAAAAACACTATTCTAACATAGCCAATTTTCCACTTCAATTGTCTGCACCAGATCAAACCTTCTTGCAGATATATATTGGATTATCATCTATATGCCTCACCAAATGATCTATATGTCAATCTCCATACAATGTTGAAATCAATGACAACATTACATATTATACAAATCATGCTCATACTCATGTTTCCAATAGATATATCAATGCAAAACTCCAAAAACTTCAAACAAAAGTTTTATTTTTTTACTGAAGATTTGATCTAGGCATGATTGTTGTCAATCCTTCCAGCACATATCCTTTATTAAAAGGTAACTTAAAATTTATAAGTTCTAAATTAACCAACATTTTCCTATACACTAAACATATAAAGTTCCAAATCAAGGTGGGTTTCCATATGATCTCATTTCCTTTATGGGGTATTGTAATCAATGAACTACTCTAAAGTTTCACCTTTTGGGGGGACCATCATGAATTTTTAATATTTATTCGTATTATTATGCCTTACTATTTTTGAGGATTTTCTACATCACATAGAGCACATTCAATGTCTTTTCATTTCTTAGACCATCATCCATTAGTTGTATGGATACTTTGATCTTCATTTGATAGTGTTTTTTCCTTGGAGGAATATGTTCTTTTGGATGATACTAAGACATATTGCCCCATTTTGTCTAGACACATCTTGGGCATGTGCATCAAGATGGGGGACCAAAAAGTGGCCACTCCTCTTTTTGGTCTAGAAAAGGACAAAATGTGAGTGTTGTTGGCCTCCTACAATGATTCAATAACTAAGCCTTTACAACCATGATTCAGAGATTGGACATCTAACCTAAATAGCTATATCAATCATCATGAAGGTGCATTTAACTTGTCAACCCAGGGACATGAACTTGAAATGGGTCAGCAATGTATGTGCACTAGGGGTTCAAGTAGTCATTGCATTCTACAACTAAGAAACACAATACTAAAAGTAAATTGCTTGAAAGGAAATATAGAAAATGCAAAAAATAAACCAACAACTATGCTTAAGCTGAAATGCAAAGCAAGAATGAAAATTTATGCAATAAATAGGAGACTACTCTATCTGCTTTGGCTATAGGAATAGTCACATAATATAATTCTAGTGGCTGCAAGAACAGTCAATGCCAGATTTGAAACTAAGCACCAAACAGTAAGTAATACTAAACTAATGCTAAACTAAGAAGATAAATTACTCACCAAGTTTTCCCCTTTGGATAAGTATCCTCTAAAATAACAAGAAATTATCAAATGCTCAAACTCATAACTTTATTTTATTCACTGTAAATCATGCATACAAAGAGTAATGTGTCTATATCATTGAAACAAGAAAATGAGCGTACAATGTCAAATAATGCAACCTCTTGAAAAAGGAGGATCAAATCATTATTTATACTATAGCTAAACAAGGTAGTCAACTCCACGATTGGGAGGACACCATTTAGGGAAAACAAGGGAAAGTGGAGCGATGGCGGTTATGCATTCATGGAATCTGGTCAAACATGCAAGTTAAGCATAGATCTAGCATGACAGTAATGCCCATGAATGCTCAATCATTAAGGTCCACCACAAGGCAATTACGTTCAGTTGCATGAAGAATCTTTGCTTCCAACTGCCTTTGACTTGGAGCGATTCCTCAGCTAGACGTTATGGTGCATGCCCCACTGGCGGTGTCTTCCTCAACTTGGCATATTAAATCTACATGTCAAGGTTAGTACGCATAATAATTGCACATCAATAACCACTCTAAGAAATATATTATGCCAAATATCATTAAAGCTTGCAGAGATAGGATAATGTCATATGTCAATGGTTTGAGGGAAATATTATTCCAATACCAACACTTAAGCATTAAAGTCCATGAAATCTATGTGAAAATAGACTATAGATTCTACCCAAAACTAGACCAAAACCTAGGCTCATCACTCCCCCCAACCTAACATGCTGGTCCTCCAATAGGGGAAGAGTTGTTCTTCTACCTAGTCAAATCTCTGAAATTTACAACTGAGAGCTATCCAACATCAGTGGTTGTAGGACGCGAGTCAGGATCCCAAAAGAATCCTCCCAATCTATCAAACTTGTTCCATCTCTTCCTTTCTACAACAATGTCACACTAGTAGAATCTAAAATTTGGCACGAGCCACAAGAGCATGGGTGGTTGAAAACTCAACAGAAGCCAAGACCATCCCTGAGTTCTCCCAATCTAAATATGTCTCTCAATTCTTTTTAATGAGCTACATTATAATTGTGGACTAAATGAGGCTCAGCCTATTTCAGCTCATCAATTAAACTATTCCATTTCTAGGATAAACATCTCCTCACGGTTTCCTCCTTTGTTGCTTTTTTAACCTCATATGACTCAGTGTAAACTACCTCAATCCAAGGCATAATCCTATTGCCATAACTTGGTCTGAGTAGCATTCTATGCCATTCTTTGTAAATATCCCTTGGGTTGCTTGATTAAGCTTTAACAGGCAGAGGGATATCGGACTCCAATTGTTTATAAGCATCATGTTGTTGTACCCAACTAATATCATTTTGTACCCAAGACATGAATTCTCTCAACTAAACATCCCCAACATACAACATTAGGTTCCAATCATGGTCTTTTGTGACAACATAATTATGTAAATAAAATTCACATAGCAAATTCTTCATTTCATGGGAGGCAATCCGATAAGCATTGAAAAATTCCATAGGGGTATCAATAGAAGGATTCAAACCTAAGGCAAGTCTTGACATCTTAAAAGAGAGATACTTCTCTTTCAAGAGTAGAGCATAGACCCTTGGGGGTTCTCTACATTCTAGAATCTTTGGCACCAAAGCTGCCATATATTCTACCCTTTGCTTCAGGGTGGCAATTTCTACATCTTTTTCCTCAATCTCTTCATCCTTCTTTGAATTTCCTCCTTCAACTTCCATTTTTTCTTTTTCCATTCTTCCTCCCTTCTTTGTATCTCTTTCCATAAACTCAAAATTGTTGTATGTACTATAAAACTAGGAGGATTATGAATGCCTGCCAGTCTTTTTGTTGATGGAAACTCTTCACATGGTACCATTTGCATGGACTCAAGTTGTCTAGTTATTTTTGGCTGTAAGGGTGTTGTTTCTTCTTCCTTTTGTTGCAAGGATGCTTGTTCTTGCAGGAACTCCTACTCTGGTTGTAGTTGTTGTTGTAGGACTTCATGTTGTAGGAAGTCCTAATTTTCCTCCAATTCTTCTACAATGCTAGCAAGATCGGCCAGTGTTATGTTTGTTGCTCTCTTAAATTTGTCTTCTTCTTCTTCAACATGCTCCTTCTCCATTGGAGCTTTAGGATCCTCATGTGAGGTCTCACTAGTTTTAGGGCTTTCCTGCAGAGGCGTACCAATTGTAGGCCCAGATGGTCTTGATTTCCTGGGAGGTCTCTCACGTTTTATTTTCACTACAGGATGAACATTATCAGCCTTCCTCATTTTTGAACTTGGCACTTTTATTTCTATAGGCTGTGTTTTATCCTTCCCTTTTCTCATTTCTACCTCTCTGTCGTGCCCTAGTTTTCATGAGGGTTTCAAGTGGAACTTTATCATTAGAATATGAGGAAGAGCTTTCTTTTTTTCAGTGCTTTTTTCTAGAAGAACTAATTTCTATGGTTTCTTCTACTGCAGGAGGATTCATGCTAGAGCCAACACTAGAGATTGAAGCACTAGGAATGGATTCAGTTGTGCTTACTCTCCTATTAGACCTACGGGATTGAGGTATAGCCCTAGGTGGAAAATGCTCAACATTGAAAAACACTTCCTGGCAATAATTTTGATCAACTTTAATAAGCTCTTCCCAATTCATTCCACAAACATCACACAAAGATTTTTCAACTAGCAATTTAATCAAGCAATGGTGGGAAACATAATTATCCCTACCTTTCTAGGTCTCACTCGCCATGATTGAGAGAAGATTGTACAACACATTGGGCACATTCATCCTCCTTCCATGCCTCATGTGATTGAAAATATTGAAATGGACAGAATGCAAATTTAACTAGTGACCCTCACAAGTGATGTATTTGATGACATACATAGCTATCTACTTCCACAACTCTGACAGAGACATTCTTTTTGTGCCCTGCTTGTCCATGCTCAATGGGGGGTCATTTGGCTCTATGAATTCAGCCCTGGCTAACCTAGCGTCTCTAGAAACAAGGTAATTTTCACCATTACCAGGAAACCCTATAACCTCTACAATTCTTTCCTTTGTTGCCACAACTTCTAACCTTTTTACTATGGCTTTTCCTTCTAAAAATGTCTAGGAAAATTCAAGGGAAATGCCTTCATCAAAACCATCCAACTTCAAAAACTAATCTATCCATCCACAGTTTTAAAATTCGGCCAAGAATTGTGCATCCTATAGTAAAATATCATGGACTATGGGTTCATTTCAAATTAACCCACCTCCCATTGTTTGCAATCAAACAAATGCTTTGTACTTCTTTTCCTGCAATTCTCCTTCTGAAAATGAAATGCACTTCCTTGCAGTGTCTGCTAAATTTCTAGTGCTAGTGTCGACTAAATTTCCTTTCTTTTGTTTTTCCTTTTTTCTTGCAACTCAAGATTACGACAAGACAATAATGGTAAGAAAAGGGGTGATAAAGGGAAATTATGATAGGAAGAAATGGTGGCTGCAGTTATTATCACTTCACACATGCAAGTTGTTCTCTTACTTGGATTTCAAATCAACCCATTTAAAAACTTTTGATGCAGCCTAATATGATTTGACACATGGGCAATAAAATATTTGCATCTTTTTCATTCCCCTCCCCCCAACCTAAATTTTGACATGTGTCTACACATGTGAGATGGGAGTGGCAATTAATAGGAAATGATGGCATTTATGTGAATACCTATACTAACATACAATGATTAGATAAACTTACTTAAAAGATGATTAAAGATAGCAATTAATGTGCACATACCTGAATGTGTGGAAGATTTGCTTCAAAGATTGTGGATAAAGTAATGCTCGCCTTGTTGGAAAATGAATTGAGCAATAAATGAAGATGGGGTGGAATGAGGTGAGGTGGAATGAAGTGATGGAAGAGAGAGAGAGAGGTGGTGATGGATGGGTGGATGGGTGGATGATGAAGAAATGGACTTCCACGTAAGTAAAAGTATTTATTATGAAAAGTACATACCTCAACTAGGCTGAAGGAGGGACACTAGGTCCACCACCTTTGGCTGTAGGAAGCTCTGAGTGCTAGGTGAATTGCTACAAGAACTCTTCTTTAGAATTTTACTTATGATATGATCTGAGGCAATGACTGTTGACAAGTAATTTGAACCTGACAGGGTCAATGGTGGTAAGCTGAATAACTCCATTGGGAAAGACCTCAACAACTTTGTATGGTCCTAGCCACCTTGTCTACGATTTTCCTGCATTGTTTTGGTATCTTGAATCATAGAGTAAGGCCCAATCTCTTGGTTTGAACTTCTTGTCCTTGATAAATTTGCCATGCCACTTGATTCTCTGATTCTGCACTACTTATGTATGCTGCAGGGCTGCTCTTCTTATTTCATCCAAAGAATTTAGCTGCATGATTCTTTCTCTTTGTGCTTCAAAGATATCCATCCCTAAATCCACTACATTTCATAGAGTTTTATGTTCAAATTCAATTGGCATCATAGCTGTCTTTCCATACAACAACTCAAATGGGGTGAAGCCTATAGTTGTTTTCCATGTTGTCCTATAGGCCCAAACAGCTTCTGGTAATCTTTTTTCCCAATCTTTCCTATGGATAGCTATTGGTTTAGTCATAATGGCTTCAATTTCTCTATTTATTACCTCAACTTGGCCATTAGCCTGGGGGTGATAAGGAGTAGACTTTTTGTGCCTTATATTGTACACATTCACTAGTTCTGCAACAAGAGTTAACATGAATTATGGCCCTTGATCAGTCACTAAATCTCTTCGAACTTCATATCTTGTGAAAATATCCTCATAAAGAAACTTTGCAAGCTTGTTATCTATTGCATGCTTCATGGCCTTAACTTCTACCCATTTTGTTACATAATCAATGCATACTAATATATAAGACTTACCATTTGATGGAGGGTCAATTGGTCCCACAAAATCCAATCCCCACTTTTCAAAGGGAGTGATTACTACCTGAGGGAACAATGGCATCTCATCAGATCTGCTCGGTCTTCCCATTCTTTGGCATCTATCACATTTTCTGGTATACCTTCCTGCATCCTTCTGGAGTGTTGGCTAGTAATACCCTGTGTTCAAAATTTTCACAGTAATACCCTGTGTTCAAAATTTTCATTATTGTCCTTTTGTCTGCAAAGTGTCCTCCACATGGTTCACTATGACATGCATGCAAAATGTCATATGTATCATCTTATCTCACACATCTTCTCATGACATGGTCAGGTCTAGTATAAAACAAACATCCAACAATCCAAGAGAAAGGAAAAGATTTTTCAATGAGTGCCCTTTTCTCTTTTGGGGAGAAGTGAGAAGGAACACTACCTATAACCAAGTAATTGGCTATGTCATCATACCAGGGTATTTGTACACTGAGAGAAAATAGATGTTCATCAAGAAAAGAGTCATCTATGGGATGATTGTCTTCTGATGTAGTTAGCCTTCCCTGACTTATCTACAATGGTAATATCAAACTCTTGCATCAACAATAACCATCTTGCCTATCTACCTATGATCAAAGGTTTATTCTTGAGATATCTAATGGCTGCATGATTAGTGTGCACAAATATTTGGTAGCCTAATGTCTGAATTTGTTCAGTGCATAGATTATTTCCAACATCTTTTTCTCTATCACTATATAATTGAATTTAGCTCCTTGCAAAATTTTACTGACAAAGTAAATATTATTTTCAACAATTCCCTCTATTTTTCCTAAGACTACTCCTATGGCATAATCTGATGCATCAGTGTGAATGTGGAAAGGAAGCTCCTAATTGGGTCCCTTGAGTACAAGAGCATGAGTCAAAGCTACCTTCAAGTCAGAAAATGCCTTGTCACAGGCTTCAGTCCACTGAAATTCAACATATTTAGTGAGAAGGGTATACAATGGTATTGCTACCTTGCTGAAATCCTTGATGAATTGCCTATAATATCCAACATGACCCAAGAAACTCCTAACATCCTTCTATTTTGCAGGTGTAGAAAAAGTTGTGATTACCTCATTTTTTGCAGGATCTACTCGAATTCCCTTATGGGAGATGTAGTGGCCAAGAACTACACCCTCTTGCATCATCATGAAGCATTTTTCACTATTTAAGGAAAATTTTTGATCTTCACATCTCTATAGGAATCTCTTGAGATTCTCCAATGTTTGTTCAAAATCAACACCATAAGTGGTGAAGTCATCCATATAAATCTTCATGCAATCATGAGAAATGTCTAAAAATATACTAATGGCTACACTCTAGAAAGCTGTAGGTGCATTGCACAAGCCAAATGGGAGTACCAAATAGGAATAGGTCCCCCATGGACAGGTAAATGTGGTCTTCTCCTGGTCTTCTGGTGTAATTTGGATCTGGTTGTAGCCACTGAATCCATCTAGAACAGAAAAGTATTGATTTCCTACACGTGTGTCCAAAACTTGATCAATGAAGGGTAAAGGAAAGTGATCCTTCTTGGTGGCAGCATTAAGTTCCCTAAATTAAAAAAAACTCGCCACTTCCCTCCTTTCTTGGGCACAATCACTAATGGAGACACCCACTGACTATCTGAAATGGGGTAGATAAATCCTGCATCTAACAATTTATGCAGTTCTCCTTTCACAATTTCTCTTAGTGCAGGGTTAATCCTCCTTTGTGGTTGTATTACTGGAGTGCAATCATCTCTGATATAAATTTTGTGGGTACAAAGTTTAGGATCTAGTCCTTTCATGATAATCCCATGAAAATGCATGTTGATGGGCCCTTAATAGATTTTCCAATAATAGTTGTTGGTCTTCATTCAACTTACTATTAACATTTAGATATTTTCCCTCTGACACTTGTACTTGTCTAGTTAATTCCATCATGGCTACCTCATTAGCACATGATACCTTTAGTTCATACGGAGAAAATGTATGGAATGTACCTATTGCTATAGGAAGTCTGCCTGCAAGAACAGTGGTTACAGGAAGAATAGGTAGAAGTGTCATGACCGAAGTAGAAGATGATGCTTCCTCCACTTCATAATAGTTTTGAATGATGTTAGTCAACACTTCATCCTCATATTGGAGCTGCGTGAAAGAGCTTATGCCTAGTATCATAAGCTATGCCGCAAAATTGACTTCCTTGGCCTCTTCACCAACTTGTGGCCATGCAAAATCTTCTTCATCATGAGATAGCTGAGCAGGTGGATAAAGACCAAACTTTTTAGTACTCCTTCCATCTAAAATGGTCATGTCACCTGACCAATGTCTGATATATGCATCTTCAATTGCCAACCAAGGTCTTCCAAGAATGATGGGATACCCGCCTAGTGTAGCCTTAGGAGAAAGAATCATAAAATATATTAGATATTCCTAGGAGTCTAGAACTACTACAAGATCCTCCACTACACCATCAGGCTTAATAGTAGAGCTATCAACAAGCTATAGGAAAGTTGTAGATCTCATAATTGCAATATTTAGTTATTGCAAAATGTCTTTGGTCGTTACATTTATTGCTACCCCTAAATCAATCAGAGCGTTCTTCATTTGAATTTTGTTTATGAAAACTGCTACCACAGGACTACCTAGGTCATTATACTTGGGAATAGTCACTCTTCCCAATATGATATCAGCTAGCTATCCCACCACATGAACTGTAGTTGGGTCTCTCTTCTTCCTTCCTGGCTTCTTATGCCAAGCTTCCTTGATAGTTTGTCATAGATTGGAGCATCCTGTATGGCCTAAAATAGGGGTATTTGAACACATATATGCTTTAGCTGATCCAGGATGTTGAAAAGTGGTATCCTCCTTTTCTTCTTTCTTCTTGACAATTTCCAGTCTCTAAGGAAATGGTGGTTCTTGCTCGGTCTACTTGACTTGGACTAGTTCAGGATTTTTAGGTGCCTTTGGCTGAATAGGATCATTCAGGGGCTCCTCCTCCTCTTCCACATGAAGCTCAATAATGATGGGCTTGGAAGGGGTTGGTAGCATGGTTTCTGAATGCAAGTGGATATCACTTACACTCACAACATATGCAAGGAAATGATTTGAATTGGTAGAGTATGTAGGTTGCTGCTATGGTTTGTTATTAGGATTGGGTGTGGCTTGAGCTGGTAGCTGAGTTGTTTTAGGTGCATTTGAGCTTGGATTAGTAGGTGGAGGCATTATAGGGGGTTGTTGGGGTTGAGAAGGTGGCTACATATAATTGGTGTTCTAAGTAGGCCATTGTTGTCCTCTCCATTGATTTGTTTGCTGCCAATTCCCTTGAGGTTGTTGCCACTAAGGTGGAGGACTCTGATGGCTAGGCCAAGCATTTGGAGGGTTACTCCAAGGCTGTGGTGGATATCCTCCATAACTAGGTTGATATGGGGGCTGCCATTGGTTACTAGATGAATAAGAGTTAAAATATGGTCCAACATAAGATAGTGGATCTGGTGGCATACCTTGTCTTGGAGCTGAAGGCTTCCTTTGTGCAACATAGTAGACTTGGTCTTCTTCAATCCAAATTAGCTTGAACTCAGGTGGAATCTACTTGCTTTCTAGGTTAGCTACCATCTTACATCTATAGTCCTTCTTTTGTCTACAGTGGGGAAAATACTCTGTCAGCATCATCTTTGCCTCCTCTTGCTTCTTTTTGGCCTGAAGTGTATCTAGTTGAGTAGCTAGATTGTTGATGATATCTTGCTTGAAGTCTGCCAGCAAATGAGTGATCTCCATTCTTGAAACTCCACCGGTAGTTGACTTACCCATGGAATATTGATAAGCTCTCCCTTTCTTTGAAGCTTCCCTAGAGTAATTCTGGCATATTTTCTTGATATTCTCCCACGGAACTTGGGAGATATCTCCTCCTTCCATGAGGTCCAAAGCATCAGTGCAGCTGTCATCGATTCCTCTCAATAAAAGAAACTTTTGTGAGTCCTCATTAAGTGCATGGTGTGGATATTTTTGCAAGAAAAATAGGAACCTTGCAATGTAGTCTTCTAAGCTCTCATCTTCCTTCTATTGCATCCTGAAAATGTCACCTCTTCTCATGTCACTACCCCTATAGTATTCCTTGTACTTCTCAAGGAATTTTGTCTTCATGTCTTCCCAAGTTTCCATGGTATCTCTGTCTAGGCTAATGAACCATCTTAATGCAACCTCTTTCAAAGTGGTGGGAAATAACTTAAGCCTATGGGCATCAATAGTAGAATCATAACTCTTGTAGAGTATGTCAAACTCAAATAAGAAGACCTATCAAGATCTTCTATCAGAAGTCCATAAAAATTGGGGAGTGTTGAGGAAGGAATTTTCTTGATGTTGCCAACTTCATTTTGATGGGAAATGGGGAAAGGAAAAGTTGGTTGGTTTTGTCTATTCCTTTTTACATCACCCATGCCTGGTTGATGTGGTTCTAGGAAAAAGGGGTTCTCAAGCTGATTTTGATATTCCGAGGAGACTTCAGAGCTAGTCAGATCAGGATATGAATTCACAAAGGGATGTGGATCTTCTTCTTCTTCTTCTTCTTCTGGTAGGTTCTACTCAACTAGCTGGAATGGATGAGGATTGTTAGGAATGAAGCACCCATAAGCATCCCTTCTCCTTCCTCTATGCATGCAGTATCACTCACTATCAATCAGCTTGCACAAAGAATTGGTAAAGAATTAGGAGAGTCATTACTTCCTAAATGAGGATATGCTAAGAACAACTTCCAGAAATACTATAGCAAGAAAAACTACCAATGACTCCAAAAGACTTCCTAGCTTGACATCATCTCTGACAATGACACAAAAAATGTTGGCCTCCTACAATGATTCAATAACTAAGCCTTTACAACCATGATTCAAAGATTGGACATCTAACCTGAATAGTTATCTCAATCATCATGAAGGTGCATTTAACTTTTCAACCTAGGGATGTGAACTTGAAATGGGTCAACACTATATGTGCACTAGGGGATCAAGTAGTCATTGCATTCTACAGCTAAGAAACACAATACTAAAAGTAAATTGCTTGAAAAGAAATAAAGAAAATGTTGAACATCAACCAACAAATATGCTTAAGTTGAAATGCAGAGCAAGAATAAAATTTTGTGCAACAAACAAGAGACTACTTTGTCTGCTTTGGCTAGAGGAACAGTCACAAAATATAATTCTAGTGTTTGCAAGAACAGTCAATGCCAGATTTCTTACTAAGAACCAAACAACAAGTAATACTAAACTAATGCTAAAATTAGAAGATGGATTACTCACCAAGTGGGCCCCCTTGGATAAGTATCCTCTAAACTAACAAGAACTCAGATGCTCAAACTCAGAACATTATTTTATTCACTATAAATCATGCATACAAAGAGTAATGTGTTTGTATCATTGAAACTAGAAAATGAGAGTACAATGTCAAATAGTGCAACCTCTTGAAGAAGGATCATCAAATCATTATTTATACTATAGCTAAATAAGGTAGTCAACTCCACAACAGGGAGGAAACCATTTAGGGAAAATAGGGGAAAGTGGAGTGATTGCGGTTACACATGCATTGAATCTAGTCAACCATGCAAGTCAAGCGTAGATCTAGCACAACAGTAATGCCCATGCATGCTCAATCATTAAGGTCCACCATAAGGCGGTTACACTCAGTTGCATGAAGAATCTTTGCTTCTAGTTTCCTTTGACTTGGAGCAATTCCTCAGCTGGATGTTATGGTGCATGCCCAGCTGGCGATGTCTTCCTCAACTTGGCATATTAAATCTGCATGTCAAGGTTAGTAAGCATAATAACTACACATCAATAACCACTCTAAGAAACATTTAGTAATCACATGCAAAATCAATATAGATGACCCATATATTATGCCAAATATCATTAAAGCTTGCAGAGATAGGATAATGTCAAATATCAATGGTTTGAGGGAAACATTATGCCAATACCAACACTTAAGCATTAAAGTCCATGACATCTATGAGCAAATAGATTATAGATTCTACCCAAAACTAGATCAAAAACTAAGCTCATCAAGTGCATTATAATAAAATGTGATCGCATTATGGTTTGGTAGTCACCAAGCCTTGGCTTGGTCATTAACAAGCCATAACACGAGCATGTTATAATATACTTGCATTATGTATTTCTTTGAAAATTTCTTTGAAATTTTCTTTCTCTTTCTCTTTCTCTTTCTCTTTCTCTTTCTCTTTCTCTTTCTCTTTCTCTTTCTCTTTCTCTTTCTCTTTCTCTTTCTCTTTCAATGAAACTATGAAAGAAAAATTTATATATGGAATTTGCTTCCTTATACTTTAAGTTATATTTCATGTATATAGTTTCAAGATGTTTGAGAATGGTTTCAGATTTATAGGAATTATATGAAAATTCTAAATTTCCATTCAAATCTTATAATTTTTTATACTAAGTAAAGATGTAGTAATCAACAAGTTCTATCATATGGGTATGTGTAGGATCATGATGGGCCAAAAAGGGGCGATATGATGGGTGTTTGTAGGGTATGTGGCTGACAACATTTTTTTTACCCAAAATTAATGAAATGAAAAGGGTTTATAAAGGATATTCTCAGCTTTCCACGAATATAAATTATGCTTTACTTTTAATTTAATAAATTATTATTATTCATTTTCTATTTGAATTACGACTAAAGTCCTATTTGATAGGCTGATTGAAAAACATCTATAGCTTTCAAACAGTATAACATTTTTTGAATCCAAAACATGTGTCACATTTTATGCTTCGTATACAAGAGGATTAAAAAAAAAAATTGAATTTCATGAAGTTTTGACCAAGTTAGGGTGGTTAGACGTACAAGTTTTTATATTTTTTAAAAGTTGTAATAAAAAAATCATAATTAATTATTTACTTGGAAAATAATTACAAAAAAAATTCATCACATCAGGATATGAGTTCTCTACTTATATCTAAAATATTATACAAAAATATTATTATTTTATTGTGGTTAGGGTGGTCATACAGACATCTACTTATTTTTTCCTTGAAATTTAAGTACTACTACATTGAAATTTCAAATTTTCACCAAATAGATTTTTTTTTTTAAAACATAAACTTAGTAGTTTAGAAACTACATTAAATTTTCTAAAAATTATATTCTTACATATTTTTGAAATAATATAGATAACTTATTCAAATTTTTAGGTCAAGTTGCCTAACTCTGATTTTTCTAATTTTTTTGCCACTTAAGGGCCTATTTTTTCCATGATGATCCTGCACATACCCATATTTCTCTCTCTATTTATCTCTCTTTGTTTATCCCTTACACTCTATACATCTCTCTCTCACTATCTCCATCCCTAACTCTCTCTCCCTTGAGCTCAAGAACTATCTCTCTCTCTCTCCTTCCCTATCTATTTCTCTCTCCCTCTCTACCTCTCCCTCCCTCCTCACTCTCTCTCCCCCTCTCTCTCAATCTCCCCACCTTCCTCTTTCCCTCTCTAATTTTCTATATATATCTCTATTTATCACCTCTCTCTCTCTCTTACACACACACACACTCTCTCTCACTCTCTCTATGTATCTCTTTCTCCCTCCTTCCCTCTCTCTTTTTCAATGTTTCCTCCTACCTATTTCCATCTCTACTTATCTCTTTATCACCTACCCCTCTCTACTTCTCCCTCTCTCTCCCCCTTCCTCCCACCTTCCTTCTCTACTTCTCTTTATCTCACCTATCCCACTCTCTCTTAATATCTCCACCTTCATCCTTCCCTCTCTACTCTCTATATCATCTCATCTCTCTCTCCCCCTCTCTCTATCTATCTCTTTATCTCATTGAACCTTCTCTACCTTTACCTCCCTCTCTCCCTCTCACTCTCTTTATCTCTCTCCTTCCATCTCTACCTATGCCTTGATATACAATTTTATGGGTATTTAAGTTTCTCTCCCTATTCTGGAATCATGGGCACGATGGACTTGAAACCTTGAGGGTGAACTCAAGATTATGTTGGTGGCTAATAGCTACTTTATGGTAGTTTCAAGTATCTAGTTAATTGTAATAAGGCCTTCAAGGGAGGAATTTATTTTTATAACCAGGTTGGATTGTTTATCAAGCCATGATATGTAGGCTTTAATACTATGGAGGAGCTCCCAAACCATGTTCTAGTGTGGATTAGATTCTCATGGATACCATTATAGTTTTAGAGGAATGATATATTTCACCTAATCACATTGTTGCTTGACAAACTAGTGGGCTTGTTGCAATAAACTATAGATAAAAAAAAATATTATGATTAGATTAAATGCATTGAAATTAGTTTAAATAATCCTTTTCTATACTCTCTATAAATTCATCTTGGATCATCTTATTAGACCCAACAACTTGATTTTTAAGCCCTTCCATTTTGCTATCATATTTTCTATCCATATAGCTACTTATAGAAAAAGTGCCCTTGAATCACCCTTACAGGTCCCCTTCCTATTTTTTTGTCATGAAAACATTCCCAACTAGATAAAGGGAAAGCCTTGGAAGTGGTGGATGGAGCATATAAGAATGGTTTTATTACTCTAAAGCCTCACATTAAGGGAAGAGAGAAATAAAGATCTCTCAAGGAAAAACAAGATGATGGATTCTTTAATTGGTTTGATGTGTTGGATGACTTTGAACTTCTAGAAGTGAATCCAGATGTGGGGCACCACATGGTTTGAAAAATTGGAGGAGACTCAGGGATTGGCTAGGGAAGATGGTAGTTAGGAACTTCAGCAAGGTGTTCCCATAGGTGCACAGATCGAGATAGATTTGGGTCCTAGGGATCCATTTACATTGGTAGTAAGTGAGATTATTGAAAGAAATTTTGGATTAGCTAAAGTTGTGTTGCCTCCTCTACTTGAGAAATAAGAATTGGATTCTACAAAAAGTAGTAGACCTTCTTCCACTCTAGGGCTACAACCAAAAATCCTTAAGAGAGGAGCTGGAGAAAATTTCACCAGGGTAGGGTGGAAGAAATATTGGTATACAATCAAACTAATGGGAGTAATTTTTTTGGAATCGGTGTTAGTTAGAACCATTGACTACCACTTCTCTAATTCTTAGAAATAATTGTTCTCTCATGGAATGTAAGGGGCTTGAACAATGTCTCAATATAAAAAGTTGTTCATGATCTCGTTAAGACTTAGTTTCTAGACATTTTTTTTTCTAGGAGACACAGTTTCTTATAGAGGGGATATATAAGTTGGCTCCCAAGTTGTGGTAGGGTAGCTAGTTTCATTTTATTGGAGCTCAAGGAAATGCTGGATGGATAGCATGCCTTTGGAACCCACTTAAAGCTACCCCTCTTTGGTGGATTTCAAGAAAATACTCACTCTTGGTGGTTTCTACTAGCTTCAAAACCGGTGATAGTATATTTCCTTCTAATGTATACGCTCCAATAGATATTGCTAGTAAAATTAATCTTTAGGCCCATATTCATTATATTCAAATATTGAACCCTTTTCTTCCTTGGATCCTAGCAGGGGATTTTAATACTACTACTAGTTTGGAGGAAAAGAAAGGAGGTGTGAAAAGGCTTAATATTTCTTCCTTTCAATTGAAAGAAAATATTGCTTCCATGAATATGGTGGAAATTAAGATTAGTTGTAGTTTGTTTACTTGGAAAAATAAGAGATGTGGTAAGGATGCAATCTCTGAGACATTGGATAGGTTTTTGGTGTCAATTTTTTGGATTGAAAACAAATGGGCTACCAACTCTGAGATACTTGAGTGGTGGGGGTTTGATCATTGGCCCATCAAACTCTCATCTATCTTGATGGGTGCCATGAATAACCTGTCCTTTAAATTTTAAATTATCTGGCTATGAGATCCCCTACTACAAGATCTTATGGTTGACTGGTGGAGTAAAGGTGGACCAATCCATGGCACAACAATGTGTTTGTTTATGAAAAGATTATTATTTTTTAAATACCAACTCAAGAAATGGAATAGGAAAAGTCTGTGATATCTTTCTAGCCAAGGCGAATGCTTACGCCCATCAGAATGATATTACTCAACAAATTAGAGACCATGGTCTTACTAAGGAATCCCTTAGGAATGAATCTTTAGCACTAAAGGATCTTGAGAAATGGGAGCTTCAGGAGGATATTTTTTGAAAAAAAATAATCTTGTATTGAATGGCTTCAAGGAGATAGAAATACATCTTTCTTTTTCAACTCTATCAAGGATAGAAGACATGGGAACAAGATCTCTTCTCCTGTGTCTACCTAGGGAGTCCAATTATCTTCACTCTAGGATATCTCCAAGGAGGCTATTCAATACTACTCTACATTATTCAAGGAAGAATCTCCTCCTACAATGGAGGGGTAAAGATTAATATTGGATTGCATAATTTCTATTATTTATGTGGAAATGAACGAGAATCATATGTGCCATGTTTCTTTACATGAATTGGAGAATATAGTGTTTCAAATGAAGAAATGGAAAGCCCTTGGCCCTGATGTATTCCTAGTTGAATTCTTTTAGGAATTTTGGGAGATCTTAAAATTTGATCTTTTGGAGGTTGTCTAAGAATCATAGAGGAGCAAGCAAATGTTGAAAGCAATGAATTATATTGTCCTAGCTCTTATCCCCAAAAGGGAAGGAGCTAATTCATTGAACCTATTCATGGTGATAAACCTTTGTATGTGGTTTACAAGATTATTTTGAAGTTGATTATAGAAAGGATTAAGTCATGGCTTAGCAAGCTCATTTTCAAGGAACATGTGGAGGTTTTTTGGATGGAAAGGAAATTTTAGATGGGGTTGTTATAGCTACTCAGACCATTCATTCTATAGAAAACTCTAAGTAGAAAGATATGTTCATGAAACTTGACATATCCAAATCTTATGATTGGGTCAAATGGTCTTTTCTATAGAAATTTATTTCATTTAGATTTGGCATTGAGTGGGTGGATTGGGTAATGAGCTATGTGAATTTGATATCTTGTTCAGTTCTTATCAATGGTGAACCTTCTTATTTTTTTGGTACCACTCAGGGTCTTTGACAGGGTGAACCTCTTTTTCCCCACTTATTTATCATTTTGGTTGAAGGTTTAGGTAGTTTATTCAGGAATCATGTTCATCAAGGTGAAATCCAAGGTTGGGGGTGGGGAAATGGTTTGATTCCTTAGTCTCACCTTCATTTTGTAGATGACACTACTCTAATGAGAGTGAATAAAATCAAGGAGGAAACTAACATTAGTAGAACGTTGGATGTATATCTTGTAGCCACAGGATAACACATCAATGAGGAAAAAACATCCATATTTTTCTTTAGTGCACATCCTCGGATTCAACATCAGATTGCTCCGATTTTCAAGTTTTAGGTTGGAGTTTTCCCACTGATGTATCTTGTTATTCCTCTCTCTGTTGGACCCTTTCCTAGAGGGACTTGGAAAAAGGTGTTAGATAAGTTCCATGAGAAGGTCAAGCATTAGACCCACAAGTGGCTTTCTTTTGTAGGGAGATTTTTTCTTTTGAAATCAATGGTCTAGGCCCTCCCCATTTATAGGTGTATGGTCTAGGTGGCTCCTATAGGGTTCACTAAGGAATTAGATGCACCTAAAGGAAATTCCTTTGGATTGGTAACTTATCCTCGTCAAAGTGGAGTTTGGTAAAGTGAGAGAGTGTTTGCAAGATGAAATAGGAAGGAGGTCTTGGGTTGCATCAAGCTAGTCTCACTAAGTAGGCTATGGTGGCTAATATTTATTAGTGATGGTGCACCAACTAGAATCAAGCTTGGACTAAGATACCTACCTCCAAATATCCAAGGGGAGTTACAAATGATGAAGTTCCCAGATTCAACATGGTTGGGAGGGGGTCTATGATTTGGGATACTATTAAAAGGCGAGTCAATTTAATCAAGTAGGGCCTATTTTGGATTTTAATAGGGGTTCAGATGCCTTGTTCTGGCTTTGATTCCTAGGATGGGTTTCCCCTATCATTTCTATGCACCCCCATATTTAGGAGCTCTATTAGAGATTTTTAGAGGCAAGATAGTCTCAGGTGGTGGATTTCAAAAGTGTCTAGAACTTGGGACCTATAGAGGGGTGTAATTGGAAGGACTCGATGGAATGGCCACCAGGGGGATTAGTTGAGGATCAAGAAGAATTGAAAAGGATTCTAGTTGATAGATATTGTAGTTCCTTGAGAGGGAGAGATATCTTGGTCTCAGGTCTTGAACCTAGTGGGCTACATTCTGTGGCCTGAAGGTATTGAGATCTGAATCATCAAAAATATGGAGGATTTGAGGTTTCATAGTGGAAAGATGTGTGGAATAAGTTTTATTGGCCTAAATGCAATTTTTTCTTGTGGTTGGTTGCTAGGAATAAGCATCTTAGTTGGAATAACCTTCAAAAGAGGGGATTTCAAGGATCATCTATGTGTATCTTATTCAGTAATAGTGAGGAATAATCTTCCCATTTATTTTTTAATGTGCTTTTCTAAGAGATATTTGGAACTTATGGTGGTGAGTCTGGAGATAATATAATGTTCATGCTTCTTCTCTTATTGAGTTTTGAAGAGGTTTGGAGAGGCCTCTAGCTAAGGCTTTCTTTCTCCAAGTGGCTTGGAGCATTGAGCCTTCATGCATCCTTTGACAGATTTCGTTGGAAAGGAACCAAAAAATATTTTAGGGGAAAAACTAAGTAGTTCAACAATTATGGTAGAGAATTATAGGCATGATTCAAGAGACAATGAATTCTAAATGTGAGATATTTTTCCCTCTAGAAAATGGTGAGGTAGAGTTGATGAAAGGATTGGGATCAATAGGTAGTGGGATGAGTCTCTTCTTGAGCGGGTAGGGTCATCTATCTAAAAAAAAGACCCAAAGATTTGGAAGATGGACTTCACCCCCTTATGGTGTGTTAAAGATTAATACAAATGGTTCTTCTAGGGGTAATATTGGGCATGGTGGAATTAGAGGAGTTGGGAGGGATAATATTGAAGTTGTGCTCTTTTTCTTCTTTATATATAAGGGTCAACATTCTAACAACCACATGGAGGGTCTTGCTATCCTCATAGCTCTTGAAAATCCTTGTGTTCTTGGGTGTCATAGGATTATCTATAAATTAAATTCTCAAATTTTGGTTGATATAATAAATGAACAAAGATTGGAAGGTATTAACTATCAGTTGGTTGTGTCAGTTTGACAAATTCTAAACTTGAGTACCACTCTATATTTGGTCTCTTTTGTCCATATCCCGAGGGAATGGAAAAAGGTGGTAGACTATTTGGATAAATGGGCTTCTGAGCACATGGGGGATTAGAGAGTGGAAGACTGGAAGCACTTATCTTGGGATCAATCCCATAGTCTAAGTAGGCTTGTTGTTAAGGTCAACATTAATTAATGGGTTGTAACCTTTAAGTTTGCAATGGCTTGATTTCTCTTGTTGGGAGGGGGGGGCGCTTAGATGTTTGGATGAGGTGTTTTGTTAGTCTGGTCAATTTTTGGATGTATTGTATGTTTTCTTCTTGATGAGTTAATAAATTTTATCCCTCTTTTTCAAAGTAATAATAATAATAATTCACAATGTTATGATAATAAACTAGCCATTACCTTCTATATATCATAATTATGTTATAGATGCCACCATAATTGATCTAACTATCTATATAAGACTATATAAGTGATATTATTACTTAATTAAGAGATTATGCTAGTCACAAATGAGATTCACATATCCCAATGCACTCAATAGATTAAGAACATAAGAATTGAAGTGTGTTAATGTACCCAATAAATATAAATATTAATAATAACTATAAATTAAAGTAATTACATTTAGTATGGCATAATATTATGCAATGTTATAATTCTTTACAATTATATGACACATAAAATATTAAATAAATAAAAAAGCTTCTAAAATAACAAAATATTTTAAAGTACTTATAGTATATTTTTCATCTTATAAACAAACAAATACCTCCAAATCTTAAGAATAGCATAAAATATAAAACAAAAATTAAATCATATAGAATAAATTTATATAATTTTAATCTATTAAAATGAGATCTAAAGTAATCTAAAATAAATTAAAAATTAATTAAAAAATACCATACACAATAAATTCACATAATTTTAATCTATTAAAATTAAGTGCAATCAATAAAAGAAAATATTATAACTAGTTCTCATTGATAGAGATACTAGTACCAACAACTAATTTGAAAGCCATGTCCTTAAAATGCTATGTTTTTACATGTATTGAAAGTTAGTTTACTGGTTTTCCTCTGTTTCATGATGGAGAAGTGAGCAACATTAAGATTGATGGATGCTAGTTTCTAATCAATATTTTGACTATATAAATTTGAATGTTTTTGAATTGTTAATTGTTCCTCTTCCTAATGAAAGATTGACACAAAAACATACTCAATTGAATCCAAAAACTAACAACATATTCCTTCAATTTCAAAAATTTGTACAACTATACATTAAACCATTGTAACTATTATTAACATTTCAAAATAAACCTCAACCATTAAATTAAATATACATACATGAACCATAAAGATTCTAAATTCAATTTTTAAATGTAGTGGCAAAATAATTTATGACCGGCTCTAGGAAAATTCACCCAGCAATTCACTGTGGGAAAATTTACCACCACCAGCAATTCACCACCATGAAAAATTAGCCCCAAAATTTTATGCAATTAGTTTTTTACACGGTGAATTGTCATATCGGTAAATTTTCCTGCGGTGAATTGTTGACAGTGAATTTTCCATTGATAAATTGCTGATGGTGAATTTATGATATGCCTTTATGACCATTTCTTAAAATATCTTCAACTCATACATTTATTTGAATACTTTAATGAACAATTCCTTTGACACAACGACCGCCAAGTTTTCAAATCTTTGAAAATGCAAACTTCACCGAGTGCTGGAATAGAATTTCAGTAGTCTGATTGTTCAACTGTGTCTCTTGTCTGGAATTCTTCGACCGTTCTTCTGTATTCTATTCGCTGTAATTTTTTTCAACTTAATACACTACATTAAAAAAAGGTTATGGAATAGAATCCTCAAACATGGTGATATGCTGAATCGACTGGACAATAATAATACTTTCCGGACAAAGTGAGCCATGATGAAATAAGCGTGCACAATATTTTATATTGGTATATATGTACCCTGTCATTCCAAAATAATCATATTTTTGAATTATTGTACAATTACAATATTCAAATTGGGGTGGGCCTAGTTCAATTGGCTAAAAGCATTCTGGGTAAAAGGTCATGAGATCTAGTCTCCCCCCAAATCCATGGTATGGAGGGTGTGTCGCACCAGCGCCACTGGTCACATGAAAAAAGCTTACCAGACACACTGCAGTTTATAGGGAGACTACCCACCGATTCCTACAGTCTTAAAAAACAGTTACAATACTCAAACTGTTTATAGTGCATCACCCTCCGTCATGAATTTCTTGTAATGATTTATCCCAACCTTTCAGTCATTGAAAATTGGTAGCTTGTCTCCCGGTTGCGCCACTAAAGAGAGTTAATCTGTTTTTTACACTGAATCGGGATGCTTTTTCATATTAGATTAAGCCAAACAGCAATGAAAGCTACAGCCATCTTCATGTTTACTGGATGAGAATAGTGGTAATTGGATGTATGATAATATGTATTGTTTTCATGTCGTTCGCATGGAAATTACAAAAGAATTTGATAGGCAGATGTCTACACCGTTGAACATCCAACATTAGAGATGCACCCGTGAAGTCCTCCAATCTGAGAAATGTTTGGTGATCCAACCGAAAACATGCTTTTGAGTGAGTGGCAATTTATAACAAAAGATTCAGTATGATGCATTAAAGAAAGTCTAACAGCCACAATAACCATATATAATGGCATCAATTTTGAAGCATTACAAAGAAAAAAAGTGGATGCTTTATTTTATTATTATTGAAAACTCTTTTATAATATTATTTAAAGTTTAAAGATTATATAAAAAAGTCAAAATAAAAAAAATGGTTTGTTGATGTAGAGGACTTAAAATATTAAAAGTATTTAAGATATTTTATAAGTTTGAAGTATAATATTAAAATATGATAAAGAAGGATTGTCATATAGAGGCATCATCTGTTGAGAATGTTCATCAAATAGATGTTGAGCTCCTCAACTATCCTCATCAATTAGAGGATCTTGCCAACCAAAGGGACCAAAACCTTGCATCTATGCAATAAATTCATTACCATGACATCTTGGTGAGAGCTAAAATCTTTTCTACAAGAAAACCAACTATTCTTGTTGCGTAAGTGGTATAGAGAAATGAGCCAAATATAAGCATGACTATATGTGATCCACAAGAGGAGGATTTGTATGAAAAATATTGTTGAGAGGAACACAACTCATAGTGCATAGGCAACTCCCCTAGTGGCTGATTAAACCCTACAAGTGTTAAGAGAATATAACCACCCTCTCAACTTGAGTTTAGATATTAAAATAAATAGAAGAAACCGCATTCAACCTTCCTATCAAAGAGAAGATACAACCAATATCATTAGAAATAAAAATATCTTTATTTTTAGACATACAAATTTTTAAAATAATAATATATTTGAATAATTCCAAAGCCTAGAAATAAAAGTAGGTAGGGGTCACATGACCAAAGGTGAGAACTCTCTATTAGAAAATTTTAAGATAGAAAGGAACAAACAAGTTATGGATCCACTTTTATAGATATTGAACATTCAAACAAGTTGAGAAGGGATGATCTAAAATCTAAAGTCGATGACAAATCAAGCATCTAAGATGAACTTTTAAAGATGCACTAATCCTCAACCAAAAGGTAAGCCCAAGTAATATTTAAACATTATACAAAGTAATAAAATTTGGACATAATCCTTACATAAAAATTTCTTAGAAGTCTAAAAATCCATCTATAGGTGTTGAATGAAGACCCTAATTGACTAAGATTATAAGAAAAGGTTTTGATAGATTATATAGCACTCAAAGTATATAATTCCTTAAATTTTGTATTGTGAGTCCAAAACCAATATTTCCACAAAGAAAACATGGGATAGAGCCCCAAATTGTGCAAGATAATATTGCAGTAAAGCCCCTATATTCTTAGTATAGAAGGAAAATTAGATCTAGCAAGAGTAAATTTCCTCTACAAGGCTACTTATGTAGTCCAATCTTTAAGAAAGACAAGATCCTATAAGGTGGAAATACCTTTACAAAAAGTTCATAAGACTTTCATCATGAGTCTCAAAAAGAGGTATAATTAGTGTATTAATGATGAGACACCACCAAATTCTATGAGGATCAAAACATAATCCACTTTCAAAACCATCATTCACCCATTTAAGAAGGAATTCCTCACTTCAAAAGCTTTCCAATTTATTTGTGATCTAAGTGAACATATGATTTTGAGTAAGTGGAAACTTATAGTAAATATTCACTATGATGCATTAAAGACAAGTCTAACATCCACAATAAGAACATATAATCACATAAGTTCTAAATTATTAAAAAGGAAAAAGTGAATTTTTATTAAAAGTATTTTGTAATAGAAAATGAAATTTATTAATCTAGCTTATACCTCTATCAAACACATTGAAGATAAAATTACCATAGCAATTCCCACCTTCATTGTTCCATGAATATCAATAGGATTTTGAACTAAAGTCATCACCTAAAAGTTGAACAATGTTATTTTACTCAAAGTCTACCTACAATTATTTAAAAACATAATAATTAAAAATAGTAAAACTTACCTCAATGAAACATGTACAACCACTACTTATTATGGGTTTTGATGTTGAAGTTCCAACATCCATATATTCATCGGGTAAGTGCACCAAATTGTGACATAAAAATGGCTCTTAAGATGCCACATTTTTTTTCTGAAATCAAAAAAGTTTGATGTTCATGAGAAAATGAAGATAGTTATGCTCAAAATTTGAAGATGCAATAAGAACAAGAGTTGTAGTATTCTAAATCTACTTTCTAAGCTATTAATTTTTTGAAAATAATGAAGATTAAGGGTTTGAAAGGGCGGGGGGGAAAAGTGGTCCTATTTTTATAAAAAACAAATAGCAAAGCATCTATGGGCCCCTCCATAAAAAGAACTTTTTTAGATTTTCAAAAATCCAAATGGTAGGAAATTAGCTAACACCATGTATTTTATCCCAGTTCTTTCAACTAACTTCTTAATGAATATATAATATTTTATGAAGTTTTGAAGTGGACACATCCTGAAAAGCTGAAATTTGAGCATGGCCCTCAGGTAAAAGTGCAAGCCTGTGTCACACTTTATAAAGGAATCAACCAACATGAAAAAAAGTTCTCAACTTCAACCACATAAAAGTGGTATTTATGTTTTGAATTTCAAAATGATGTAAACTAATAAAATGTAGAACTTTTGTTGAATTTTATTCCTGTAATTTTTCAAAAAAAAAAAATTTAAATTTTGATTTTTTTTATCAATTTAAAAATAGATTTCACAATGCTGAAAATTTCAAGAAAAAGTGACATTCAGTTGAAGTCCATAAACAAATAGAAAACAAATTCATTTTCTCTTATTATTTTTTTTCCTAAATAGTTGACTTCAATATCTAGGGCATGGAAACAACAAATTGAAATTTTTATGTATATTTTTCTCGTAATAACATTTTAAATCAAACTCGCCCAAATTTGATAGTTTTCAGTTGACATCAACTATTGTTTTTTTTTTTTTTCATTTTCAAAAACAAAATATACCCTTTTGAAGAGGATTTTCTCCTCTAGGGCATCATATATTTTCCACTTTATTTTATGATGATTTACTATTTTTTACCTAATTTCAACTGAGCCTCTTTTTGACTTTGAACAACCTACTTGCAATATTTTAAAATTTTTATATACTAAAAAAAATCAATATATATATATATTTGGATTCATCACTATGAGCTCTACCAAAGGGTATTTTATTTTTATTTTTAAATAATTTTGATTGAAGAAATATTCACCAGAAGTTAGAAATTTCTAGAAATTTGAGAAATGGTGGCTTTGCTACCACGTCACCTACCATCTAGATATATTTAGTTGAATAGGATTCAACCGAATCCTATTCAACCAAATAGTATTTGATAGAAATATATTTGATCAAATAATGTTCGGTTGGATCATATCCGACCGAAATACTAATTTTTTTGATTTTTTTTTTTATTGTTTTCATTTTCATTGAATTTTTTTTCGTTTTCATCCAATATCTACTGAAACATAGATGGACGAATTTCTGATGTTTTGAATTTGTTTTTTAGATTTCTCCTGTTTTCAATCATTTTTTATTGAAATAACTATTTAAGTCAACTTTTATTAGTCTATTTTTTAGGTTTTTTCCATTTTTTCTCCACTTTTTAATGAAGTAACTATTTCCTTTTTTTAAAAAAACTAAACTTTTATTATTTACTTTTTCTCTTAAATCACTAAGCATATAATATTGAACAATTGATACTTTTCTAATCATTTGCATTTGTCATGGGCTATCTACTTGAATACTTAAATCTGAGGAAAATCAAGCATCTAAAACAAAAGATTTGGTAATTTTCTTTAATTTATCTTTTATTTTGATGCTTATATATTTGTTGCTAGATTATTTTTTTTCATGCTTATAATTTCATTATGTTTTACTTTGAATATTTTGAGCTAACACTTGGACTAACAAGTGGTGTAGCTATTGACCGTCGAAGAATAATGTTGAAAAACTACTAATCTATGGTTTTGTAGGACGTTTGGCCAAAGGCTTTTTATTTTTCAACTAATTTAGGCACTAAAGTTAGATTAGAGAGTAAATGAACCTTTTTTTTGTGTCTGGAAGGGTGTAATAGGTGTATGCTCACCCCTCGTACCTAGTGTGATATTGGGGATCAAAAATATTTACATCTCTTCATTTTGTTTAGATCAATGTTTTAGGTAAACATAAGGTCACTAGCTAGGTTGTGTGTATGCAATCCCCTCGCACTTTGTGCGATCTTGGGGATCAAAAACACCTAGTGTGCCTTTCCTTTTAGGGGACCTACCTAGGGATTTCATCACCCTAGGGGACAATTCCTATAACACCCCACCATAGAACTTTAGAGGAAAACACACAACACATAAAAATAGAACATTTTTTTTTTCAAAGTGTGTACATACTAAGATTGCAGAATATAAGGTAACATACAAGCGAAACCTAAGTCCTCCAAGTTTCCATGACAATTCTACTATCTATCCATTAACTAAGCTAAAAAGAATTAATATATTAAACATGATTTGTCCAACAATGAAGAGTACATTAAATTCATCACATTAAATATTCCATCAATATGTGATATTCATAACAAGCAATAGTTATAACAACATCTAAAACAATTCAATTAACTAACATATACAATAAACATCATTTAATTTTTCATTACAAGAGAGAGAATTCTTCAAGTCATATATATCATTTAAACTTGTACAAAAATGTTTCCTCGTACACAAGTGAGGAGAGTAGATCAAATATAATATATGATACAACTGATTACAATTCATTACAAGTACAAGTAAGGTGGACCACTCGATTTTAGAACAATGCAAGAGTCCACAACACTAAGAATAGCCACCACACGAATGCTCAACAGTAAGGGAAAACCAATGGACTACATAGCACATTCCACCCAACCATGTGAAACCCTAAGGTCCACCCCCATGCTAGGAGATGACATTAAGGACCCAATACACAAGTAGTCAAGTAGACAAGGGCTAACAAGACTCCAACATACAAGGTACACAAAACATCATATAATAGTGGCACTACTTCCAGAGGCATGCAAACAACAAAGGGGAACTCAAGACATGGGAATACTAGGTTGTTTCAAGGAGGAGTGTCATCACATAGCTTGGTATGGGTTACCCTGGTGTATCTTCCTAGGATACCATCCCCCATCCTGAGTTACCCTGGAAGCCTCTACCAAATCATCAGCCCCCCATACAAACTCATGCGGGATCAACATACCTTTCAAGAGGACAAGGCAATTGATCTTTTCCATTCTAGGCCTTCCCACTCATCTAAAGCCTAAATGAGCACTTCGGCCCTAAGTGAGGCATTATCTTGATTAATGTGTAAACTACCTAACCCCTAATTTATTTTAAGTTATCACTGAGTTGAGAAACTCCCATAAGGGTTACCCTGGTGCCACTTTGTGTGTCGGCCCCCATTGAAAGCCACTCCACCTACTAGCAACTAGGAGACTCAATAAAATCAAGAGGGCAAGCCAACTTGCACAAATCAAAAAACCTCATGAACATACACAAAAGGTGAGGCTTAAACCATTCCACACACAAATCCCAATCAAAGTGGTGCATATACTATGCAAGGCTAACGACCCTCGTGAACTCATTCAATACATAAACAACCATTCCAAAATGAATAAACATAGAATCCATCAATGGAAAATTTTCCCCCTTAACCTTTGGAAGTCTCCCAATTCCATTTCACACAATGACTTAAACACTTGCACAATAACCCACAATTGTTCCCAATTCCATAATCATTTACATTACTACACAGAACAACTTGGGCTACCAATAGAATCATGGAACGCAACATAAAAATTCCAATGCAACCATTTCCAATTTTAAAATATTTATCTTAAACAAAAGTTAATCTATTCCCATGTAAACTAACCTTTCATCTATTTTAATTACAAATACATCAATTAATCCATATCTAAATTTTCCTATATTTTACATTTATTTTTCTGTCATAATGAAATAATAATGACATCAATATTCTTTTATTGAATTTAAAACATATACTTTCCTTTATTCATATAAATACATACAATTATCATATATACTTTGTTCATATAAACACATACAATTAACATATATCCATGAGTATATATATATATATATATATATATATATATATATATATCAAAGCTCTATTTCAAAATATAGAATGCAAATTAAACCATTTAGATGTCTATATATATATACAATTATCATATTCGAATATCATTGACATATCAACTATCAAATTTTATTCTTATCAAGTACATAAAACAAAACTTTAGCTACAAACCATTCGAACTCATGTATTCATTCATTCAATCTGATTGTAAAACTACCATTTTATATCGATTTGAATAATCATTTGAATTATCTACATGTTGTTTCCAGTGAATACCAACACGGATATATATATACACACTATCACCTTGTAGCATATAGCCACGTCCATCGATTATTTCTTATAAGAAAACAATTATCAAATGTTTATCTCACAAACTTCTAATCAAAATAGGATACAATGAAAGTTAGCAACCATGACACAATACACAGAGCCATCGAGTGATTAAAACTTATCACAGACATGAACTAAGCCATGTTGGGTAACACCACAACTATAGATTAAGCACAAAGGAATACAACCGATACACAAGATGTAGCCAAAGTAGGAATTATATGCACTATGGCTCTAAAATATTAATTGTCAATACACATTTCCAGCGACCTAGGAAAAACGAAGGCTATTGAAAAGCATTGATTGTGAAGTGTCTACATCAGGAAACCATCGAAAACTATGGAAGGAAGTAGGGAGCAATGTATGTATAGGGTTTAGACTATAGTAAGATTTATCTATTGTTGACAACAGTACAAGGGTGACGCCAAGTGTTAAATTTAGTTTTGATTAAGATAGTAAGGTTAGCGAATGCCAAAGAGAGGCTTGTATAGTGGTTTTTTTTATTTAAGATATCCACAAAACTTAACCAATGTAGGAATGACATCATGCTATACTACGATGAGCATTTAAAATGTTTGTAATTCGTACTTTAACGGAATAGTGTGCATCCTATACATCCAACGAATTCCAACATTTGAAAATACATCAACTAAGTTTGAAACGATGAATCCCCTACCTTATACATTGTACTATGCAACATGCAATATCTAGATTATTCATTAACACACTGCATATAGTGAATGAACACATCATTCCTTAGTTGCAAAAACAGTACTGAATTGCACAAATCAATTTATCAAGAGAGAACTGAAATTTCCAAACAAGAATTTCCTATTGCAGAACACCAAAATTATCAACAAAGGATTTCTTAATGCACAACAAAAAAAATTATCAAGAAATTGTTTAATTTTAAACAATATACAAATTTGAAACATTTATTCCAAAACAAAGAAGGAGATTACAAGAAAATGGAACCTGTAATAACTCGATTGACTGAGCTGAAAATTATTGCTAGGTTAAAATTCCAAGTTGCAGCTTTAATTTCTCCCAAAAACCCCAACAACTCTGCAACAATTTCAATTCCAAAATCCCCCACAAAAACCACAATAAATCTTTCAAAAACAAAAAACACTCAAGAGAACTAGAAACAAGAATTAGTTTTTAGATATGGTGAAAAATCTCCTTTTAGCAATTTAACTAATTTATTAACCACTCTACAATCCGTTGTTGCATGCACTCCTTTCTTTAATTTAATTATTTTATTTTATTTTCCACCTATTACTTCCCACCACTCTTCTGAATATTAGTTAATTAATAAACTTATCTTCATTTATTTACACATAATAATCAACTCTTAAGATATTTAATTTTTTAATTATAATCCCTTCATTTTAATTTGTTTGTACAATACTTTAAATCACATATTTATTTCAATATTTTCATACTAACACATACTTTTAAGTTACCTAAACCAAATTAAGGTATCAATAATATTTTATTTATTAATTTTATCTTTACCTCTTAATGCTATTTGCACCATACTTTAATTAACATATTTATTTTATATTTCTTTAGTAATCATAATTTTAATTTATTAAAACCACAAATGTATTGAAACATTTATTTCAATTATCAAAATATATTTTTAACTACAATTTTTTTTTTTAATATTATAATAATCAATTAAAGCACAAATCAACCCAACTTAAATCAAATAGACTGAACACCAATCAACCATACAAACAACACTGAAAGGGTGAATCATGGAGGGGCACTACAATTCCAACCACACATACCAGCAGGTTATACAAAGGTGGGAAAACTAAAGTTGTACCCCAATCTAGTTGCATCATAATTGGAAAATCTTTGATTTCCTAGGGTGATTCCAAGCTTCGACTGTAAGGGTTGTTTCATGCTCTCAATACCTCGTTGAAGTTCCTGATCCACACTTGTGACGAACTAGTGTTCACGGCCTAGGCTTCACACACCTTGTGTATATTGAGGACTCCCTAGAAAAACATTTGAAACCTACAAAGCCATCAAACATAGATTAGTATGGCACAAGAGATGTGGATTATACCCTGAATTTACTCAGTGCCATATACTCCCTTAGGTTGAGAAAGAAATCCTTGTGGTGAACTTCGATAGTTCCCAAGGAGAGAGAGAAGGTGAGCTTGTGGCATCCGTTGACAACCTTGTGCCACTGGATCTCTAGCTATCTTCCTTCACAAGAAAGGGTTCCCCAAAGAACAACTTGAGTATCAAGGAGTATTAACCCAAGCTTGCTTAGGTGGTGAGCCCACATTAATCTATACACCTACTTAACCTTAGGGCTTGTAATCAAGTGCTTGAAGTGTCTTTTTGTGGAAAACCCGTGAAGAAGAATCAACCAAAGGGTTGAGGATTTGGCTATACCCTTTGAAAAAATCAAAAAAATTCCAAAACTTTGACCCCCTAGGGCTCCCTAGTTTAGTCTAACATAATCTATAACTTTGTTGTCTCTTGATCACCAATTACCACATCTGCACACCTAAAAAACCTATTCCCCACCCTCCCCCACCATCCAAATTTTCCTGTATTATCACCTTATAATCACTTATTATCTTCACACCTTAGATTGATATCATTCCCTCTCCCCCACATCATTAGTTTCTTCATCATTATCATCCAAAATCAACCTTAAGATCTATCCCAAAAATCAACATTTATCATGTCACCAAGTTGCAAACCAAATTTTCCACTAGGAATCATCACCCTTCCTAATCTTAGCATAGTTTAAGAACTTTCCTATGTTAAGTTTCATATTTGATAATTTAGATTAAGGAGTTGCTACCTTTTTGCTATTTTTTTCAAAATCATCTTTCATCTACCCTTGCTTAGGAACTTGCCTATCCTAAGTAAGAAAATCCTAAATCAGCCATCCTAAGGATCTAGATTACACCTTTTGATCATAAGCCTTGGGTGTTTGTAACACCAATTGAACCAATCATCCCATCAATCCCAAAAAATCATCCTTGATCACATCATCAAAAAATCAATCCTAAGGTCATCCTAGAATCCACAATATAGTCCAAGGTCCACATCTTTAATCTCTTAAAGAATTATCTCCTTGCATTCCAATCATCTCATGGGACCTCATCTTATTGCCAATATCCCCTCTTCCACTAACATAAATCAACCTAATGTCCCCCATTAACAAACAAAACCTCTTCCATAAACACAATCTCATCCAATACCAGCCCACCACTTTTCTCAAGTACCACAACACCTCTCATCATAAATACAAATGTCCATCTTTACACAAACATAACACAACCCCTAAATAACCTACCCCCACTTTCATCACACCTAAGGGTCACTACTCCCCCCAATGCTAGCGTCATTTATGCCCCCGCCAACCCAACTATAATCACACAATCTCACTCCACCTCATATATTCATGACAATTATATCACCCCACAAAACAATCCCAACCCCCTAATAACACACTACTTCCCCCACCCCCAAACAATCCAAATCCTCCAAAACAGATTACCTATAACCAACCCTACCCCCTAATAATTCTAATTATGCCAAGGACATGCTAACCATTTCCCAAAATGAGACACTTGCCTCCTTTGGACACAGATAATCAATCAAATGACATGAATAACATCAAAGAAGAATATAAAGAAACTATTATAGATCAAGTTAAAGAAGAAGATACAAAAGCTACCATATATCAAATTGATATATTAAATGATCAAGAAGAGACAAGCATGATGAATGATAAGGCCAAAATATCCTATCAACTAGGATTATCCACTTTTATCAAATCAGGATTTCTCACACAGGAGAAGATTCCAAACAAAAATTTCCACATACATAATGATGGGTTCACATCTTGTTTTCATAGTAAAAAATAGTCATACCTCCATGATATTAGGGGACACTTTATCCAATACAAACATCAAAAAGTTTGAATATATGTTATTTTTGTATGCAAGTGAATTCAAACCTTAGCAATTTGTGATGGGGAATAAAAAGACAAGAACAAGCTTGTATTATTGAAAAAGAGATAGTAGAAATGTGGATGAAGGAACATCTTCTGAAGAAGAACCCATGGGAATTGTTGATGACCAAGGAGTACAAGTACTTGGACAAACTGGAGGTGGTCGTAGAAATATTTTCCTTATTATCTAAAATACTATAGAGATGGATGAGGAATCCTTTTTCAATAATATTTCATCTAAAGATATGTTATTCGAAAGCATGGTAAAATTACACTGTAAAAGAATATGGGATGAATACTTTGAAGAAAAGTCTATAGTTGGAAGAACACATTTATTTGAAAAATTATTTAGGAGGAAATAAATGACCCCTGTTTTGTAGTTGTTAGTGGTTGATAATAATAAAATGTCATCTAGATCATTAAAGAAACCAATAGTTGAAAACCTGCAAGAAGCATTGAATTCTATTGAAAAAAAGTGTTGAGTTATTGATTTAAGTGTTGCACGTAGAGCATTGATGATGGTAATTTCTAGTAAGAAATTATCACATAGAAGATAAATTAAAATCCCCAAATTACTCAATGTTTCTAGGAGAACTATTCAAAGATATATCAAAAAGAGAAATAGATTGGATGGAAATATTGAGAATAATTGGGTAAATATTTGTAGGGTTCCCCGAAAAGGTAAAATCTCAAAAGATGTAAAGGAACTGGTGATTGAATATTGGACCATCCACTCTCGTGTTTCTTTCAATAGAAGGGAAACTATACAAATAAAAGGTGAAGATGGTAAAAAAAATTCACATCTGAAACATTTTATAGATACAACATAAAGTGAGTTTTTTGAAGCATTCAAGAAATAATTTTTAGATGTGAAGATTTTTCAAAGGATATTTGAGAGACTACAGCCAAGTTTTATACATATAAATAAGATATGTGAGACTTGTTGTAAAAATCATGTTGAATTTCATCTACACCTATAGACATATAGAAAAGTTATGACAGTAATCAATCCAAATATAGTCATCCATAGAAGTACAACACAATTTGTAAAGTCTCTTCTATGCGAAAAATTAGAAGATTCAGATGAATAGAAAGTGTAGTGTATAAAAAATATATGTAATGAATGTGGAAATTTGAAGGATCTTTTACAGGTTGACAATATCAATCATTCAATGCAAGTTATGTGGAAGAGATTTGAATATGAGAAATACTTAACAAAGTCAAGAGTTGAGATCAGAAAAATTGTTCTCAAAGAGAGTGAATTGTCTTATAATGATTTTATGAATTTTTTTTGCAATATCATATATCCACATATTCAACATTCTCATGGTGTTAGATGGCAAGCTAAGCAATTTCGTGACTCAAATAATTGCTTTCCAGCGGGCTGTATTCTCTCTATTGTCAATTTATCTGAGAACTATACATTTAGTCCTCAAACTGAGATCCAAAGTCAATATTATCATTCAAAGAAAGTTGCAATATTTGTACAAGTTTGTTATATGCATGCCGAAGAACATCTAGATGGTCTACAAAGTAGCAAAGATGAATGAATTATCACTAAAGAGGCTCACTTTTATATTAGTGATGATACAGGTCATGATAGAAGCTATGTAGGCCATTGTTTTGCAATGTTTTTTGAAGACCTGAGACAATATCAAATAGATGTTTCACAACACTAGATATGGTCTAATGGATGTGCTGGTAAGTGTTGATATAATATTTTTTAAAATTATATGTTTATTTGTTTACTTAACTTGTTCAGACTTAATTAATTGTACACATATAGTTTATTTTACTATCTTGGTTTTAAATGAAATTGTTGTAATGTCACTGGACAAAGGTCTGCAAAAGCTTCTAATTGGTTAAGCCAACATATTAGATGCAACATAAAAAATTTGTGGAATTTCTATGAGAGTGGACATGGAAAAGGAGAGCATGATGGAGCTAGAGCATGTGTGAAGTGTGCACTTTGCCAACATGAACTTGCAAGTAACACCATATAGATTTTTAGAAAAAATCTAATTATGTTTTTTGAGATTGTCTTTTCCTTTCAACTACAAAACCTCTTAACTTGGCATTTTGATGCAGGAGCATCCAGTGGTGTAAGGGCAATCTTGGATCACCCAAAAATAGTTAAATTTCAAGTTTCTCAATTTTATGATATTTTTATATTTTTGGATACCCTTTTCGTCATAATGAAATTCCCAATTTATGGTTTTTATTTTCTATTCCTGGGTTGAAAGATATTGTAGTTTTAGTTTTCCAAATTTACACCTGAAAAATCTTCTGAGTTGGATTTGAGGCACTTAGAGCTTCTATAATTGCCCCAAAACTTACTAAAATTGGCATAACAAATTTTGAGCATGTTCTTGACTTCGAGACCTTTCCAACGGTTCAAACGGTTCGCAAATTGGAGCCCCGGATCAAAAGTTATGGCCCCGGGAAGTTGGCTCACTTTCTAGAAGATACAATTGCAAATGCTCTTTTGAAATTTTAACTTCATGTTGTAATTTTTCGGTGCCAAACCGCCTAAACTCAAATTTGAATGTTGTTTTGGCTCCAAACTAATCAGGAGCTCTATTTATGGGCGGGTTTCTAATTTTTGTGTAACTTTTTAGGGACAAGCTCGCATATTGTGAAAGGGTTATTCTGTAGCTGTCTGTAACTTGCATGTGTTGTAGAACTTGGGGATATGAGATCCTCTGCATGTAAAAAGCTCCATTTTCTAAATAATAAAATTTCTCTTTTTTGTGGGTTATTTTCTAAGTCTCGAGCTGCACCCTCATCAAGTGGTATCAGAGCGGGTTTTCTTGAGCATGTGGACAGATCGCCGATCGTGAGGGAGTTCGCACCAGGACCATGGTTGTGGGTCGAGGTCAAGAAAGATGCCTCCAAGAGTGATGCCTGGTAGGTGTGGTGGTGCCAGAGGTGGTTGAGGCGGCAGTGATGCTAGTGGAAGAGATGCACTGGCAGCCCTCCAGAGACAGATTGATGCATTACAAGAGCAGTTGAGAAGAGGGTTAATCCCGAGGGAGGAAAGTGAGGATGAAGGAGAGGAAGAAGGTTTAGATGTAGAAGAGGAAGAAGAAGCAATTGATCAAGACCAAATGCGACTAATAAGGGCTATTTCAAAGATCGGGAAAAGACCCAGAGCAAAAGTCCCCAGTTATTCCAGAAGTCTGAACCCGGAAGAGTTGATCGACTGGATCAACGAGCTAGAAGAATATTTTGAGTATGAGGAAATAGAGGACCCAGATCAAGTTAAGTTTGTGAAAATGAAGCCGAAGGGCCATGCCAGTATTTGGTGGAAAGAGGTCCAGTTGGAAAGAAATCGAAGAGGAAAAGTCAAGATCACCAGATGGGATTGCATGGTAGAGAAATTGAAGAAGCAGTTCATACCAGTGGACTACGAGTTAGATCTGTTGAAGAAATTGCAAGGGTTGAAGCAAGGAAGCAAACCTGTGAAAGAATATACTTAAGATTTTCACAAGATAATCATCAAAACAGGTCACACAGAGGCCAATAAGGAGAAGGTAGCCCTATATCTTAATGGGTTACGACCGAGCATTCAAGAGGAGTTAAGCCTAGTCAGAATGACCACCATTGAGGATGTGTATCAGTTTTCTCTTAAGGTGGAAGAGAAACTGAACAAAAGATTTGATGGCAAGCAAAAAGGACGAGGAGGTCAAAGTGGAAGGGGCAATGGAAGACCTTCAGGAAGCTGAAATGATGATGAAAAAAAAAGTGAAGATGTGGGTACTAGCCGAAGCCAAAGGAATGACAACTTCTACTGCCCTCGTGATCAAAACAGTGGTGATCAAAGAGGTAGAGGGAGATATGGACAAGGATCTGGAAGAGGTGGTTTCAGAGGAACGTGTTTCCAGTGTGGTGAAGAAGGGACATCGAGCCTATGAATGTCCACAACACCAAGGAAGGGTAGATAAAGAATAGAAGGTCATGGAAGGGTTGCACATGCGGATGAGGAGGCCCAATCGAACATTGAGATGATTTGAAAAGAAGGGTAGAAGGCTAGTGGTGAAGAAAAGGAAAAAAGGAGGAAAAATGTTGCGCAGTGGTGTGAAGGAAAATGTTGTGATGTCATTATTGATGGTGGGGAGCGATAATCTGGTGTCAGAGAGATGGTCACAAAGTTGAAGCTGAAGAGGGAAAGACACCTGCATCCGTATTGGATTTCCGGTTGTAGAAACCACAAAGTTTTGGTCAATGGCAGTGCCTAGTAAAGTTCAAGATCGGGAGCTACCATGATGAGGTACTCTGTGATATCATCCCCATGGATGCATGTCACATGTTGTTGGGGAGGCCGTGGCAGTTCGATAGGTGAGCTATACATGATGGCCTTGCAAACACTTATTCCTTAACAAAGGATGGGGTTCGTCACAAGTTGAAACCTCTGAAGGAGACCGAAGAAAAGGTATGCAGTAGTGCTAGAATTTGTTATGTAGATGGGAAAAATTTTTAGAAGGTATGAAGCATGAGCGTGTGTGTTATGCATTGATTCCTAGAGTGAGTAAGGAGGATAGTGAGAAGGTTCCAGAGAAGAAGTTTGGGATGTTGGATGAGTTTCAAGATATTGTTTCTGATAATGTACCTGAGGGTTTACCGCCAATAAGGAAGATCAGTCATCAGATTGACTTGATTCCTGGAGCCAGTTTGCCAAATAAGGCAGCTCATAGAATGACTCCAGCAGAAAATGAGGAGTTGACAGACAAGTTCAAGAGTTGTTGAGAAAGGGTTTGATACGGGAGAGTTTGAGTCCATGTGCAGTACCTGCAGTACTAGCACCAAAGAAGGATGGGGAGTGGAGGATGTGTACAAATTCCCCAGACATAAACAAGATAACAATCAAGTACAAATTTCCCACAAGGATGGATGATCGATGGATTGTTGAGTGGAGCTCAGTACTTCACAAAGATTGATCTAAAGAGTGGATATCACAGATCCAAATTAGAGAGGGAGATGAATGGAAGACGCATTCAAGACCAAAGAGGGCCTGTACAAGTGGTTAGTCATGCCTTTTGGGCTAACCAATGCACCGAGCACATTCATGCAGCTCATGAACGAGGTACTAAAAGAATTTTGGGAAGTTTTGTTATTGTGTATTTAGATGATATTTTGATTTTCAGTAAGACGTTGGATGAGCATCTGATGCATATTCGGAGAGCCTTTGAAAAGTTAAGAGAAGAGAAACTGTTGATTAATCTGAAGAAGTGCAGTTTTGTGAAGAGGGAGTTAGTGTACTTGGGGTTTGTTGTCTCAGCAGAAGGTCTCAAGATGGACCTAGAGAAGGTGAAGGCTATTCTGGAATGGCCTACCCCAAGAACTGCTACTGAGGTGAGATCTTTCCATGGTTTGGCTAGTTTTTAAAACTTCAGTAGTATTTGTGGACCCCGGACTGAAACAATGAGAGGGGATAGAAAAGAATTCAAGTGGAGCATAGGAGTGGTAAAAAGTTTTGAATTGTTGAAGTGGAAGGTGACAGAGCAACCTGTTCTAGCCCTCCCAAATTTCAACAAGGTGTTTTAGGTGGATTGTGATGCCAGTGGTTGTGCCATTGGAGCAGTATTGAGCCAAGAAGGTAAGCCCATTGCCTATTTCAGTGAAAATTTAAATGATGCCAAGAGAAAGTATTTTGTATATGATCAGGAATTTTATGCGATAGTTCAAGCATTAAAGAAATGGAGACGTTATTTGTTGCCAAAGGAATTTGTTATATATACTGATCATCGGGCCTTGCAATACATAAATAGTCAGGGAAAATTAAATCAGAGGCATATGAAATGGGTAGAGTTTTTGCAGAGTTATACCTTTGTTTTGAAACATAGGAGTGGGAAGTCAAATAAGGTTGCAAATGCCTTAAGTAGGAGGCATACGTTGATGACAAAGATGCAGATTGAAGTGGTTGGGTTCAATGAACTCAAGACACTGTATGCAGAAGATCCTGATTTTGTAGAGGCTTGGAAAGCTTGCAAGGAACCTATTACAGTGGACAGGACAAGGTGGCTGGATTTCATAATCGGGGATGGCATGTTATTTAAGGGAAGTCAATTGTGTATCCCGAGGAGTTCCATGTGAGGAGAACACGATAAAGGAGAAGCATAGTGGAGGATTGGCAAAACATTTTGGTCGGGATAAGACCATTCCATTATCGATGAGCATTATTATTGGCCTCGGTTGTCCGCAGGATGTGAAGAAGTTTGTTCAAAGGCTGTAGGGTATGTCGGATGGCTAAAGGAGTGAGTCAGAATCTGAGGCTTATATCAGCCCTTACTTGTACCGGAGAGGCCATGGGAGGATATAAGTATGGACTTTGTTCTTGGTTTTCCAAGGACACAAGAGGGAATGATTTAGTCTTTGTGGTGGTTGATAGGTTTTCAAGATGGCACATTTCATTCCATGTCAGAAGACCCATGATGCAGTCCACATTGTTGACTTGTTCTTCAAAGAGGTGGTGAGGCTACATGGTCTGCCAAAGAGTATTGTTTTAGATCATGACACCAAATTTGTGGGGTACTTTTGGAGGACCTTGTGGAAGAAGCTGAAGACAGAGTTGAAGTTCAGTTCTGCACACCATCCACAAACAGATGGGTAGACAAAGGTTGTTAACAGGAGTCTGGGTAACCTACTGAGATGTTTGGTAGGCGATAAACCCAAGGCATGGGACTTGATCTTACCCCAGGTAGAATTTTCTTATAACAATTCTGTCAACAGAAGCACTGGTAGATCACCATTCCAGATTGTGTATGGAGGTAGCCCCAGAACAGCTCCAGAATTGAGGAAGATGGACCAAGAGAAGAAAATAAGTGTTGAAGCTGAAGATTTTTTAGAACACATCAAGGATATACATGAGAAGGTAAGAGAACATATTAACAAGATGAATATGCAGTATAAGGCTAAGGCAGATCAGAAGAGGAGGTATAAGGAGTTTCAGATTGGTGATGAAGTGATGGTCCACTTGAGAAAAGAAAGGTTTCCAGTGGGAACATATAACAAATTGAAGATGAAGAAGTTCGGTCCCTGTAAAATTTTGAAGAGCATGATTCAGGGAATGCATATGAGGTAGAGTTGCCTGATGAAATCAACATTTCCCCTGTGTTCAACATTTCAGATTTGATAGAGTATCATGAAGGTGGCGTAGAGGAAGTACCAATGATGGAACAATGTAGGATTCCAGCACCTACTTCAGAAAAGGAGGAGATTGAAGCAATCTTGGATAGTCGTGTGGGAAGGAGTACCAGAAACAGGCAGTATGAAAAATATCTGGTGAAATGGAGAGGAAGGCCTGTTGAAGATTCATCCTGGCTATCTAAGGCAGCGATTGACCGGTTGGGTTTTCCTCAACCATCTGAGATGTGATGGGGTCACTTCTCAAATTACCCTAGGTGTTTGATGCAGGAGCATCCAGTGGTGTAAGGGCAATCTTGCATCACCCAAAAATATTTGAATTTCAAGTTTCTTGATTTTTTGATGTTTTTACATTTTTTGATACCCTTTTCGTCATAATGAAATTCCCAATTTACAGTTTTTATTTTCTATTTCTGGGTTGAAAGATATTGCAGTTTTAGTTTTCCAAATTTACACCTAAAAATCTTCTGAGTTGGATTTGAGGCACTTAAGAGCTTCTAGAATGGCCCCAAAACTTGCCAAAATTAGGGTAGTGGACTTCAAGTGCATTCTTGACTTTGAGACCTTTCCAACGGTTCAAACAGTTCGCAAATTGGAGCACCGGATCAAAAGTTATGGCCCCGGGAAGTTGGGGCACTTTGTAGAAGATACAATTGCAAATGCTCTTTTGAAATTTTAACTCCATGTTGTAATTTTTCGGCGCCAAACTGCTTAAACTCAAATTTGAATGTTGTTTTGGCTCCAAACTAATGAGGAGCTCTATTTATGGGCGGGTTTCTAATTTTTGGGTAACTTTTTGGGGACAAGCTCGCATATTACGAAATGGTTATTCTATAGCTGTTTGTAACTTGCATGTGTTGTAGAACTTGGGGATTTGAGATCCTCATCATGTAAGAAGCTCCATTTTTTGACTAATAAAATTTCTCTTGTTTGTGGGTTATTTTCTAAGTCTCGGGCTGCGCCCTCATCACATTTCACCAACATGAACTTGTAGGTAATGCCATAATGAATGCACATGAAACTGCTGAATGGTACAAAATTTATTTTGCTGCTTGTGACTCAATATACAACACATGATATTTTTTGGAAGTTAAAGGTACATAGTGAATTTGTTTTATGAATTTCAATGTGTACATGAATTGAATTTTCAATTTTATACACTTTTTAATTGGATGTTTGAAATTTATAGATATTGATTGATCAACTCTTACTAATTTTCAAACAATTAGTGGTATTAGAAGTTTGCATCAAATCATCACAGTAGGAAATAGTAGGCCTACAGTAATTCAAGTGAGAAAAATTATGTTTTTGTGTTGATTGCATTGAGAACAATGCAAATACTCTACAATGTGAGAATATTAGAGATGGGTTTGTTTCACAATGGGAAATAAAATGTTCAATTAGTGGACACATCAAACCCTTTTGAAGATAATGACATTGTAGATATCTATGATCCTCTGTATTTAGTTGATTACGAACGTATATCAAATTTAGTTGTTATAGGTAAATTTTAAATTTTTTAATTTAATTTTAGTTCTTACAATTGATTTATATTCTACCTAAGTTGAGCATGGTTGACTACATGGTGTGTACATGAGATATTTTTGTTGTTCTTATAGATCCTGACAATGTAGAAGGCGTAGATTACTATCTATTAAGATGTACGCAACCAAAATGCAAATTGTTAGAATCAATGACATATGGTGATGGACAAGAGTATCCTACCAGATCAGTGGTTGTTAAAGGAACATACTATAAAAAAAAAAAGATAGATACAAATGGAATTATATTTATTGATTATATGCCAAGTCAAAAGGTTTTACATTATAGTCATTTAGTTATAGAAACAAGATTAAATCTTGAAACTTTACCAAAAAGAGGGTGTGCCAAACAAAGTTGGAGGTTGCCTATGGAAGACCATGAAAAGATTTTAGAGATAATAAAAGATAGAGAGGATCCAGATTATATGTACCAAAAACTTTAAGATATTTTGTACATATATATTTTCTATGACAATACATACATGTAACATTTGGGGATGAGGTCCCCCTTTGTGACCTCACCGGTTCATAGCTCCGAGTCAAAAGCATTTACCCCTTGAATAAAAATAAAACATTTTGACCTAAATTTGAAAATATTTTTATTTTATGTTGAATTCAAATAATTTCATTCAATAGTAGCCCATGAAGCTTTCTTTTTTGTGATCTTATTTTCCTATAAATCTTTCTTAAGGTGATCTTATTTTCTTATAAGGATTTCTTAAGGTTAGTTTAACTGCATGTTTTTGGATATCTTTGGTGCATAATTATAACACATAATTTTGATCTTAATTTTGATGATATAAAAAACACTATAGTTGAGAACACTCTTCACTTAATTCCTAAAACCCTTCCCTTCCTACGTTGGACTGTGAATCAAAAACACATACTTGTTAGCATCAAAATCAATGTCACATCATAGTATCAGAGATAGAATAGTATAATTTATAAATAAATTTCTCATTTTCAAGCAATTTTATTTATTTGAAAATGTAAATATGATGTAGTGCCTCTTGTGTTGCTTTCACTGCACTAATACTCATTATGATATGTTATGTACTTTGAGACCTTGTTGATGCTTGTATCACCTTTTTGAATTGGTTTGGATGACAATTTATTTGACTTTGATGACCATGACACTATTGACTAATGTTTATGTTATGATGGATATATGGAGTTAGTTGTGTGTTTGGATTAATTTGACTATGTGTATCATGTGGGGGTGATCCCACAATAGTGGTTTACAATTTTTGGCCAAACTAGATATTGAAATTATTATTTTTAACCGAATCTTTACATTCGGGCACCTATAGCAGCTAAATTGTGAAGAATTTGAAGATGATGCAAACTAGAGTCTCGTCACATTTTGTTTGTAGATTCTAAAAATATTTTTTTCAAAAGTTTTGGAGTCAGATTACACTTCTTTTTCCATCTCCCACGAAAACTGATTTTTTTTCAAAAAACAACATTTTTAAAAAGTGACGCACACCGTATAATGCATACCTTTTTTTCCATGAAGGATAAAATTATAATTCTTTTGAATTTAGATTTGTAACTCTAATATCTAGTGCTTCCACTTAGTTAGACAATTTTTTATTGAATATTTTTTCTTTAATCAAGTTTCGAAGTCAAACCAATTACAATTCAGACATAGCACGACCGTATAATGCATAACTTTTTTTGTATATATCAAAATTCATTTTTATTTTCTTGTTGGATCAATGACATTAATATCTAGTGCACTCATATTTTTCAAATTTTTTTTTTGATAATCTGCTATTTTTCCACATGTGCAAAACATAGACCTTCATTTTCGATGAAAAACCTATGTTTAATAAAACTAAAAATACAAATACATAATAAAACCAAAACATATTAAAATTATATTAATTGGATAGCTTGTTCTGAGGACTACCTGATTCTAGTTGGGTTTGTGAAGATTCATCCATTTTCATCCTCAACCCGAGCTTTGAAGTGCCAAAATTTAGGGGTTTTTGGTGTCTCGGGGGGGATGAGGAATAAGGGGGGTTCGAATGAACCCCTAGGGGTTCGCTCGAACCAAGGTTCATTCGAACCCCCCTTTTATAAGGGGTTTTGTTTCTTTTTTTGGTGGGAGAGCATTAAAAGGGTTCGCCTCAACCCAGGTTCTAGCAAACCCCTAATTGGTTCAATCGAACCAATAGGTTCGTATGAACCCCTAAAATCAAGTTTTTTGCCATGCATTCATTTTTTGTGATTTTTCCTTCCTTACTTCAATTGTAAACCACTATTGTGGCTTCACCCGTGGACATATGAATATGCAAGTTGTGCATCTGGTTAGTGATTGATATATGTTGTTTATGATGTAATTATTGTTACTCGATGATGTGGTTATTGTTTGAGGTCTTGGTGAGAGGGACAATGTAGCATTACTCATTCGCGAGCACCATACTATGTTGTTATTTCCTCTCATGGTGTGTTTGTTGTTTGATATATATATATATATGTTGCTTGACAGTTTGTTTGATGCAGGTTATAGGTACCAGGCATCGACTCCACCTGCACTATCAGGTATGAGTGTTCCTTAAAACCCAATGGAAATGATGTTGAAAATTGGAGATGACAAAAGGTCCCCTACCCTTGCCATCATCCTCGATGAGGATGAGTGCTCGTCTTGTTACCTTGTCAGTCTAGTTTGTACTCTTTGTTAGTTGTCTTGCTTGGTGTCTATCATTATTAGGTTAAAATTGTGATGTCATGTTGTTGTTCGTTATTATGTTGTTTAATTTTTTATTGAAATTATGTGGTAAATTTAATATTATGAATGGCCTTGTTTAATCAATTAAATTAAATTAAATTGATTATAAGGTAATTTAAATTAATTTAGAATTAAAATAATAATTAAATAAATTATGTTTGTGAAAGGATATTATAAGGATTTTGATAAATAGCTAGTAAATTAAATGATGTGATTAAATTTTTTAATAATTAAAAGAAAATCTAGAAAAGATAAATATTATTATTATTATTTTGGTGTGAAAATAAATTAAATTTTGGAAGAATATATAATTCTAAAAAGGAATAATTAATTTAAATAGATTTTTGAACTAATTGTGAAAGCAAGTTTTAAAATGGAAAAAGTGGAGTGCTTGCGAATGCATGACTCCAAACTGAATTGTGAATTGGAAACTTGTTATATTTGTTTTTTTTTTAATTCAAAAACTGATCTCTTTCTTGGATTTTTATATTGGTCATTTTGGAGAGATTTGGGCAGGAATTGTTTTGTCTTGGGAACACAAAAATTTTCTCTACAAAAATTTTCTTTATCAAAAGAAAAATAGCTTTTGGAATATTGAAAATTGTTTTTGAAGAAAGGATTTGTGGCTATGAAAGAGATCATTTCGGCACATCTTCTCCATCTTCAAGTGTAGGACTCCAGGTTGGCATCATCTTGTTCTTGTTTCTTCTATTGTTTGTGAATGATCACCTCTTCTTTGTTTGCTGAAAATGATTGTTTATTATTCGAATGAATAAAAGATATAATTATATCATTGATATTTGCATTGGATTGGATCTTTGTTGGTTCACCTAGTCGAGTTACTCTTCGCAGAGCCATTCTTAACCCAACTCTCTTAGTTTGTTAGTGGCGTCTCTTTCTCTTGGTTGCTGAAAATGATTGTTTATTATTTGAAATGCTTGAAATTGTGAAAATAAACTATTTCATTGAACGCTTTGAAAGCATAAAACATGTTTTTCTATATGTATGTTGTATTCGATAGAGTCTAAAATTCAACATCTATATATTGTATCTCTTTACCATTGTGGAATTATTATGGTTCACACCTTTGCTAGAAATTGTCTTAGTGTAGCCCATTTGTAGATTATTTCATTTAGCATCACCAATATTTGTCACTAGAGTTTTGTTGTTATGGTTCTCAAGTCACACTTTATTGGCATCCCTTAATGTGCTAAGTCCAGAATACTAAGTGTCGATTCCTTGCATGTGATTTGATATATATGTTGTAAACTTGTTGTTGAGCGATGATAACTATTTTCTATGCCTTCTCTACCTATCATCTTCAAAAATTATGTATATGTAATGCTTTCAATATCTGCATTATTTATGCCCTACTTGCTAAGAGATAGTTACTAGTGCTTTCCCCTTAGTGGCAGTATTCCTTTATTACTACGTCCCTTCATTATTCTAATTATCTCATTCAGATTATATCATTGTAGTGCAAGCCTATTGTTGTAGATTGCTTCATTTAGCATCACCAATACTCTCCTCATATTCATGGTCGCCCTTTCTATGATAACCATATGGTTCAATTTCCTTTTTGTTTGTTGCTACTTTATTTCCAAGATGAAGCCAATTTATAAGAAGTCATCATTTATTTTCTTTAGCCCCATTTGAATACTAAGTGTTCGATTTAATTGCAACAATTTTGGTTAATGTTTGTAGTTAATGTATATCTTTTTTTTTAGTTCAATTTTAATCGCCTTGGATTTTGATGTTCGGTGCACCAAGTATATGCCTTGAGCAATGTGTTGAAAATGAAGGCATGGTTATTGACATTTTTGTTTAGAGTATGACCAATTGTCTATAAGGATGGTTCCCTGTTGAGTGATTTTGATGGTAGTATATGTATTTATATATAGAAATCATTGCATTAAAATAAAAGAAATGAGAAGAAAACTCAGTTAGTTTATTTGAGATGGTAATTCAAGTATATATATATGCTTGGCAGGGGATTCATATATAATGATAACCCCGAGAAATCTCACCATTCGATGGTACTAAGTTCAATTTATCCATCCAATGGAGTTTACAATTTATATTAGCATAACTATATATATATAACTATATATATATATATATATATATAACTATATATATATATATTTGTGTAGGTTATATGTGGATACTTTTATATAATTTTATTTAAATGGTAGTCTGTCATAAATTGTTTATATATGCATATATATATAGAAGCACTACATAAACATATTCTTGTATAAATATTATGAATGTAACTAAAGAGTACTGTGATCTTGAAATTGATTGTGTATAAAGAAAAGTGAAGTGGAAGATTTTAATAGGAAAAAGATTATTATAGTATTGATTGAGTTTGAAGAACTCTTTATGGTGTTACCACTCATTATTCTACACTTGTTGATTCTTAATTGTGGACTATAAGTAGTCTTTGGAGATCATGTTATTGTGCCATTTTGATGGGGGAATCATTGTGTTAGTGATTTGTTAGACTTCCATAGGTTGGAAAGAGGGGGTTTCTTTATGATTGGCTTTTCCTGTTGGTTCTTTGTGAACACTTGATTCTTGTACTTGATTATGATTATGTGGGTTTTAGCCTTGCATTATGGAAATTGTTTTATTATGGAGGTTTTGTGCAAGATGGTGTATGCCTCGCTTCATGTGACTTTATATGTTGTGCAAGATGGCTTACCCTATCAGATGTGTTTTGGGAGTTCTAGTTGTTAGTAAGGGGAGTGGATCTCAATGGGAGTTGACACACAAAGTGGCATCAAGGTAACTCATTGGGAGCTTCATAATTAAGTGATAATCTAAATTATTAATTGGGGGGATGGGTAATTTACACATTAAATAGGATAATTGGAGTCCTCGTCCATGCCTATAGTGCTTTTTTAGGCTAAGGATGGGGCGACAGCCTTGTTGGAAAATACAACTTCCTTTTTCCATGAAAGGATTGTTGGCTCCACATGTGTCATGCTATGGGGCCGACATCTAATGAGAGGCTGCTAGGGTAACCATAGATGGGGGTTGGCGTTTAGACTATCAGGGTAACTCATGGATGAGGGACAATATATAGACTATCAGGGTAACCCATATCATGACCATGTGATGAAACTCCTCCCTATAACAACCTTGTATGCCTTGTTTGTTTTCCCCTCGTTGCTCATGTACCTCTGGAAGCAGTTGTTTCTTTGTTACTTTTGTATGTTGGAGTCATGATAGCCTATGTATGTTTGATTGTTTTATGTTATGGGTCCTTATTGTCATCTCCTTGCACGAGGGGTGGACCTTAGGGTCCACATGGTCATGTGGAACATGCTATGTACTCCATTGGGTTCCCAACTGAAGTTCATGATGTAAGGAGTTGTACTATTTGCAGTGATTCTAGAGCTTCACCAGATTTGGAGATAGTAATGATGTTATGTATTATATTCTTTTTAGTTGTATCTCTTTATGTAATTGGTGAATCCTTCCCGTTTTATGTTGGGAAGCATTGATGTGAAACTTGTGAATAGTGTAATGATTTTCCCCCATATATGGGAAGTTTTATATATATTTATTGGTTCATAATATATGATATTTAGTGGTGTAATATCTATGGAAATATGTATATTTAATTCATAAATGTGATGGATGTTTATGTAATGTTATGGATGTATGGACATTGTTCATTTATTTTATATAATGGTTTTAAAAATGGATAACTGTGAATAGACTTTTCATCATTATGGGAATTGGGTCATGTTAGGAATGTTCGCAAGTAATGTAGTCATGTTACCCTAGAGGACTAGATAGATGATGTGTATGTATAGTTTCATTATCAGTGATGTATGCTAATTTACATTTTATATTAGTTTTACTTTTAAAAAAAATTGTACTATAATTGTGTTAGTTGTTGTGCTATCTTTTGGATTTTGTGTGGTGGGGTGTTACATATGAAATTTAAGTTTTGGTTAAAAATAAATATTTAATCCTTTATTAAGCTCAAGCACCTTAGTTAGAATGGAATTTTACTTGATTTAGTAAAGTAAAAATGAATTTGTGAAGTATGGTATACAAATCATTATTAAGTTTTAATTAGACCAGCTATAAGAGACCTTCAGTTATGTGTCTAGATTTAATCCAATGTCATAACCTTATTATATAACCACCATCACTTATTTCCCTACAAAACATATTTCTAGAATAAATAATTTCTAAGTTGGAGGATTCCAAATCTTATACCATTAAATTTTCTACCCATAACCAATGAAAAAAATATACTTTGAAATATAAATTAGAGAATTTTTTCCTAGGTGTTTGAGTGTAAGCCTCTCAACCAAACACTTCCAAATGTGCAATTTAATCTTTTTTCCCATCCATACATTGTATGGTGTCTCTTCAACAAGGATGGAAATAGGAAACTTATTTATCAAATAACAAAAAATACTAACAACTTACACCCAAATAATTTGCTTCAAATTAACACAACTTAACATATTTTTATTTATTTCCTTTAGTATTATATTCATTATCTTAGCTAACCCATTTATATATATATGGAATATTTTTCTATTAAATTACAATCAAATTATGTTTGCAAAATTATTCAAATTATTTAGATAAATATACCGCCATGTTATTTGATCTCAAATCTTTTTTTTTTTCCTTATGAGTTTCCACAAGCACCTTAAATTCCTTATGCTTAAAACTTCATATTTGTGCCTAAGAAAATAAACCAAATATTTTCTTGAAAAATCACCAATAAAGATGACATAGTATAGATGGTTTCTAAGATATATGAATTAACTCTAAAATCCATTTTGTTATGACAATTTAACTTTATTTTACTTATGAAACACACAATCTCACCTATATATTTATTCTTCAATGTTTTTAATCCTTTCTCACTTAGATGCAGTCTAATCTTTGATGTCAAAATATTGGCATATCAACTAATTCATTTACATGATCAAAAGTCATGGCATATTTAGATTAAGTATTACCATCCAATCCAAAAGAATTACCCTACCTAATACCCTTTTCTAAAACCAAATCTCCCTTGCCCAATTTTTAACCATGATCTTATCATAAATAATATGCACAATATTATCATCCATCTTAAAATATTAAATATGATTTTTGGCCAAACCATGAACATGCCACACATCAGATAGTGTCTTCATTTACACATGTACATTAAATTAATTCATATACTTTCTTGAGTAGGGAGATGAATCGAGACATGGATTGAGACAAGGATCGAGAGAGGCATCATGCCACAAATCTAGAGAATCAGGAAATGGATCCAGACAGGGATCAAAAGAGAGATCGATCCATAGTCATACTAAGAATCCTCCACTTTGATTTATTTTACATGCAGAAAAATTATTTTGTATGCATAGTCACATCAGGGACACTTGTATCAGGTAGAGGACCAGTGCCAAAGAGAAGTGATTTGTATGTGCCATGTACATCAAGTGTAGTAACCTCAACCTGATGTTGTGAAGGACTATAGGCTAGTCTCGAATATGTTGATCATCTTGTGAAGCCACCTCACCTTGACCTAATTGTCTACTAAAATGCCATCTAATATGAGTTGATACATCTAAAGGCATCTCATACTCATCACTAATAAACTAGTATGATGATATTAAATCAGTAATGTAAATCAAACACACATTACATATAGTGGTTTCACTCATTTGGGCCACATCTGATAGTGAAGGTAGCTCTGCACGAATGTAGGCATTATAATTTGTAGATGTACCCTCAGTGGGAGGAAGGATAATCTATAGACGTAATAAGTATCTTCCTACACAACCAGATGACATATGATCGACCTGAGTAGCAATCACAACAATATTGTCAAAAAGGTCAGATCAAGTAGGTGTTGTTGCTACACCTCCTGCTATTGCTTGTTCCAAATGTTTTGGAAGAACCAAAAGGTTTGTAACAATTAATTACCTCTTGTTGGCGAGTGGTGGAAAATCTACACATCTAAATTAAGATTTGTTAGAAAACCTCCCTTTTCCTTGTCCAGCATGTGAAGGAATAGATGTGTAGTCCACTGTTAACCCTAAATGAAACTCAACATATAGTTATTTGCAAAAATAAAGTGGCAAATCATCATTATGAGGCTATTTTCATGGGATTCCAACCATCTAGGATATATAAATAGAGTGTAATGCCCGTCGTGCAAACCCTAGAGAACACACACAAAGCAAATATATATATATATTTTTAAAAAACCAATTAAATTTAAACATACAATGCATTAACCATAATCACATAACATATTACATCACATTATCACACTTAGTTCTCTGGGGCACGCAAGGTTACATTACAACAACTAAACAAAAATAAAAGATAATGATAAACCACGTAACCAATTATATTATAATATCCATGAATAGATGTACATCCATGAACCAAGAGCAAGAATATTAATATACCACATAATACAATCATATGAATCTCATAAAATTAAGTTACATAGAATCCTAACTATTACATCATTGTTTAAACATAGGATTACAAGTTCTCAATAATGAGTTACAATACAATTCCCAAATAAGTGGGATGATACATAGTACAATGATAATTGAATTTACAAATGAACCTCCAGAACAAACTCCAACTGTAGGAATGCAGTGAACAAAGAATGCTGAGAAGATAGGATGTTGACGGGGAACCCAACGGGTGCAGAGCATGTTCCACCCAACCATGTGAATTATAGATAACTCACCCCCCATGCTCAGAGGTGACAATGAAGTTAACTCAACCATGATTGTCATACCGACTCCATGAACAAAAAAATACAAACTCAAATACCAAATTATAGATTACAATTAAACCAAGCAATAACAATAAAAGGTCACCAAAGAACATTCATAATCACTTTCACAAGAATCTAAATCAACAATAGGAGTACAAAACTAAAGAAACTGATACAACATCCAAAATTCAGAATACATTTCCAAAGGAAAAAAGCAACAAGGCAAATAGGTAGTCTAGTGGAGAGTGTCATCGCATAGCTCTCATAGGATCTCCTAGCTCTTCCTCCAACTCGAGGTGCCGGCACCCATCTATGGATATCCTGGCTCTTCCTCCTACTTGAGGTGTCGGCACCATAGGGTAGCTCATGTGAAGTCGATAACCTCTCATGAAGACGAGATTATGACTTTTTCGACCACAGCCTTCTCAATCTATCATTAGTCTATGATAGCCCTAATTCATAGATGAGGAATCCAATTTTTATTATCTTGAGTGTTTTACTACCATTTCCCCTAAATTCTATTTTTTAGGTTATCACTTGCTTAACTACTCTTACATGGGTTCTCCTATGCACTTCCTCTTAACCGAGGCACCGGCTCCCATAAAGAGCCACTCTCCCCAAGACCCCTAACATAAACCAAAACCTAGGCAAGGGTTGAACTATAACATATAAAGCATAAAATTCAAAACAAGAACATGTGAGGTATTAACCCTCTTGCGATAACTCATAACCAAAAGTCTTAACAACACCGTTCAACCCTTCCAAGCACAAAACCAAAAAGTTTCAATTCCAAAAGTATACTAAGATGGAGACAACCTTCAAAATTAAACACACCTCTGGATCAAGGGTTGCAAGACAACAGGGTTCCCTCAAGGACAACACAAAACAATAACCATAACGTAAAAGAAAACTCAAATAATGTTTTGCCAGCTTGCACCATTAAAATTTAGTTGCATTCCCAATTAAATAATTAATTTAATTTCACCTAATAACTATTTATTACAAAAAAAGATTATCAAATTCTGATCATCAAATTAGCGAAATACAATCTGCTTGATATAGACCACTAACAACGATTTATGACAAATTTTATGTTTTAAAATTATTGTTCAACAAAACAAATGCTAAAAAATGCCTTATCTAAATATACATAAACATTATTTAACCATTTTTAAAAAATAATACATAAATTACATTTTAAAGTAAAATAATATTAAATAAAATAATCAAAATTATATTTTAAATAAAATAAATTATGATTATTATATTTAATAAAATATATATTTATAAACCAGAATATATATATACATATATATATAAATAACAAAATAAAAATTAAAAAACTTTTTATAAAAATAAGTAAAGGGCCGATGGCCCTATTCACTACCGTAGTAGTCTTATTGACTGCTGCGCATAGTAGTCCATAAGGCTGTTGTGTGCAATGAGGGTAGAAGGGTACGGCTTCGGCCGTCCCTTCAACCCTTCCCTAATTTTTTTTTTTTTAAATACAATTTAATTTAACAACAAAAGAAGTTCCAAAAAAAAAATTGATTTCATTGAACACTGCGAAAATGTATATTCGTACGGCCGACCCACAGAAATAAATGTATAAATAAATTAAAAAAAATACTTTCATATATATATATATATATATATATATATAAGAGAAGCATATATATATATTAATATAATAGAGGAAAAAAAATACAGAGGGATAGATTATATATATATAACAGAGTAAAATACAGAGGGATAATTTTAAATATGTATATAACAGAGTAAAAATACAAAGGGATGAGTTAAAAAAAAAAAATCATATATAGTTATATTTTCAGAGAAATTTCAAATCCATTATTCTCAAAGATGAGATCAATTTTTCACCCAAAATCCCGTTATAATAAAATTGGACTTTTCAGAAGATGTAGATTTTTGTTTTGACAAATTGAAATCAATCCAATAACTTTTAGAAAACTGGTCTAATATCTTTTAGTAATCTTCCATTCAAACAAAATTTTCTTTACCCACACAAATCATTTTAAATAAATATGTTTTTCTCTGAAACAGAAAGATGAAGCAGAAAACAAGGGAAAACAATTGGAACCTAGTGTCCTACGCTTAGTTGAGAAAATTGATGAAGCTTGCTTGATTCCGACAGTCTTCCCGAACAGCTTTCATTCCTCCTTCAAAATTTCTTCTCTAGAATATTGTGTTCAACTTCCAAAACTAATATGCTCTCAGAAACCCTTCCCTAGAACATACAACAATAGATTGACAGGACCTTTTCCCGAAAACTTCAGAAGACTTCAACATTCGAAGACATTATTTTTTTTATTTTTTATTTTTTTATTTTAACCTCTGTCACAATCTTCTCGTGAATTCAAAATTCACAATTCTGCAACTAATAAAATATGCCTCTTTCCCTCTTTTGAAATTTCTAAAAAAAAATCTAAAATAAAAGAAACTACCTAATTTAATTCTAGTTAAGTTTCCTTTTTTTGCAATACCTTCTATTTTAAAAATTACTTTTGCAAGATTTATTTGCTATGCACATAATATACTTTATTTTTATAATTTATTTTAATAATTATCCTCAACAAGATAATTAATTAAAATAATAACCACAATTTAATATTTAATTAGCATTTAATAAAATTCATAACATTAAAACTAAAAATTTTAAATATTTAAATACAATTTAATCTAACATTAAAATAAACAATCATTTAAATTAAATAAATCATAACTTATAAAATACCACATTGATAAAATACAACAATACACAAACACAAACCAAAAATGACAACTACAAGAAAAACACGTACAATACCAATCAATCAAGACGGTCTGACATCATGGGACAGGATGACTTCATTGTCACCTTTGTTTCAACATTTAACTGTTGGGCTATTGGTGCTCGCCCTATCCTGCCGAAGTAGGTGGAATCGAGACTATGTACCTACAATACCTGCATACAAATGAAGTCGTGTACATGTGCATATATATATAAAAAATCAAAGCATTGTATTGTGAGAAGGAATTGCAGCATAACAGAGCACTCGCAATGAGTGATGCTACACTGTCCTTCATCACATCTATCCTAACAATTATAATATGATTGATAAAATAACATTTCTAAACTAACAATTCATCTCATGACATAATTTATTAAATCACTGCATTAAAATATAATTCTGAAAATCAACTAACATCAGCAACCATAATGTCATATGAAATAATCATGTCAATAAATGGAATAACAACATCATCAAATGTATGACTAACCAAATCACACAAACACAGTACCATCATAGTATCAATGTATCAAATCAAAGCATAAAACTATTGATTCCAACTAGCAACTAGGAGGGTTATTACATCCTCCCCCCCTTAAATCCGGCTTACTCCTGTATGCCAGAAAACAAGTAAGGGTAGGATTCTCTGATATAGGAAGCATCCTCCCATGTCGCTGAAATCTCATCATTAGGGTCCCACTGGACCCTCACCTACTCAATATCCCTGCCTCTGAGAATGAGTTTCTTGTGCTGCACCACGGCCACAGGCTCTAGAGCTAGCTGCCCGTCCTCGACCTGTAGAGCATTCCAATCAAGTACATGAGTAACATCATGAAAGTAAGGCCTAAGGACAGAAACATGAAACACATCATGTATCCATGACAAACTGGGTGGCAAGGCCAAGCGATAGGCAACAAGGCCAATATGCTCTAACACCTTGAACAGACCCACAAAATGGGGTGCAAGCTTAGAACCCTTTCCATAATGAATAGGGCTCTTCTGAGGACGAACACGAAGAAACACTCGATCACCTACTACAAACTGTCGATCAACTCTATGTGCATCAGCAAACTTCTTCTGCCTATCCTGAGCTACTACAAGATGCTCTCGGATGTGAGCTACCTACTGCTCCATATCATGAAGCATCTCGAGTCCAAGAAGGACCCTATCCTCTAATCAATCCCAACTCAAAGGGGTACGACAAGGATGACCATATAAGGCTTGAAATGGAGCCATTCCAATCGAACTATGATAACCATTGTTATAGGCAAACTCAACCAAATGCAGATAATCTTCCCAATGAGATTGTTGGCCCATGACATACATGTGAAGCATATCCTCAGGCACCTGATTGACTCTCTCAATCTGACCATCTGTCTCTGGATGGTAGGTAGAACTAAAATTCAACTCAGTCCCTAAGGACCACTGCAAAGATGTCCAGAACACAGATGTGAATACTGGATCTCTATCAAAAATAATCCTGTGCGGTGTCCCATGTAATCGAACAATGTTTTCCATGAACACCCTAGCCACCACAGAAGCAGTATAGGAAGATTGAATGGGAGATAAATGGGCTACCTTGGTCAACCTATCAACAATGACCATGATAGTGTCGTGTCGCCTGGAAGACATAGGCAACTCGACAATGAAATCAATAGAAATGATGTCCCACTTCCACTCCGGAACAAGATGAGGCTGCAACAAACCTGCCAGATGATGATGCTCAACCTTAACTCTCTGACATTCTAGACACCTAGCCACAAAATCAGCAATGTCACGCTTCATTCCTGCCCAAAAATATAGTGAGCAAAGATCAGCGTACATTTTCTTAACTCCAGGATGTGCCGAATAAGGAGCTCGATGAGCTTCGGTCATGATTAGGGTACGAAGACCCTCTATAGGAGGTACATACGTTCGGCCTCCATAATGCAAAACACCATCCAAATCCAAAGAGTAACCAGAAAATTTTCCTTCCAATGCTCTACCCAACTCAATCTCTGATTTCACTGTTTGATACCAATCATCTATGGAAAGAGCTGTAAGGATCTAACTCTTCAAATCAACCTCAAGAGCCACAACAGAAATCTCATGCTTGTGTCTACTCAACACATCTGCCACCACATTCTCTTTTCCCTTAATATACTTCACTTCAAAATCATATTCACACAAGAATTCCATCCACCTTTTATGCCTTGCATTCAGGTTTGGCTGCGTAAAGATGTATTGTAGACTACAATGATCTATATGCAACTTGAACTAATGACCAAGGAGAAAGTGTCACCACCTTACCAAGGTATGCATAACTGCAGCTAACTTCATGTCATGAGTGGGGTAATTGAGTTCATGGTCCTTCAGTTTCCATGATTCATAAGCAATCACTCGCCCCTCTTGCATCAACACAACACCCAAGCCTTCCAAAGATGCATCCGTACAAACAACAAAATACCCTGTCGGATCTGGTACCGCTAAGATTGGAGCACTAGTCAGCTTGTCCTTCAGAGTCTAAAAAGCTAACTGACATTGATCTGACCAAAGAAACTTATTTCCCTTCCTCTGGAGAGAGGTGATAGGATGTGCCAACCTCAAAAAGCCTTGGACAAATCACTTATAATATCCTGCAATTCCCATGAAGCTACGAACAACTGAGACATTTGTGGGTGCGAGCCAATCCACAATGGCCTAAATCTTTGCAGGATCAACAGAGATTCCATCACCTGAAATCACATGGCCCAAATACTGAACTTCAGTCTTATAAAAGTCACACTTTGCCAAGTTGGCAAACAACTGATTGTCCCTTAAGCACTGTAACACCTTCTTTAGATGTTCCTCATGTTCCTCCATAGACCTAGAATAAATTAGAATTTCATCGAGAAACACAAGGACAAATCTATCCAAGTATGTTCGGAACACTCCATTCGTTAAGCTCATAAAGACTGAAGGTGCATTTGTTAACACGAACGACATCACAATGAACTCGTAATGTCCGTATCGAGTACGAAAGACTGTTTTGTGAATATCTGGATCTGCAATCCTCAACTGATGGTATCCCGATTTGAGATCAATCTTAGAGAACACCTTTTCCCCTTTTATCTAATCAAAAAGATCATCGATTCAGGGTAATGGATATTGGTTCTTCACTATTACCTTGTTCAACTATCTATAGTCAATACACAAGCGAAGAGAACCATCCTTCTTCTTCACGAATATCACAAGTGCTCCCCAAGGGGAAACACTTGGGTAGATAAAGCCCTTAGCCAACAATTCTTCCAACTGTAGATGGAGTTCCTGAAGTTCCTGTGTTGTCATCTGATATGGAGCTCAAGATATTGGCTTAGCTCTAGGTACCAGATCAATCCTGAAATCTATATCTTGCTTTGGCGGCATACCGGGTATCTCTTTTGGAAACACATAAGAAAACTCCTTAAGGAGAGGGTACTAATCCAACGACACCCCTTGACTATCCTCTAACTCCAGATCACTCATAGATACTACAAAGAGCTGACAACCCTGTTGGAAGCACCTTTTAAGCTGCATGGCAGAGATCATTTGCAAAGAAATGGGTCTTTGAACACCCACGATCTCCACTTCCTTTCCGAAGTCATTAAAGCACCACACTACTTTACGGTGACAATCAATCATAGCACGGTGTGCACTCAAACAATCCATGCCCAAGACGACATCATATGAGCCGAGTGGTAGGATTCTGAGGTCTACTTTAGTTGACAAGGCCCCTATACTCAAACTACAATCTTGCACAAGCTTCTCTACATCGAGCTTTGACCCTGAAGCCAATTCAACTTGCCATTTCATGCCTTGACTAGTTGCCACTAGTCCACATTGCTCAACCACTAAAGGAGATATAAAGGAATCAGAAGCACCAGAATCAAAAAGTATGGAAATGCTAGAATCATGTAACACACCTGAAGTCTCAATGATGGTGCTCTGGTGGTCTGCCTGCCAATCATCCACTGCAGCAAAAACATGATGAGATCTCCCTACATCACCTACTATCAGCTCTAATCCAGCTGGCCTTTGATTAAAACCTGAAGTGTTCTTCTAAGGACACAATCTGGCAATGTGCCCCTGCTGTCCACAAGAGTAACACCCAGTACCCCTGCTAAAACCTCTGCCCTCTGAAGGAGCATTTGACTGCTGGAAGCTCCCTTGACTCGGCACTAACTGGAAGCTAGGTGTAGGCTATACAAAACATTCCTACTAAACTTGGTTCCTGTTTCTGTTCTAATCCTTGTGAAACTGCGAGTTGCCACCCTGTGGAGGTTGGAAGTTCTTCTGTCTCGACTACTGCTGCTAAGGTTTATGTTGCTGATGACCCCCTTTCAAGGGTTGAAACTTGTTTCTAGAAGATCCTACTCCCTGAGACTGACCTCCATGAGTACTAAAGCCCTGAGTAGGTGCACTACCAATCTACACTCCAATGTGGTCACCCAAGGCCATGGCCAAATTCTCCTCCACCAAGCGAGCCTTCTCAACTGCCATTTCCATCATCTTCGGCTCGAAGACTCGCACTCCACCACTAATGCGGGCATTAAGGCCCTGAACAAAGTGTTGATCCAGCATGCCTTCATCATGGCTAATCCCTGCATATTGCTTCAACTCATAGAAGCGTTGCTCATACTGTTCCACTAACATAGACAACTGCTTGAGATCATGAAACTCGTCATCCTTGCATTGCCTCCAACGGTCTAAGAGAAAATGAGCCCTGAACCTGTATAGGAACAATTCCCAGGTGACCAAACTGATATCCAGGTGTAATTTTTGTTCCTCAAGACACCACCAGGTAGACGCAAAACCTCAAAGGTGCATAACCACACACCGAGCCTTGGTATTGCTACCATAGGGATGCATGGCAAAGCAACACTCTAAGTCAATTAGCCAAGTTTCAGCTTCTAGTCCTCCTCCCGAACCATCAAATGTCGATGGGTGAGCTCTCAACAAATCCCTCATATGGCCTGCTATGACTGCATCCTGAACCACATCTGTATCCCTTTGCCTTGGCGACCTTTCTCTCTCCCTTTCAATTTGTGGCTCCTCCTCTGGCCTGGGTCCCAAATGAGCCAGAATCTCTCCAAGAATGTGTTGTAATGGATCATCCAATCTAGGCTGCCCTGGGTTCTGACCACCTGATGGATTACTGTGAAGACTCAGCTATTCCTCATGCTCAGAACCATGAGAAATAGGAACTAAGGAACTTCGCCGGCTTGCTCCATGACCAGCACCATGACCTCTTGCTCGGCCACATCTTCTACCTCGAGGCATATTTCTGCACAACAAGATAAGGGTACAAATAAGCTCAAGAGTTCAAATGTGAGGTTTCCTAATGGACCTAACTACCCAAAGACCCCAGCATTTGCAAACCTGGCTCTGATACCAAGTTGTAACGCCCGTTGTGCAAACCCCAGAGAACACACACAAAGCAAATAATTTAAAAAAAAAAACCAATTAAATTTAAACATACAATACATTAACCATAATCACATAACATATTACATCACATTATCACACTTAGTTCTCTGGGGCACGCGAGGTTACATTGCAACAACTAAACGGAAATAAAAGATAATGATAAACAACATAACCAATTATATTATAATATCCATGAATAGACGTACATCCATGAACCAAGAGCAAGAATATTAATATACCACATAATACAATCATATGAATCTCATCAAATTAAGTTATATAGAATCCTAACTATTACATCATTGTTTAAACATAGGATTACAAGTTCTCAATAATGAGTTACAATACAATTCCCAAATAAGTGGGATGATACATAGTATAATGATAATTGAATTTACAAATGATCCTCTAGAACAAACTCCAACTGTAGGAATGCGGTGAACAAAGAATGCTGAGAAGATAGGATGCTGATGGGGAACCCAACGGGTGCAAAGCATGTTCCACCCAACCATGTGAATTATAGATAACTCACCCCCCGTGCTCAAAGGTGACAATGAAGTTAACTCGACCATGATTGTCATACCGACTCCATGAACAACAAAATACAAACTCAAATACCAAATCAGAGATTACAATTAAACCAAGCAATAACAATAACAAGTCACCAAAGAACGTTCATAATCACTTTCACAAGAATCTAAATCAATAATAGGAGTACAAAACTAAAGAAACTGATACAACATCCAAAATTCAGAATACATTTCCAGAGGCAAAAAGCAACAAGGAAAACATGTAGTCTAGCGGAGAGTGTCATCGCATAGCTCTCATGTGATCTCCTGGCTCTTCCTCCAACTCGAGGCATCGACACCCATCTATGGATGTCCTGGCTCTTCCTCCTACTTGAGGTGCCAGCACCATAGGGTATCTCATGCGGAGTCGATAACCTCTCATGAAGACGAGATTATGACTTTGCTGACCACAGCCTTCTCAATCTATCATTAGTCTATGATAGCCCTAATGCATAGATGAGGAATCCAATTTTTATTATCTTGAGTGTTTTACTACCATTCCCCCTAAATTCTATTTTTAGGTTATCACTTGCTTAACTACTCTTACGTGGGTTCTCCTATGCACTTCCTCTTAACCGAGGCGGCGGACCCCACAAAGACCCACTCTCCCTAAGACCCCTAACATAAACCAAAAACTAGGCAAGGGTTGAACTATAACATATAAAGCATAAAATTCAAAACAAGAACATGCAAGGTATTAACCCTCTCACGATAACTCATAACCAAAAGTCTTAACAACACCGTTCAACCCTTCCAAGCACAAAACCAAAAAATTTCAATTCCAAAAGTATAACTAAGATGGAGACAACCTTCAAAATTGAACACGCCTCTGGATCAAGGGTTACAAGACAACAAGGTTCCCTCAAGGACAACACAAAACGATAACCATAACATAAAAGGAAACTCAAATAATGTTTTTCCAGCTTGCACCATTAAAATTTAGTTCCATTCCCAATTAAATAATTAATTTAATTTCACCTAATAACTATTTATTACAAAAAAAGATTATCAAATTTTGATCATCAATTTAACGAAATACAATCTGCTCGATATAGACGACTAACAACGATTTATGACAAATTTTTTGTTTTAAAATTATTGTTCAACAAATCAAATGCTAAACAATGCCTTATCTAAATATACATAAACATTATTTAACCATTTAAAAATAATAATACATAAATTACATTTTAAAGTAAAATAATATTAAATAAAATAATCAAAATTATATTTTAAATAAAATAAATTATGATTATTATATTTAATAAAATATATATTTATAAACCAAAATATGTATATATACATATATATATACATATACATATATATATATATAGAACAAAATAAAAATTTAAAAACTTTTCATAAAAATAAGTAAAGGGCCGACGACCCTATTCACTGCCATAGCAGTCCATAAGGTTGTTGTGTGCAGTGAGGGTAGAAGGGTATAGCTTCGGCCATCCCTTCAACCCTTCCCTAATTTTTTTTTTTTAAATACAATTTAATTTAACAACAAAAGAAGTTCTGAAAAAAAAATTGATTTCATTCAACACTGCGAAAATGTAAATTCGTATGGCCGACACACAAAAATAAATTTATAAATAAATTAAAAAAAATACTTTCATATATATATATATATATATATATATATATATATATATATATATATATATATATATATATATATATATATATATAAAGAGCATATATATATTAATATAACAGAGTAAAAAAAAATACAAAGGGATAGATTATATATATATAACAGAGTAAAGTACATAGGGATAATTTTAAATATGTATATAACAGAGTAAAAATACAGAGGGATGAGTTAAAAAAAGAAAAATCATATATAGTTATATTTTTAGAGAAATTTCAAATCTATTATTCTCAAAGATGAGATCAATTTTTCCCCCAAAATCCCGTTATAATAAAATTGGATTTTTCAGAAGATGTAGATTTTTGTTTTGACAAATTGAAATCAATCCAATAACTTTTAGAAAACTGGTCTAATATATTTTAGTAATCTTCCATTCAAACAAAAATTTCTTTACCCACACAAATCATTTTAATTAAATATGTTTTTCTCTGAAACAGAAAGATGAAGGAGAAAACAAGGGAAAACAAGTGGAACCTGGTGTCCTGCACTTAGTTGAGAAAATTGATGAAGCTTGCTTGATTCTGACAGTCTTCCCGAACAACTTTCATTCCTCCTTCAGAATTTCTTCTCTAGAATATATTCAACTTCCAAAACTAATATGCTCTCAGAAACCCTTCCCTAGAACATACAACAATAGATTGACAAGACCTCTTCCTGAAAACTTCAGAAGACTTCAACATTCAAGGACATTATTTTTATTATTTTTATTTTATTTTAACCTCTGTCACAATCTTCCCGTGAATTCAAAATTCACAATTCTGCAACTAATAAAATATGCCTCTTTCCCTCTTTTGAAATTTCTAAAAAAAAATCTAAAATAAAAGAAACTACCTAATTTAATTCTAGTTAAGTTTCCTTTTTTTTCAATACCTTCTATTTTAAAAACTACTTTTGCAAGATTTATTTGCTATGCACATAATATACTTTTTTTTTATAATTTATTTTAATAATTATCCTCAACAAGATAATTAATTAAAATAATAACCACAATTTAATATTTAATTAGCATTTAATAAAATACATAACATTAAAACTAAAACTTTTAAATATTTAAATACAATTAATCTAACATTAAAATAAATAATCATTTAAATTAAATAAATCATAACTTATAAAATACCACATTGATAAAATACGACAATACACAAACACAAACCAAAAATGATGACAACTACAAGAAAAACACGTACAATACCAATCAATCAAGACGGTCTGACATCATGGGACGGGATGACTTCATTGTCACCTCTATTTCAACATTTAACCATTGAGCTATTGGTGCTCGCCCTGTCCTACAGAAGTAGGTGGAATTGAGACTATGTACCTGCAATACCTGCATACAAACGAATTTGTGTACATGTGCATCTATATATACATATATATAAAATCAAAGCATTGTATTGTGAGAAAGAATCACAGCGTAACAGAGCACTCGCAATGAGTGATGCTACACTGTCCTTCATCACATCTATCCTAACAATTATAATATGATTTATAAAATAACATTTCTAAACTAACAATTCATCTCATGACATAATTTATTAAATCACTGCATTAAAATATAATTCTGAAAATCAACTAACATCACCAACCACAATGTCATATGAAATAATCATGTCAACAAATGGAATAACAACATCATCAAATGTCTGACTAACCAAATCACACAAACACAGTACCATCATAGTATCAATGTATCAAATCAAAGCATAAAAACTACTTAGTCCAACTAGCAACTAGGAGCGTTATTACATAGAGCAACAAGCTCATTTGTACATCTAGTAACAACATATCCTCTAACTTTTTTTTTTCCCATATAATGAGGGAACATGCTGTGCACATTATGTGTTGAAACTCTAGTAGTAATAGAATGAATTTTCTTTGTGCCAATAACACTTCTAGCAAGGGACCTATAAAAATCCTCAGTGTTGACCTCATCATAAGGATTATAAGATTGAATCGTGTGAATCATATGGTGGATCTCAAGTTGAATACTAACTAATATATCTCTATTAGGGAGATTAGGGGAGTTTTGTATTGTTTGGTCCAAACATCTCAAAGCATTCTCTAATCTCCTAATGCTATCATTATATAAATTATACTTAGCCTTAGTTTTCTCCTAAGATTGAGTGGAATGATGTGATCCCTAATCATGAATCAGCCATATCTATATAAATACAAAGATCTGCAAATTTAATTAAAACAAAAAAAATTACAAATATGTACTTATTTTATTTCTCTAATTTAGTAAAATATGTAATAACCATTTTTCCAATAATATTCTCCATAGGAAATTGTAAAATAGGAAATATGAGCAATGAGTGGCTTGAATGCCATGAAGTAAAAATAAGAACAATTTTAAGTTCATTCAACTATCTATGAAAAAGAGGAAGAAAGGGAGAAAGTAGGATTATAAAATATTTCCTATAAAGGAAGTGGTACTAAAATATCCTAATGAAACATTCACATGTAAAAGAAACATGTAAGCATATAAATACATAAATCTTGAATGGACTTCTACACTATAATTATGTGTGGTGTTGCTAGTATTGGCATGGTGTGATTGTTTATAGGTGGAGTTGTTGTTCTTGCCACCAAGGTTCAAACCCCATTGGGGTGGTATTGTTGAATGGTTGTATTCGGTTCATAGCTCCGGTCAAAAATGTTTACCCCTTGAATAAAAAATAATAATTATGTGTGGTGCAATTCTACATCATGTTAGAGAGGGAGATATTCTATTATGATTGAGGTTTTAATTGTTTATCCTTTTGTAATTACACACATCGAGGCCTTTTTGGATGCCTCACTAAGTGAATGTATAATACCATTCTTGGTGATGGCGTACATTCAATACATTATTGAAATAATCTTTGAAGGCTATTAGTTGGATTTATGTGAATGGATAAGTGAAACTAGTTATAGTAGAAATTTTGGTTCCTACAATGTATTTTAGGATATGACTTTAAAAACAACTCTATAATTTCATTTAAATGGATGTTTTTATAAATATATTTAGGTGGAGCATTTAAATGAAATTATAGTAATACTTTCTTACATTAAGTTGTAAGTCATATATCCTAAAATATATTGTGCTAGGCACCAAAATTTCTACTATAACTAGTTTCACTTATCCATTCACATAACTCCAGTTACTAAGGGTAGTAATTGGAGTTATGTGAATGGATAAGTGAAATGAGTTATATAGTAGAAATTTGGGTGCCTACGATGTATTTTAGGATATGACTTACAACTAGATATAATTTCATTTAAATGCATTATTTTATGAATATATTTAAGCGGTTTTCATTTAAATGAAATTATAGTCATGTACTCTTACATTAAGTTGTAAGTCATATCCTAAAATATATTACGCTAGGCACCAAAATATCTACTATAACTAGTTTCACTTATCCATTCACATAAAATTCAATTACTTCCCTTCCAAAATTATTTCAATCAAGTATTTGATTGATCAATTATAGTATTGAATGTACAGCATCACCAAGAATGACCTATTAAACATTCACTTAGTGTGAGGCATCCAAAAAGGCTGGCCAATTATTACCCTTCCAAATTATTTCAATAAATTTTTATTTAATATTCTTCTATATTTGATTTGAATTTTTCATGTTCAATGAATAAACTACGTTCAGAGTCTGATATGTCAAAGAGTGCATCTACAAATACATTTTGAACCCAAGTTTTCCTACATTCAATACATTAAATGATCAATCAAATACAAAAGAATACTAAATTACAGTTTATTAAAATAATTTGGAAGGGAAATAATTGGCTCTTTTCGCCATTCTCAATTATGATATACATTGAATACAATAAATGATCAATCAAATACTTTATTGAAATAATCTTGGAAGGGTATTAATTGGAGTTATGTGAATAGATAAGTGAAACTAGTTATAGTAGAAATTTTGGTGCCTAGCATAATGTATTTTAGGATATGACTTACAACTTAATGTAAGAGTATGACTATAGTTTCATTTAAATGCACCACTTAAATATATTCATAAAATAAATTCATTTAAATGAAATTATATCTAATTGTTAGTCATATCCTAAAATACATTGTAGGCATCAAAATTTCTACTATAACTAGTTTCATTTATCCATTCACATAAACTCCAACTACTACTCTTCCAAGATTATTTCAATAAAGTTTTTGATTGATCAACTATTGTATTGAAAGTAAACCATCACCAAGCATGACCTATTAAACATTAAATTAGTGTGAGGCATCTAGAAAGGCAAATTATTACCCTTCCAAATTATTTCAATAAATTGTTATTTAATAATCTTCTATATTTGATTGGCATTTCACATGTTCAATGAATTTACTACGTTTGAAGGCTGATATGTCAAAGAGTGAGTCTAAAAATACATTTTGAACCCAATTTTTCCTCCATTCAATACATTAAATGATCAATCAAATACAAAAGAATATTAAAGAACAATTTATTAAAATAATTTGGAAGGGTAATAATTGGCCCTTTTCGCCATTCTCGATGATGGTATACATTGAATACAATAAATGATCAATCAAATAATTTATTGAAATAATATTGGAAGGGTATTAACTGGAGTTAAAATAGATAAGTGAAACTAGTTATAGTAGAAATTTTGGTGCCTAGCACAATGTATTTTAGGATATGACTTACAACTTAATGTAATAAATTATGACTATAGTTTCATTTAAATGCACCACTTAAACATATTCATAAAATCATGCATTTAAATGAAATTATATGTAGTTGTAAGTCATATCCTAAAACACATTTAGGCACCAAAATTTCTACTATAACTAGTTTCATTTATCCATTCACATAAACTCCTACTACCCTTCCAAGATTATTTCAATAAAGTATTTGATTGATCAATTATTGTATTGAATGTATGCCATCACAAAGCATGACCTATTAAATATTCATTTAGTGTGAGGCATCTAAAAAGGTCAATTATTACCCTTCCAAATTATTTCAATAAATTGTTTTTTAATAGTCTTCTATATTTGATTGGCATTTTGCATGTTCAAGTTAATTGACTACATTTGAAGGCTGATATTTCAAAGAGTGAGTCTACAAATACATTTTGAACCCAATTTTTCCTACATTAAATACATTAAATGATCATTCAAGTACAAAAGAATATTAAATAACAATTTATTAAAATAATTTGGAAGGGTAATAATTGGCCCTTTTCACCATTCTCAATGATGGTATACATTGAATACAATAAATGATCAATCAAATAATTTATTGAAATAATCTTGGAAGGGTATTAATTAGAGTTATGTGAATAGATAAGTGAAACTAGTTATAGTAGAAATTTTGTTTCCTAACACAATGTATTTTAAGATATGCATTTTAGGATATGACTTACAACTTAATGTAAAAGTATGACTATAATTTCATTTAAATGCACCACTTAAATATATTCATAAAATCATGCATTTAAATGAAATTTTATCTAGCTATAAGTCATATCCTAAAATACATTGTAGGCACCAAAATCTTTACTATAACTAGTTTTGAGCACTTATCCATTTACATAACTCCAATTGAATAACTCCAATTACTACCCTTAGTAATTGGAGTTATGTGAATGGATAAGTGAAAAATTAGTTATAATAAAAAATTTGTTGCCTAACACAATATATTTTAAGATGACTTATAACTCTATAATTTCATAATGCATAAAATTGTAGAATTGTACATCATCTATAATTTCTACTAGGCCCACATCCTAAAATACATTGTTTTAGACACAAAATTTCTACTATAACTAGCTTCACTGAGGTTTGGTGTTTGTGGGCTTTCATTTTTTCATTAATGTTTACTAACTCTTTTGCTTAATCTAAGTCTCTCATAGATTATAGATTAACCCTTTTTTATTAATCAATGTACAAAAAAAGGGTTTCAATTTTAAATCTAATATCTCATAGATTCTTCTATTTTTTAAAAATATGAAATTGGTTCATATTGCCATACATTTCTACTTTTATTGGTATGGTCAACAAGAGATCATTAGTTGGTCAAAGATTTTGGAAAAACCACCTCCTCGTGCTACTACTAGTTCCAAACGTTTTAGAGGAACCAAAAGGTTTGGACCAACTAATACCCTCTTATTGACCATGCCATTTTTTTTTAATTTCATGAGCTACTCTATATTATAACCTTTCTTGGAGGAGAAAGCTCATCTCAACCATACTATGAATATTAAATCTAAAACATTGATTATTATTGTCTATAATTTTATCTTATTGTCTATAATTAATTAGGATGAAATGAATAACAGATAGACAATAAAAAATAAAATTATTGTCTATAATTTTATCTTATTGTCTATAATTAATTAGAATGAAATGAATAACAGATATAAAATAAAAATTAATGTTTTGGTTCACCTATAATTACCAGAGTGTCTATAATTCTTAGTGTCTATAATTTTCTTTCAACCACAACTTGCAATTTATAGATGTAAATTTTAACAAAGATATATAATAATTTTGGGGGTAGATATGGATTGGATTTACTGTGCATTAGTTGAATCGAGACTTTTGTGAATCCCTTTTTATCTGTGACTTTATAATTTTGGGTAAACTGTGAAACTATGGATGTTTTCTTCCCTACTTGTTTACTTTGTTTTTTTTTAAGGTTACTGAATGTCTCTAAGTTGATTGAGGAGCTAATAGGCTACATCACATTGGGGAAGAGTCCCTTCTTTTTATTCTAGAAATTTTCTAGATAAGTTTATTAATATTATCAATATCTTACAAAGTAGATTACAACATGCTAGTTCAGGATATTTTGAGCTCTTATATGTGAATTAGCAAAAGCATTGCTATAATGAATATTATGTAAAAACAAGTTCAAAAAAATAGTTGTTTGTCAAATTTGATGCCTCAATAAAGTAAATGAATTATATCCTTTGATAGAAGATAGAGATACACCTATCTCAGTATACCTATGGAGTTCAAAGCTTGAATAATGTTTATCTTAATAGACTAAAAAACAAGGCTATTTGGCCTTAATATTTATATGGTCCTAAACAAGTTGTCAACCAAGAATTCATACAATAGTTTGGTAAGTTATCAGCTAAAAAACTCTCAAAGAAAACAAAGAAAAACAGTTATTCTTAACTCCTATATTTCAATAGAGTTCTATGGAGGCTCGGTTTGGTTATAGACATATAATCTTCTCAGTTAAAATAATAAGAAAACAATTGCAAATGAATTATTTTGAAAATAAAATGCTGATTAAGAAGAAATTAATACCGTGCAACATAGACAATTGCATAGCTTAATCAGAAATTCTGAAATAATCGTACTGGTATTTCCAACATCCATTAGCTAAAAAGTCCATTTTCCACATATTTAGTAAAGTATAATAGGGTATTTTTACATGAGATCCCTCCTAGGAGACTTAAAATCAAAGTTTTAGGAGGTCACACAAGTGGGAACAAGATCCTTAAGGGCTAGACAAGGTGCCCAGTTATTATGCAATTCCACTATTTTTATTAAGAAAGATAATTTAAGTGCCCAAGTAAATTAAAAAATCTACAAATTTTCCATAAGAATTCTACAAATGGTTAAGAATAAATGAAGTTCCTTACAATGTTTGGGACTCTATGCTTAATTCTACAAATTATAAATTAAAAAATCTACAAATTTTCCATAAGAATTCTACCATCTTCATATATTTATGATTTCTAGCACATTCATTCCCCAACAAGTATGATTTAAATTTCTTTTCATTATATGAATTCTTTTCTCTCTTTCAATTATATGCAATTACCTAGTACAAGTCAGAGTTTAATGTGTGTAGATAGGTACACTTCCTTGGTGAATCTTATGAATGGATTAAGATAGAAAACAATTAATTAATATATATGAGATTGATTCTATTGCCTCAACGATTTGGTTAGAAAAAAATTAATGGAATTTATAATATAAAACATTCAACATGAAACTACCATTTTCATGCAAATTAGAATCCAAAAAGAGAGGGTTCATGTTTCACAGTAGCTAGTGCAACTAAAAGATAAGTATTTCCCTAAACATCTGATAGATCTTCTTTATGCATTTTCTGTAATACATGTCCAAGATATCGATTCAAGGTTATTTCTACCACTATGTAGGGTTTTCACACATTCACATGTAATTTTAAGGGTTTATAAATAAACCCTTAAAATCACATACGAAAACCCTAAATTATAGTTTATTATACAACCTTAAAAAATGGCATGTGCAAAGAAAGATTTACACTAAATACTCCAATGATGAAAAAAACCCAAAATTATAAACCCTTAAAATCACATACGAAAACCCTTAATTATAGCTTATTATATAGCCTTTTCAAAATGGCATGTGCAAAGAAATATTTACACCGAATACTCCAATAATGGAAAAAACCCAAAAATGAAACCCTAACTTACAGTTGCAACAAAATGCATCATCATGAACAAATAGTAAAAAACTACTTGCTAGCAAGCACAACCAACACTTCACTAACCATATCAAAGGAACCAAATGCAAAAAAATCTAGCTTCAATTCCTTTTTATAGAGCCAGTCTTTGCACGAGCAACCTCCGATCACAAGTTCTTTGGAAAAACATGCAAAATGCCCATGCCCAGCTTCTTTTTTTTCTTTTATATTCATCCCCTTCATCCGAAAGGGATTCAACCAACTCGGCCTAAACAGTGAGGTCACATATGTGCCATGTTGTCACCACATGGTTTCAGCTAAAACCTACTCGGCCAAATACCTTTCGGCCGAAACGGGTTTCGATAGAATCCATACGATTAGCCCAAAGACTAATTGAAAATCAACTTTTTTTTCATTACGTGTAGAATCGAGTCTAGTTTATAAAAATGTAATTTGTTTCAAAATTCAATGAATGAGTAAAAATATATATCAAAACTAGGAAATGATTTTCAACAAAAAATGGAGGCACTAACAAGAGAATTTATAGATGAAAACCTTAAATAATCAAAACATTAAAAAAAGTATATAGTTATATAGGTGAAATGTAGGAAAAATTATCCTTTCTTCGCACTTAATTTGGGAATAAATATTAATAAAATGAACTAAATTATGCCTTAGTTTAGTGTTTTAATATGTATTTACATATTCACATTAATTTTAGGGCCTTATTAATAAAATGGACTTAATTGTATGTTATTTGTGGTGTTGTAAGGTGTACCTTTACACTTTCACACTTATCTAGGGATTTATAAATTACTTGAGGTTAATTTACCTTAATTGTCCCCTTTGATTCAAATCCAAGCCTAATTAATTACAAATTCTAAAGAGGAAAACCCGACATTCATAAATTCCAGAACGTAACACTTCTCATTGAGAAATATGTGTCCTAGGTAAGTGACCTAGGACCCATTCGCCCACGGGAAAATGTGTCCTCACTTAGGCCTAGGACCTAAATTTGAATTATGTTTTTGGCAATATTTTAATGATTTCAAATCTATATTCACATGTTAGATTGTGTTGTTTGAATTTTGTGAAATTAATGTTACATACCTATAAATATGAGGTCATTTCACTATGTTTCACCTAGAAAGTTCAAGTTATCATAAGAGTACTTTGACAAGAGCATTTCAAGAACATTTCAAGCCATTCAAGAGCATATTTATTGAAGAATTATTGGAGCAATCAAGATCATATTATCAAATGCCAAAGTCTTCTTGCATCATGCATGTTATTTGAGATAATATGTTGATGTAGTGTTCAAGATCCATTCGAGCATTCAAAGGCATTGTTTCTAATCAAGTTTCAAGATCAAGGTCCACAACCATTGAAGCCATTCCATGTTAGTTGTAGATCTACATTCCAAGGTTTATTCAAAGGTTTGGTGAGTTGTGATATTCTTTTTCCATTCATCATTCCTTCATGTTTCATTGTTTCATTACAAGGTTTAATTACCAAAATAGGGTTTGACCAAGGAAAACCCCCATTCACCAATAATCAAACATTTTACCCTCTTGATTTGTGTTTTCAAATTTAGGTGGAAGATTTCTTGAAGAGAAAAATTGCAAGGTTGTCAAAGTAGCATTTGTTGTCATCATTGTTGCAATTTCATGGAAATTCACCTATTGGATTTATTTATGGTTGTCCAACTATGAAATTGGGGATGTGGGAGTGTAGAAATAGGAGAAGAGAACCTAGAAACCATTTTTATAGAGCCCTATCTAGGACCCATTTTCCATAGGGTGAATGAGTCCTCAAATAGCTTCAGAAAATAACTTTTGGTGACTAGTACACATCATTTTCCCTTTCTCATATTTGCATTTTTACTTTTGGTTCCATCAAAATTGAGCTTAATCTATTAGATTCATTTTCTAGATTGAATTTTGGAGTTAGTTTGCTATTTTTTATCTTTCTCCCCAAAGCGTTGTTTAATCAAGACCCCCATCCTTGCAAAAAATGGAAATTAGTAGATTCATACTTTGACTTGATTCACCTTGATTTTGATAGTCATTTCATTGTGTGGATCTCATTTCCTAATGAAATAGACAAAAATAGGTGTATTTCCTACCATATTTGGCTCACTCCCACATTTCAAGCCCTCACACACCTATTTTTCACCTTTTTCATTTTGGTGAACTTGAGTTTGATCATTGAAATTTTCTAATTTTGGAGTCCATTTGCACCCTAGATTTATATCTTGCATTCATTTGCATTTTATTGCATTGAATTGAGTCTCATTTAGGATTTTTTAGCTTGCATTAACTTTGTATTTCATTTAGGTTCTTAAGATTGAATTTTTGCATCTCTTAAAATATAAAAAATACAAAAAAATCAGTCATTTTGCAAATCATTTACATAGCATTGCATCATCATTCATTTTCATTTAAAAATTGAAACAAAATTGCACATCAAATTAGGTCTCCTAGTTTTCATTTTGTCATATTTTTCATTTGCATTCAACCTTTATTTCATAGAAAATTCAAACTATAACTTATTGTTTCAAATCAAAATATGGAAACCACTAGAATCAACTCAGAAATCTGCAAAAACATTTTTAAAAACCCTAACCTAGGACCCATTTCTCGGATCAGGATCATTTCCTAATTTTATGGGAATTAAAACATCTATTTTTGCATTTCATTTTGTTGTTTTTAGTTTATAGAATTTTTGTTACTTGAAATTGATCATATTTAGCTTCATTTGATAAAATTAGTGCATTGTGTGATTTCAAAATTACATTTACAAGACATATTTTTTAGGTTTTTCATTATGTAATCAAAAAATTACCTTGTTATAAATCTAAAAATTTGAAAATCCTCTTCAAATAATGGACATGTGCATTGGTAATTTATGGAAGTTGTTGTGCCCTTAGCACACACGCCCTATTTGAAACAGGGACCCTCTTTTTCTTTCACCTTGCTACCTCATTTTGCGTGCCCCATTTTTGTGCCCTTGATGGTCAACGTACCTCCAAAGTTTCATCATAAGTTTACCGTACTTCCCCTTGGCTAGTTTTGTCAAGTTTTGATGCCTTCCGGGGTCTCTCTGGTAGTTTGCTTCTCCCAGCGGCCCTGGACCTAGATGGTCCCACCCCCTCGAGTTTCCCTAGCCGGGTTTCCTTGTCGTGTCCACCGTCTCGGACAGTGGATGGGTTGTGTCTTCCCGGACCCCGGGTCCCGGGTCCATCATCGCCGTTTGAAAGGTTTATGAGGAAATCTTGACTGCTTTCAAACATTCCTGACCTGAACTTCCAAACTTCTGTGTCTAGAATTCTGTGAAGGTTTCACCATTGCTGATGGTGAACCTCTGGAGGAACTCCGCCCTCTGGGCCCTGACTCCCTCTTTGCCACTGCCGACCCCTCTGAGTTGAAATTTCCAAACGCCTGCTGCCCTGCGCCCTCTTGGTTTCCGAACCTCGGGTCTCCCACCGGCGTAAGTGAATTTAAATGCACTTACCCAAATGTCTATTGTACTTGCATTCAATGTAGCCATTAATGGTAGTTGGGGTATAAATAAGTTGCCTGAACCTATCATTCTCACTTGTCAGTAACACAGTGAGTGATCAGAGAACTTTCCAGAGGATCCCACTGTCTTTGAGACCTACATGCTCACGCTCATTGCCTTCACGTGTCGACCGCTAGTGGATCCCACACCTCCCCGCATTGAGTGTTTGAGGTAGGTTTTCCGCTCACCCTCTCGAACATTGTTTTCATGATTTCTAAAGCTTAAAATGAATAAGAATGATCAAAAGAACATGTGAATGATGAAATATGGCACAACAAACAAAACCCATGTCCTCAAAATTTGAGAAAACCAACATAGCACCCTCATGATTAATTCAGAGCTTTATCCCCGCTCGGGTGTTCTTCGCAGGGGCATTTGTGCCCCTCAGACCCAAATGCTCCCTTCACTGACTGAGACTTAGCAGAAAACTAGAAATTTCAAAATAGCCTTTAGCTCTCTTGAGCCCGGGCCTCTGGGATTCCACATTCGAATTTCTAAGCTCTCACCATTCTCTAACGACAAATGGGGCTTGTCTCCCCATTCCTCGATTATCGCCCTTTATCGGCAAGACCTGTCACTTTTGGCAAGATGTTACAATGGACCCCCTTGGCGAACACACCTCATTCTCTCCGAGCTACTCTGTCAGCGAGACAAGTCCTAGTCGGGAAAAGCTCATAGCAGGCTCCTTTCATCTTGCTGATTTTCTTTTTTGTCACTAAGACCTCCCCTTTCGACAAGACCTTTCGTCGAACATATCCTGATCTTGTCAAGTTCCCTTCAAAGTCAGGGAGACTCTATCCAGTCAGAGAGACCTTCTGTCGAGCTCACTACTCTTGTCGAGGCCTTTGCTTTCAGCGAGACTCCTAATGGTTGCCAGGACTTTATAGTGAAACCTTTCTCTTAGCAAGCCCAAATCTTCTATCGAGCTAACTTCATAACGTAGGCAAGAGGTTATGCCGATGGAACTCTTCATGGGAAAAACATTTCGTAGTCACTGGGACCTCTAGCCGAACTCAAAATGTTTCACCGAAAGCCCTTCTGAGTCCATGTGCTTGCTATGAGAGTGTCTTTCTCACACCAAAGGTCTCTTATGTTATATCGCTAGTCGGTGAGACCAAAGAAATTCGCCAAGACCTTACGCCGACCCCCTCATCCTTGGGCGAGCATGAAGCAAGTTGGGGAGACATCATCGGGTTGGGGAGACCTTTCACAAACATGGAATATTACGCCGAAGGCTCCCTTTGTCGGTAGGACTCTCCACATCGCTAGGACAACACGGTGATATCTCCATCCTTCGCTGAAACCTTCCCCATTTTTCGGCAAGACCCCCTCGTGTTAGTAAGAGATCTTACCAAAAGAAAAACACTACCACGAGGCTCTTGGTCACGCCCACAAAAGGATATGAAAATCATGGCAAAACCTATCCTAGGAATTGGACATTCTAGTAGGCGACTAATATCTTTTCATGGTCATTCATTTACTTGTCAAACCAAGGAACGTATACTTGAAATAGAGCGGCACTATATGTGCACTAAGAACTAGTTTTAGTCACAACTTAACGAAAATAAATACTTGGAAAAAATTCTACCTATGTTACAGGAAGGTAATGCAAGGTTCTCTAAACTCAACCATAATTTAACCAAGGAAGAAATCATAATAGCTACGACTGAGAAACAAACTATGAAGTGGCCTTATGCTACAGGAACAAACATAGGGATGGATTCCCGATGCTGCAGGAACAATATAAGACTGAGTTTGCACAGAAACTTCAAAGATGAAATCTAACTTATGATCAATAGAAAATGAACGGCTAACTAACTAACTATAGATACTTACTAAGTGGCCCCCCTTAGCAAGCATCAACTAATTATGCAAGTACTGAACTCAGAACTTCATCAAATTTTATTCATAAACTCAGAATGGTGTACATTGTTCTGTTCATATGAAAACTAGCAAAAAAATCTATCTCTTGTCATACAAACTCTACTTTTTATTATCATACTAACTTTTTACATGATATCCTTCTATCTTCTATGCTTGCTCACTTGCGCAAGAGGAACACTTATTTAAATCAGGAAAACAACTAACTAACTAACCCAAATAGAGAAAGACATGGATGTAAATGCATCTAGGAATTGAGGAACAGACTAAATAAATGAACTTATCCACTCAACACGATTCAGAGAGAGAATTCAACATTCCACTCTTTCCAAATTAAATGACATTAAATTCCTTCCCAATAATTTTGGTCAAAGAGTTTTCACCAGAATAACTTCCTTGAAGTCGTGTAGGAAATGGACTTTATTGCAAGGTCGAGATCAGCTGTGCTTGACTCATTCATACTTTCTTCAACAATCCTGCGAAACACAAGGCAACAGAAGTGAACGGAAACATGCATGGCAAATTACACGATATTCATTTATTAATCACATATCAAATTTACTTCATCATTCAAAAACTACATGCGTTATACCAGTCATTTGGAAAGTCAATTAGGGTAATAAATATAGACATATCAACATGATAGGATGGAGGAATAAAAAGTGTATTGCTATAGGATATCCCCCAATAAAAGGTTTCTAAAGAGTTTAAACAACCACGAACAACAAAAGTAAGGGTATTAAAAGTACACCATGATACCCAAATTATGAGCATACTTTGGGCTCATCAGTGGTTGAGGCATGACCCTGAAATGAAGTTTCAAATTTATAATAAAAACCTCTAAAACTTTGCCACCTTTCATACCTACAAGCTTCTGTATCTTCATTAATATTTGTAGCTCGGTAGGAATAAAGAGGCCACATTAGCACAGGAGGTCTAAATGTCAAGGGCAACCACAACTCAAACCTCTTTTGAAGGCCCAACTGTATATATCCATTTGATCTTCTAAGAGCTACTATAAAATTCAAGGGACTGTGAGGCTCAGACCTTCTTAACCCAACAGTCAATCTCTCCCATCTCTTTTCAATTCTGGAGTATGACAGCTTCCAAAATGAGTATGTCTATTCTTGAAACTCATCATACACCTATTTTCTGAGATTGAATATTTTCATCTTGACTGTATTATTATTATGACCATATGCCACAGTAAGCCATGTTTTCAACATTATATAGGGGTCTAAACTCTCAGGGCGCAATGGAATAGGCTCATCTCTTTCGGCTTCTTCATATGCTTCCAATTGCCTGCCATAATTAGCTTCATTTTCTGCCCAAGCCATGAGTGATCTTAAATGAATGTCACCAATGTACAGAAGTGGATTCCACTTTGTTTCAAAGGGAATTATAAAGCCATGCAAATAAAATTCGCACAAAGAATTCCTTAGCCAATTAGGAGTTGCCTGGTATGCATCATAGAATTATTTAGCAGTCTGAATAACAGGATCTAGATTCCTGGAAATTCTCATTAATTGGAACCACAAAAATTGTTCCTTGAGACATAGAGCATAAACTCTTGGCGGTGGTCTACACTCCATAATCTTACCATTTATTTTCATCATTTCATTCATTTTCTCCTTTAACTCCTGAATTTCCTGTTTCTTCCTTTCAATGTCTCTTTTCAGTTTCTTCTTTTCTTCCTCCCAAAGACTTTGTTGCATTTCAGTCTTGGCTAGGTGGCGAAAACTCAAAGTTTGCAATGTGACTAGTCTCCATGCGTTTCTAAGATATTCCAGGAATTCAATCAAAAATGTCTTTTTGTAGAAAACCATGGCTTGATAGGTTTCAGGGGATAATGAAGCTTCATTGGCCACTTCCAATTGTTCAGGCTATTCTTCCCCTTACTACAGGATGAATTCCTATTATTGTAGTAGAAGATTGTGCTTCCTCTGAAATCTGCATAGCCGCAGCAGCCAAGTCATTGAGACTTGGTACCCCCTTTCAATGTGCTTAACTTCCCTTGTCAAAATTTGTTCTTCTTCAAGAATAACAAATGGACTCTGTGCAGCATTCTCAGATACATCTTGAGAGACTTTATGTTCAGAACCTATAGATTCCTCTGAAATGATGATAACTTCAGGTTGAGGTGAAGCAGGGGAGACTTTACATTATTTTCTTGTTGAAACTCTTCTTGGAAATGTTGCAGCTGTCGGAGGTGCTCTCGTAGCTTTCCCCTTTCTGAATTGCCTAGAGGGCTCTGCCTTATTAGAACATGATGGTGAACTTGTGGTGGCAACAGGAATTGTTGTAGGAGAAATTGCTATAGGAGAAGGTGCTGCAGGAGAAGAGAATTTCCTTTTCTAAGGATGAGGGTCAGATTCTGGGGTTTGTTCCACCCCAGATGACTCTCCTACCTTTGTTTTTCCTTTTTCTCTCCTACTGGTAGACCTAGTTTGCACCCGGACAGAGGCCTCTAGTGTGAACACTATAGGACTAGGGGCTATAGGACTAGATGACCCTTGCCCTGCTTCCCTATTGGCAGATGTTATTTTTCTCTTTCTTTTCCTTAGGCCATGGAGTAACTGCCCTAGGAGGTTTTGGAAGTTGTAGGTTCTTTTGGACAACAAATTATTGCCAGGAAAGAGGTGACACATCCCTCAAGGAGCATTCAATCAACAGTTTAATAAGGGCATGATGGGCAATAAAATTATCCCTCCCTCTCTAGGTTTCATGGGCGCATTGCTTTAAAAGATTTAACAAAAATTTTGGGACATTAACGGCTAACCCATGCCTCATATGACTCAGCAATTTAAAATGGTAGGAATGTAGGTAAGAAAAATGGCTTTCACATATTAAGTACCTGATTATGAAAGCAACATATTCTAGATATGGGGGAGGCAACAAAACTCGCTTGCATCCTTGCTTAGAGACCTCCAAGGGTCCGTCAGTTGGTATTGTAAATTTTTCCCTAGCAGAAACAACATCTAAAGAAAAATTCTTTCCTACAGCTGGCAGCCCGGTTACCTCTACAATTCATTCCTTGGTTACAGCTACTATTAAACCCCATATTGTAGCCTCTCCTTCAAAAAGGGTTCTTAAAAATTCACCTGCGGCTTCCTCATTGTAAGTATTTAACCTCAAAAAGTAGTTCAACGAACCACAAAGGTTGAATGCTTGAATTGTTTCAGGATTCTGCATCAATATCTCATGAGCTATAGGCTCATGTCTTACCAGTTAACCACCCATATTCACAATTGTCTCGGCTGAAACTTAAACTCTTTTCTAAACTTTTCACTTTTTTGCTCTGCTTTTTCTACCCTGCCGTCACTTTCTCTTCTTTTCCAACAATGAACTCAAAAGATTTTTGCATGTAATAATTGTTATAACTACTTAAACAAGCAGTTTTAATTGTGATTTAAGGTGAAACATGTAGTCATACTTTAGAAAGTACAAGAAAATAATAAAGAAACATATCTGAATAGTTGTGACAGTAGCGTAAATGAAATGGATTATCCCGCCCCCTACTTAAAATATGACATGTGTCCACACATGTACTAAAGAATAGGTGGAGATCAGGCAATAATGACTGATATAGACATAGTAGTAAATGAATAAAATGAAATAAATCAATGATGTGACAACAAAAGATATCACGTACCTTTCAATTAATGCTCATACGTGCTGAGAAAGATGACGGCTTCAATATGATATGACAGTTGGGAATGAAATAATAATTAAGGGTGGTGCAGATGAATGAGGTGGATGAGTGACATGGATGGATAAGATGTATGGATGGAATGGATGGATGGAATGGAAGATAAAAAAAGTGAGATGTGGCGATGAGTGGGAACGAAGAAAAAGGGTTTCCTTAAAAGGAAACCTTTATTATGAGCATGCATTTAAAACATTATGGTGAAGCTATAGGAGAAAGGCTAAAGCCTTTTGCTGCAGGAAGATTAATGGCAGGATCCTGAACAAACTACTGCATGAATTCTTCTTTTGAGACTAGCTTACAATACAACTGAAGACGGTGTCCATTAACCAGTAGCTTGAATTGAAGAAGATCAATTGTGACTAATTGAACTGAACCATTATCAAATACATGTTCAATTTCATATGGGCCAAGCCATCGGGTTGTGAGTTTACCTTGATTTTCTTTATACCTCAAGTCATAGAGTAGCGCCCAATCACTGACAGAGAATTGCTTTGTTTTGATATGTCGGTCATGCCACTTTTTCCTTTTCTGTTGTATGATTTCAGTATGTTGCAGGGCATTCCTTTAGAGCTCATCCAAAGCATTAAGTTGCATGACTCTGTCCTTTTGTGCATTTGTTAAATCCATGTCCATCTCTAATGCTGTTCTTAGAGTCTTATGTTCAAATTCTATTAGCATCATAGTTGTTTTACCATACACCATTTCAAAATGTGTATATCCTATAGCAGTCTTCTAGATAGTACGGTAGGCCCATATAGCTTCTGGTAACTGTGCGGCCCAGTCCTTCCTATGCAAATCTACAATTTTAGTCAAAATAGCCTCTATGTCCCTATTGGTGACCTCAACCTGGCCATTGGCCTGGGGGTGATAAGGAGTTGATTTCCTATGCCTTATATTGTATTCATTTACTAAGACTGTGATAAGTGTAGAAGTGAATTGTGCTCCTTGATCTATCACTATTTCCCTAGGGACACCAAACCTAGTGAATATTTCTTCATAGAGGAATTCAGCTACTTTATTATCCCTAACATGTTTCATAGGTTTAGCCTCAACCGATTTTGTCACATAATCTGTGCATACAAGGATGTAGGACTTACCATTGGAAGGTAGATCAATTGGTCCCACAAAATCCAATCCCCATTTATCAAAGGGTGTAACAATAACTTGTGGAAATAGAGGCATCTCATAAGATCGAGTTGGTCTTCCCATCCTTTGGCATCTGTCACATCTCTTCGTATATTTGACTGCATCTCTATGCAGAGTTGGCCAATAGTAGCCAGTATTTAAACTTTCCATTGTTGTTCTTTTGGCAGCAGAATGTCCACCACACGACTCATCATGGCTTGCATGTAATATATCATGAATGCCCTCCTCTTGTACACATCTCCTCATAATTTGATCTAGCCCTGTATAAAACATGCAATCTGCAATCCAAGAAAAGTTAAAACTTTTCTCTGCTAATAACCTTTTTTCCTTAGGGGAGAATTGAAGAGGAGTTCTTCCTATGGCCAGATAATTTGCTATATCTGCATACCATGGTTGAATAACCTTGATTGCAAACAGGTGCTCATCAAGAAAGGAGTCTTCACTAAGTGAAAAGTCATCTTGCCTTCGAATTTTAGAACGGAAATCAGCAACCACATTGGCTTTACCTAGTTTGTCCATAATTGTAATGTCAAATTCCTACATCAGCAATAACCATCTAGCCAGCCTCCCAGATATTGAGCTTTTTTTCATGAGATACTGGATTACTGCATGATCAGTGTGGACAAATATCTGATATTTAGTGATGTAATGCCTGAATTTATTGAGGGCATAGATGATTGCCAAAATTTCTTTTTCTGTAACAGTGTAGTTGAATTCAGCCCCTTGCAGATTTTTGCTTATATAGTAGATAGTAGAGTGTATGTTCTGTTGATCCATCCTTCTGCCCTAACACTACTCCAATGGCATAATCTGATGCATCAGTATGAATATGAAATGGAAGTGACCAATCAGGTTCTTTCAGAATAGGTTCCTGTGTGAGGGTGACTTTTAAAGCAAGGAATGCTTTTTCACATTCCTCAGTCCAAGAAAAATCTGCATCTTTCTTTAGTAGACTATATAAGAGGCCTGTTGTTTGGCTGAAGTCCTTGATGAATCTTCTATAGTATCTAGCATGGCCAAGAAATCTCCTTACTTCTTTCTGATTGGCAGGAAAGGGGAAATTAGAGATGACCTCAATCTTAGCAGGAACAACTTGTATTCCTATAGCAAAAATATGGTGACCGATTACTATTCCCTCATGCATCATCATGAAGCACTTTTGACTATTTAGCAATAGGTTGTGATCTTCACATCTCTGTAGTACTTTCTCCAAGTTGGATTGAGCTTCCTCAAATGTTGTACCATAGGTAGTAAAGTCATCCATGTATATTTCCATGCAATCATAGATGTCTGAGAAGATACTTATGACTGCCCTCTGGAAAGTTACAGGTGCATTGCAGAGACCAAAAGGAAAAACTGAATAGGAAAACATTCCCCAAGGGCATGTAAAAGTAGTCTTTTCTTGATCCTCAAGAGCAATCTTGATTTGATTGTACCCACTGAATCCATCTAAGAATGAGAAGTACGTTTTCCCAGCTAAATTATCTAGAACTTGATCAATGAATGGAAGAGGAAAGTAATCTTTCTTTGTTGCCAAGTTGAGCTCTCCATAATCTACACATACCCTCCATTTTCTTCATTTCTTAGGATCAATAACCAATGGGGAAACCCACTGACTATCCAAGATTGGGTAGATAAAGCCAACTGTTAACATTTTCTGTGATTCTTCTTTAACAATTTCTCTCAAAGCTGGATCGATTCTTCTTTGAGGCTACCTAACAGGTCTGAACTCACTGTTAATGTATATGTGATGTGTACAGAGTTTTGGGTCAAAACTCTTCATGTCATCATATTCCCAAGCAAAAGCTGACTTATGACTGGTAAGCATTTTGATCATAGATTCTTGTTGCTGACAGGTGAGGTTTTTATTAATGCACAAGGTTTTTCCTGCAGCTACCTTAACTTGGGAGGTTAAATCTACCATAGATACTTCAGACAGAAATGGCATGTCTACCTCATGGGGTAGCAAGGTGTGTAAGCAATTTTTTGCTACAGGATAATGAGTTGATGTAGATGGAAGAAGAATAGTCTGCAAGGAATATGAAATTTTTTCACAATAAAAGTATTCGGTACCATAGTTATTCAGCAGGATATTGGACAATATATCTTCTTCTTCTTATTGTGCAATGAAAGGCTCTCTGGTAATCATCATTAAATTGGCCACAGAGTTCACTTCCTCCTCTCCTCCCAAATCTGGCCAAACAACCTCTCTAGACTCAAGTTGGGGCAAGGTTGGAGAATAGAGTCTAAGCTTCTTTGTGCTATACCCATCAGATATTGTCATGTTACCTGACCTACAACCAATGTAAGCATCAGCACTAGCCAACCAAGGCCTTCCTAGTATGACAGGGTATCCCCCTAATGATGCCTTTAGAGATAAGACCATAAAATCAGCAGGGTACTCCCAGGAATCCAAGGTGACTACCAGGTCTTCAACTACCCCATCAAGTTTGACAGTTGATCTATCAGCAAGTTGTAATATTGTAGATGTAGTTCTTAGGTCTGAAATATTAAGTTTTATAACCAGGTCCTTTGTCATGACATTGATAGCTGCACCAATATCTACTAAATCATTCTTAATTTGCAACCCATTAACATTGATCTCTACAATAGGGCTTCCTGGATCTAAATATTTTGGGATGCTAAGCTTCCCTAGCATTAAGTCAAAGAGTTGGCCTATGACATGGATAGTTTGAGGGTCTTTCTTTTTCCTCCCCGGTTTCTTCAAACATGCCTCCTTGATGGCCTTACTATAAATAGGTACTTCTTTGATTGCTTGGAACAAGAGAATGTTCACACTTATATGCTTTAGCTAGTCAAGGATGTCAAAGATAGGTTCCTCATGTTTCTTTACATTTTCACCTCCCAACCTCTGTGGAAAAGGAGGGGACACTTGAGCAGATGCCTTCGGTAATGATGGAATCTAAATCTAAACTGGTTCATTTGGTTGGGCTTGGTCATTGGTATCTTCTTCTTGGTCAGTTTGCTCATATGACAATTCTGAGATTATAGGAGGAGATGGTGTGGGTAGCATAGTTCTTGAAAGTAAATTAATATTATTCAAGTTAAGAGCATAGGCAGGTTGATGATTAGGATAAACAAAATAGACTTGTTGCTACTGCTACTTATTATTAGGATTTGGCAATGGTTGAGCAGGCATAGGCATTTGTTTTGGAGGGATAGTATTTGCTGCAGGTGTTGTAGGAGGTGGCATGAGGGCCTGCAGTTGTGGTTGCTGAGGATGCAGGAAGGCAGGGGATTGGCTCTGCCATTGCAGACTTCTCCATTGAGGGTTCTGCTGCCAGTTACCTAGGGGTGGAGTCCATTGTCCTTATGGCTGCTGCCAACCTCCTTGAGGAGATTGCCATTGAGGATTCTGATAGCTAGGCCAGTGAGGTTGAGCAGTATTCCAAGGTTGTAATGGGCCATATGTAGGTTTCCACTGGTTATTGTAATTAGAATAAGGATTACCAAAAGTTAAAGGATCTTGAGGCATACCTTGTTATTGATCCCATGGTCGCCTTTGTGCAATGAAGAATACTTTGTCATCATCACTTTCTACCACCTTAAAGTCAGTAGGTGCGTAGCCTCTAGGTTAGCCACCATCTTGCATCTGTAGTCATGTTTCTTCTATCTGGAATGTGGACAGAACTCAACCAAGATTGCTTCAGCTTCCTCATGTTTCTTCCGAGCTTGCATAGTATCCAACTGTGTAGCCATGTTGTTTATGATATCCTGCTTGAAATATGACAACAAATTTGTGATCTCCATTCATGAAACTCCATTAGTAGAGGACTTTCCCACTATGGCTTGATGACCTCTACCCTTCTTAACAATTGCTTGAGAGTAGTTGAGACATGTTTTCTTGATATCATCTTAAGGCAGTTGGGTTATATCACCTCCTCCCATCAGGTCCAGGGTGTCTATACAGGTATCACTGATTCCCCTTAGAAAAAGTAGTTTTTGAGATTCTTCGTTGAGAGTATGGTTTGAATTCTTTTTCAAGGAAAATAAGAATCTTGAGATATAGTCTTCCAGGCTTTCATCCTCCTTTTGTTGAATTCTGAATATATCGTCTCCCTTACTACCACTCTTACAATATTCCTTATATTTCTCAAGGAATTTTGTTTGCATGGCTGCCCAACTATCAACAACACCTCTTCTCAAACTCGTGAACCATCTAAGGGCTCCTTCCTTCAAGGTGGAAGGAAACACCTTCAACCTATCAGCATCTGAAGTGTAATCATAGCCGTGACAAAGGATATCAAACACAAACAAGAAAGTTTTTGGGTCCTCCGTAACTAGGCCATAGAACTTGGGAAGTAATGAAGAAATAATATTTTTAAGGTTATGAGTATGTTGTTGGGCAACAATGGGAAACTCAAAAGCAGGAGGTGGATTAGGTGGATTATGTGCCATTTTTGCTTGTTGTAGTATCAGAGCAAATGGATTTTCCTCAGGTTCTTCATCGGCTGGGTCAAATGGCAATTCAACAAATAGGTTTTTAGGGAGGAACCTTCCTAGCGTGTATCTTCTTCTATGCATGCAATATAATGAATGGTTATTTGAAGGATTTTGAAAATTCTTGAATAAAAAACTAAACTACTGCTAAAAATGACTTATGACAGGTTCTTAGTTTGACACCATCTCCGGCAATGGTGCCAAAAATGGTCGTGCCCACAAAAGGATATGAAAATAATGGAAAAACCTATCCTGGGAATTGGACATTCCAGCAGGCGACTAATATCTTTTCATGGTCATTCATTTACTTGTCAAACAAAAGAACGTATACTTGAAATGGAGTGGCACTATATGTGCACTAAGAACTAGTTTCAGTCACAACTTAATGGAAATAAATACTTGGAAAGAATTCTACCTACGTTACAGGAAGGTAATGCAAGGTTCTCTAAGCTCAACCATAATTTAACCAAAGCAGAAATCATAATAGCTAGGACTGAGAAACAAACTATGAACTGGCCTTATGTTGTAGGAACAAACATAGGGATGGATTCCCGATGCTATAGGAACAATATAAGACTGAGTTTGCACAGTAACTTCAAAGATGAAATCTAACTTATGATCAATAGAAAATGAACGGCTAACTAACTAACTACATATACTTACTAAGTGGGCCCCATTAGCAAGCATCAACTAATTATGCAAGTACTGAACTTAGAACTTCATCAAATTTTATTCATAAACTCAGAATGGTGTACATTGTTCTATTCATATGAAAACTAGCAAAAAACTCTATCTCTTGTCATACAGACTCTATTTTTTATTATCATACTAACTTTTTACATGATATCCTTCTATCTTCTATGCTTGCTCACTCGCACAGGAGGAACACTTATTTAAATAAGGAAAACAACTAACTAACTAACCCAAACAGAGAAAGACGTGGATGTAAATGCATCCAAGAATCGAGGAACAGACTAAATAAATGAACTTATCCACTCAACACGATTCAAAGAGAGAATTCAACATTCTACTCTTTCCAAATTAAATGACATTAAATTCCTTCCCAATAATTTTGGTCAAATATTTTTCACCAGAATAACTTCCTTGAAGTTGTGCAGGAAATGGACTTTACTGCAAGGCTGAGATCAGCTCCACTTGTCTTGTTCATACTTTCTTCAACAATCCTGCGAAACACAAGGCAACAGAAGTGAACGGAAACATGCATGGAAACTTACATGATATTCATTTATTAATCACATATCAAATTTACTTCATCATTCAAAAACTACATGTGTTATACAAGTCATTTGGAAAGTCAATCAGGGTAATAAATATAGACATATCAACATGATAGACTGCAGGAATAAAAAGTGTACTGCTACAGGATATCCCCCAATAAAAGGTTTCTAAAGAGTTTAAACAACCATGAACAACAAAAGTAAGGGTATTAAAAGTACACCATGATACCCAAATTATGAGCATACTTTGGGCTCATCAGCTCCTTATCTTCGGCAGGACATAATGCCTTCACCAAGACATCACGATGATATCAGTTTCTCTTAGCGATTTCGCATGATCTTCACTGTCACGGATGGTGAATGCCTAGCATCCTTCTGACCTTCAAGCCCCGAGCCCCCATTCGCCACTGAGATACAACTTGAATGATGAACGTCCTCGACCGTGTCAGGCTTCGCCATCCGGGACTCCTTCCCTCATCCACCATTCTGAAGAGGAAAGTCTTGCCCGCCCTTCTGAGCTCTGGGCTCCGCCTTCCCGACCGCCATGAGTTTCAAAATCAAAATTTTTCGTCTGACCATCATGTTGGGTCCGATCTGCCGGGCCGCCCCTTCCAGAATTTTGCCCGGCAATAGCCGGTCCGAGCGGCGAAAGCTGGATAGCTTCCCGATGCCTAAGGCCTGAGCGCTTAGAACTTAAAATTGTAATCTTCTGGCCACCCTTGAGCCTGCCAGGCCCTGGACCCTAGAGTTTCTTTTTCAGAACTCCATTCTTGCTCGGACATTTCAAATAGCCATCTCTAGACGGCTTTCCAGCCTTGGACCTCTGGATGCTCCTAAATCGATCCAAATGAGCCCAAGTTTGAAATCTGATCTCAACCCACATGTTGAATCTTGGTCCTCTCCATTGCGAACCTTTTAAATTATCGAAATTCAATCAGAGAGAGTCTCTCGGATCATTCTACCCCATTTTCCTTCCCAAACAACATTCCTACTAGGGAAGTCTGGCCCTCTGGGCCTGGACTGTCCCAAATCCCTCAATCAAAATACCAATGGCATCGGGAGGTAAAAGTATCATGTTATTCTTGATAGATTATTTAAAATGAATTTTATCTTTGGGATTTCGACTAACAAAAAAGCTTTTTTGATCAATTGCACTTACTACGCCTTTTCTTGTAGAATATATGGAATCAAGTGTGGGACCTTCGGGGGAAGCTGTCAAAAGGACAAAGGAAAGAAGTCAGGAAAAACTCCTCGAGGGAAAGAAGACAAGGACCAAATGAAATACCAATTCCAGGGTGAACCTCTGCACTCAAAGGTTACCACGGATTGGAAAGAGATCACCGACACCAACATAGGCCATGTCAATATTAACGAGTTTACACAAAGGGTCAGGATCAATCCAACAACAAAAATGCAAGATTGATAAGACATAGTGGAATCATGAAAGTTGTGGGCTTTCCCTCATCCCTCATGGCCCCTAAATTGGTCATGACTTATCGATAGGCGTATCAGCCTGACACAAGGACAATTGTTGACAAGGATGGTAACATTCTCGCTGACATGTCGGCTGGAGGAATCACGAAAACCTTTCATATTCCCACGTTTCAAGAAATGGAAACGCCTACCATTGAGGAGTGATAGGCAGTGTGGGATGGTAACCCTACAGGCTGCAAGAAATTAATAAATCAGCATTGGCTCAAGGAAAAGCGGGGCAGTGCTATGAAGGTTCCTCACAACGATTTCTATGAAGACTATCACGATTTGGTCACAATGCTAAGTAGGGTTATGGGCCTCCCTACTGTGGCCTTCTTTCAGGGGTGGATGGTGTACTTTGTTGAGAAAATCCTTCGTGGGAATGAAGACATTACCACAAAGACCACATTTTATTGGGGAGGTATAATAAGCAACTACTTCCATGAGCAGTTTGTCGATGTGAAGAAGAGTTCTAAGTTTTATATGACTTCATATCTCGTATACTCCTTGGGAGACTGGAGATAGTACAACGGGTTGTTTGTGGCACCTGATTAGGAGCTGGGTTGAAGACTCAAAGCCTATGACTGATACCCCCAGCTCTAGTACCAATACTTCAGGAGGGAGTACTGCAGAGTAAATGATGCCTTCATCGGCCATATTGTCAGAATGATTGCTGGGGATTTCGAAAGGAGGGTTTCCCATAGTACTTAGGATTTTTTGAAGCAATATGCCTTCCTCTTCATTCAATACCCAAAGTTCACATATATCCGTGCCCAAGGCTTCATCGAGAGGCCAAACAAGTTGCCTCGATACCCCAATGACTGAATCATCCTATTGGATCTTTCTCGGCAGCTCCAACACATACAGGCAATCTTCAGTGGCAAACACATATAGGGATCTCTTATCCCATGACTCTTGGCCAGGGCATGTATAAGCTACAAACCTCATAGTGTGCTGGTAACTCTGAGAAAGAACTAAAGGATTACCATTTTCATCTACACACTACTTGCCCTCGAATGGATCCATATGAGCACGTAAGGAAGGCACTGGGACCGGGGTTCGCTCATCTCCACTACATTGAAGACTTTTGGGGGGATTGTCAAGATGATAAAGAGGTACGTGCAAGGCACTATATGTGGATGACTATGCATTTTGTAAGGAAGGTGCAACCATTTCCCATACTGAACCAAGTCAAAGAAGACAATAGCACCATAATGAACCCCAGGTACTCTGCAATTGCCAATTTTCCAGTACCAACAGTTGATTGGGATGAACAGGAGGTCGATTACCTCAATATCATAACCAAGCCAATCTTGGCTCATACCAAGGAATGGGTTGATAGACAAGTGGCCCGATTAAGGTAACAGGGGGTAATTTTGACTTACGAAGGACTCAAGAGTGAACCTAGTGCCACGAAAGACGCTGATGTCACCACTTCAACCGGCGAGATGTCCAAGTCTCCTCGAGTCACCAGAACTAAGAAGAGGAAGGAGACAGAAACAAAACAGTCTCCTGACCCTAAGGTCTATACAAGAAAAGAAACAGGAGGCTCACCCTCCAAAAGACTTAAGCAAATAGAGGGCACCACAGAGCAGCCCTTAATCCAAGAGGAAGAAGTAAAGGGTACAGATCAATTAGAACCCCTCTTGGCTCTCCCTGCCCCGACTGTCACACCACCTGCTTCTTTGGCTATGATCGTTGCATCCCCACCGACAGTGGACATCTCTGTCCATCTTGCCCCTTCACCTTCGGTCGGGCTGATGATTATAATTGACTCTTCCTCTGCCATAACTACGCTTCCTTCCTCCGCTGCCATGTCACCCACCACGTCACTCCCATTACCTACAGTGGCTGCACCAATGCTCGCTCCCACCTTGCCTGAGGCCTTCTCGAAGCATATGTAGAATATCCCTTCTGAGCTCTCCCAGATCCTCATGGATCCCACTCTTCAAGTAGCCTTAGCTTAGGTCCTCACTACTACCAAACCTTCACAACCTCTGATGGGGCCACCGACTATGGAAGCTGCCATGTTAATCTCTAAGGAGTGGGAGAGGACGGAATAAGAGGCCTCAAAGCCCTTTGAAGAGGAGGCCAATGAATATCACAAGCACCTGGAGTATGAACATCACACTATTAACAGGGTTGCCTACGAAGAAGAAGGAACTGGTTCCTCTGAGAGCGGGGATGAGGAGGAGGATGCCGGTGGTAAGGTCGTAGCGCAGGCCTTCAACGATGATCTTTAGGAAGAGCTAGCCTGGTGGCCGAAGGGAACTAAGATGGAGGCAGAAAGGTCACCTCTTGGAAAAGGACAGCAGCAAAAAGATAATCTAGAAGAAGATATACCTGAGAGTGAGGCTCAAGCGGACAAGAGCCTCGAAATCGAGCAGCTCAAGGAACATGTGCACGAGGTTGAACAAGCTAAAGAAAAAGAAGGGAGGAAATGGAAGAAAAAGAAAGTACCTTGCAGAAATTATCTACCAAGCCTCCTATTAAATGCCTTGTGTTCATCCAGGACTCCAATGAAGAGGAAGAAAATGCTTCCAAGGAGGAAGAGAGGGTTTCAGAAGATAAGAGAATAGAGGCCTTGACCGAGAAGAGGGAGGATGATCGTTAGTCACCTAAAGGAAAGTCTATCATGCCTGAATGGTTAGAAAAATAGCTCGAAAGGAAAACTCCCGTACTAAAGGACCCGAGGGTAAGACTAGAGGCTATCTTAGCTTGAGCTCAGATCACAACAAAGAAGGAGAAGAAGCCTAAGATTCGATCTAGGGTAACGATGGATGCTTCTAGGTCTTGAGCTGTGCAAATAGCGACCCCTGTGGTGGGCTAGGCTGGCATGAGTTACAACATCTCCACCATCGACTTGGGGACCACCACCAGAGAACAAAAGGTATGGCATCTTGAGGAGTCAGTGGCCATGGTGGTACATTTGATAAAGCATGACAAGATTTGAAAAGATGAGCTCAAAGCACAGGTGGCTACTTTAACATACTACATCTAGCAATGGTCTTTGGTGGATGACCTACCTACCACGTCCATGACCGCACCACAACTGTTGTCCAAGGAATAGATTGATAAGATGGAAAGGAGAAAGAACTTGGAAAAGACTATGAAGGACTAGTTCCGAAAAGTCTTATACGTCAGAAACATGGGAATTAGTCGAGCTGTTCGGACAGCCAACAAGTTCTTGGACCTGCAACAATTTTTGGAGGGCACAAAGAAGCTATGCACTAACTTCCCTACAGCATACAACTCCACCTTCCCAAAGATCGAGGCTATCCTTCAGTTGCTAGAAGCCACATGGGAAAAGGAGCTTGTGTTCAACAAGGACAATCATTGGTTGATGGATGTGTGGCGGTGAGACTTTGACAACCGGAAGGAAAGGTTGGAACAAATAATGAACAAAGTGGATCTAGATATCGAATGGATCAAATAAATCAAAGTGAAATGTGCCCGGTACCTCAAGCTAATGATGGGTTATGACGTGCCTGCAGTATAGATGGATCCGAAGAAGGTAAAACCTTACTTCCAGAAGAAGATGGAGGATAGGATGTCTGATGAAATGATGGTGGAATTCATGAGTTTTGCTGCCTATGCCTTTGATCAATTAGAGCTATTCAGGGACCAAGGTGCAAAATATGATGAGGACTAGAAGAGGCTAGAGAATAATGCAAAGGAGTGGAGCTACCAAGTGTTGCGGTATGAGATCGTTGAGGTAGACAAACTCTAGCCGATCATCCTGAAGTTCATGGAATACATAGCCTCGAAGAAGTAGGAGGACAACCATGTTGATGATAAAGAGCTCCCTAAAGAGTAGCTATAGTAAAACAACAATCAGCTAAAGGAAAAAATACTATAGTGTTGTCACTAGAAGACAAAATGGGGAAGGGGACAAAATATAATTTTTTAAAATTGTAATATATTGGGGGTTGGTGAAACCCTATTTTGTAATGAATCTTGGCCACACAATGAGAATTAATCTTGACCATTCATTTGACTTTTGGGGCACTATAAATAAGGACTCTCCTCTCATTTGCAAAGAGAGTTGAGTTGTTGTAAAGACAAGCTGCAGAAATTTATAATGAAAATACATTGACTTGGTGCATTTTCTGAGTTTCTCACATGTTGCTTGATTCAACCTCCATTGTTAGATGTTTAACTTAGATTTTATTGTTATTTTAGTTAACTATTTTCTTGTCTTGATAGATTTTAGGAATGCTATCCTGTGATTATGAAAATTCCTACTGTGTAGATGCCTTCTTAGTCCATACTTTTTGTTGTTTGTTGATGGTAGATAGCTATGTAAAGTTAGTCTAGGCTTAAATTCAAAGCTGCTCCACACTTTCATCTTTTTTTATGCATGTATATGGTGAATGAAAGATGAAATATTCACAGACCTTAGAAGATAGCACAAATTCCATGACACTGTGAGATTTCTGGTTAAGTGGAATATTGTTTCCAGGAAGCTGTCCATTGCAGGAACTCCATTATCACTGTTCACAGTTAGTTACAGATCCAGGAGCCTCCTCTCTTCCCTGCCCTTTTTCATTTTATTTAATCAGTGACCTATGCTAAGGTTCATTTCACATTGTAAAGTTGAATCTAATGACAAAAATGGAGTTCAAGACTATTGTTTGAACCTACAACAAACGCACAACTCTCCCATCTTAAGAACTCCGTTTCAAGACCCAAATTCCCCACTTTGTAATCCATCTGTAAGACCGCCTTGTGATTTTAGCAAATCACATCAAACAACTAAGATATTCCAAGCACTGTCAAGACCTGACATTAGAGACCTTAGGATAGTGTTCTGCAATCTGATTGTGGAAGATTGTCTTTCAAGAGAGGTAGTGCACCTACACACTGCCTGTGTTGAGAAGTGCATAAAAAACACATCAACAAAAGTCTAAATAACATCTTTATTTGATGTTTCAATTTGTTATTTTGGAAATTATCCTAATGCAATTGAAACTAATCATGCTCAATCAACTCCTAATGAATTTCCATGTGAAGTTGATAGCATGAAAAACTTCATAAACAATTGCCTTACCAATCTTGAGAACAATTCATCCTTTTATCCATTAAAAAAACAACCAACACCCCCTACCATCCCACCATTTGATATGTTTGGTATTTTACATCTTGAAATTGAGTCACAAACTAAGCTTAAACCTCCAATAATAAGTGAACCTAGATCCTCTAATCAAGTGCATACTTATCTAGCTTATGTTAACAAAGTAACCCACACACCCATCAACCTAGAAGATAATTATGGCTAAGGCTTTAAGATCTTAACTAAAAATGGATGTGACATAACTAATGAGCATGAAATTCACAAACTCTTAGAACAACTTCCTATTGAAGACACCAAGGGACTAGGCTATCAAAACCCTTATCCATTCACACCTTCTAAGGATATAAATGTCCTCCCTCATAACGATAAAGTATTGTCTCAAAAGGATGATAGGATCACTTTAGGTCCTTCCCCTTTGAATCAACCTCCACAACATCCTCAAACAAGCAAGAAATCCAAACCTTATAAACTCAAAAAATTATCATTCATACATACTAAAACACAAGTTGAATGAAAAAAAAAAACACCTTATTCAAATAGGATGGCTTACAAATTGCCACTTCCTAGTAAGGGTAACAAACCTAAGAACATGAATTATTATGCATATCATATAACTCTTGGGCACCTTACTGATGAATGTTGCTCCTTAATAGGGACCTTGAGAAATTTGATATGATAGAGATAATCCCTTAAAGAATGAGTTTTGCTCCTTGCCATGTAATAGTTGCAGGCTCATAGTATGTTCACTATATTACATGTTTAATATTCATTGCAAATCATTTTTTTTCTTGCAAGGACCTCATTCTCTTAACTTATCTCATCTCATCCTTTTCCTACACTTAGTGGGTGCAGGGAGTGATGAGGGCACAGCCCGAGACTTAAAAAATAACCCACAAATAAGAGAAATTTTATTATTCAGAAGATGGAGCTTCTTACATGCAGAGGATCTCAAATCCCCAAGTTCTACAACACATGCAAGTTACAGATAGCTACAGAATAACCCTTTCGCAATATGCGAGCCTCCCCAAAAGTTACCCAAAAATTAGAAACCCACCCATAAATAGAGCTCCTCATTAGTTTGGAGGCAAAACAACATTCAAATTTGAGTTTAGGCGGTTTGGCACTGAAAATTTACAACATGAAGTTCAAATTTCAAAAGAGCATTTGCAATTGTATCTTCTAGAAAGTGTGCCAACTTCCCGGGGCCATAACTTTTGATCCGAGACTCCGATTCGTGAACCGTTTGAACCATTGGAAAGGTCTCGAAGTCAATAACAGGCTTGAATTTTCTATGCCAATTTTGACAAGTTTCAGGGCTGTTCTGGGAACTCTAAGTGCCTCAAATCTAACTCGGAAGATTTTCAGGTGCAAATATGGGAAACTAAAACTGCAATATCTTTCAAGCCAGGAATAGAAAATAAAAACCATAAATCAGGAATTTCATTATGACAAAAAGGGTATCCAAAAATGTAAAAACATCTAAAAACCGAGAAACTTGAAATTTAACTATTTTTAGGTGATGCAAGATTGCCCTTACACCACTGGATGCTCCTACATCAGGGAGTTGGATAGCCTTGTCCTATTTCGGCACTCGATGTTGTCTCTTTGGCTAGTTCTCCACCTTTTTTATATATTGAGCAAGATTGGAATGTGAACAACCTACTATAGGTTGACTCATATGTTCCTTAATAGTCTTTACTTTATTTTATTTTTCATGTTCTTTGTGTGATTGCATATTTTTAATGTGATCTCCTTTTTTTTTTGATGTATCTCTCTCTTTATGTGAATTCCTTTATATATGCATCTACATTCTTCTCTAAGTCGTAAACATTTATCTTTCCATCTGTATTGTGTTTTCCTTTTGGGGATGATGCAAGGCATTGAGACATTTAGGTCTCTTCCATGTTGACCTGAAGTACTTTTCTTTGTTTCTTCTCTTTATGCATCATTCTTCCTATTCTAGACAACTATTTAGGGAATGATGACATTGGGTATGTGCAGAATCATGATGGGCCAAAAAAGTGGCAATATGATGGGTATGTGGCTAACGACTCTTTTCTACCCTAAATTGATGAAACGAAAAGGGTTTTTAAAGGATATTCTTATCTTTCCACCAATATAAGTTATGCTTTATTTTGAATTTAATAAGTAATTATTATTCATTTTCTATTCAAATTATGACTAAAGTCTTGATTGATAGGCTAATTGAAAAACATCTATAGCTTTCAAACGGTATCACATTTTTTGAATCCAAAACATGTATCACGTTCTATGCTTCACATACAATAGGATTAAAAAATAAAACTTGAATTTCATGAAGTTTTGACCAAGTTAAGGTGGTCAGACATACAAGTTTTTTATATTTTAAAAAAATTATAATAAAAAATTCATAGTTAATTATTTACTACAAAAAAAATTATAAAAAATATGCATCACATCAGGACATGAGTCCTCTACTTATATCTAAAATATTATAAAAAAATATTATCATTTTATTGTGCTTAGGGTGGTCAGATAGACACCTACTTCTTATTTTTCCCTAAAATTTAAGTACTACTGCATTGAAATTTCAAATTTTCACCAAATAGATTTATTTATTTTTTAAACAAACCTAGTAGTTTAGAAACTACATTCAATTTGCTACAGATTCTATTCTTACATATTTTTGAAATAATATAGATAACTTATTCAAATTTTTACATCAAATTTCCTAACTCTAATTTTTTTGAATTTTTTGCCACTTAAGGGCCTGTTTTTTCCATGATGATCCTACACATGCCCCATTTCTAAGATCTATAATCACATTGTAAAAAAGATATATTGAACTTGAATTCGTAGATCCCTTATGTGTTTTTGGGGGTAACCCCTTCCTCTTTTTTATGATGTAGTTTCATTCAGGAACATATGACTTGGCATAGGCCATTCTAAATAATCTCTCATGCCTTCTTTATTGGCTAATTTAAAGAGGATTTCTCATAGCAATGATGTTCTAGCAATTACTTTAAAGTGGGAGCATACATCAACATTCATGTTTCTATGTTTGATTTTATTTCTTCTTATGATGTGTCCTTTTCTTGGTGGTGTCATTGGGTTTGATGTCCTTCGAGTGAGTCATATTTGTTAGCATATGACTTTCCTCTTATTGGTGATGCTATGTGTTGCATTCCCTAAGTTGTGATCCTCTTATCTTGGATTTTTCCTCTTGGAGACATTAGGCACAATGATCCCTAAAAAGATACCTCACACGAATTAAGCAAGATCCCTTTGAACAAACCTATATATATATAATAAGTGTTTAACATAATACAACTTGTTAACCTTGTGAAGCTCGAAGCCTTAGTGTGTGTGTGGTGCTCTGTTAGAGTTGTCAGAGGGACAATTTTGGTATTTTAAGTACAAAGAGAGCTATAGACTTGGCATAATTTCTCACTAAGTCACTTTCCTAGGGGCTCACCTAGTAGACGAAACGAGGTTCTATTAGTCCATGTAAGCATGTGTATTGTTTGCTTAGTGGACATTGAGTTCTACTTGTGAATGTGTTGGACAAATAGTCAAGATGTGTTCCATATCATGTTGGAAAGTTAAGGCTTGCTCCACCCTTTTGTAAAAATAGTTGAGATGTGTTCCACATCACATTGGATAGTTGAGGCTTGATCCACCTCCCTTATCTTTAGTTATTTGACATTATATGATTGAGAATCTTTGTTGTTGTGGCATACATATGTGTATTGAATTTCTACTTTAGTGTGAGTTTGGAATGTGGTCACCCTCTCACTAAAGTGGGGGCTAAATTTTGTTTAGGAAAAAGTATCCATTTTTCACACTTAATTTGAGAAAAAATATTAATAAAATGAGCTAAATTATGCCTTAATTTAGTATTGTAATATGTATTTTACATATTCACATTAAGCTTAGGGACTTATTAATAAAATGGACTTAATTGTGGCTTATTTATTGTGTTCTAAGGTTTACCTTTACACTTTCACACTTATCTAGGGCTTTATTAATTAATCAAGGTTAATTTACCTTAATTTTCTCCTTTAATTCAAATACAAGCCTAATTAATTGGAAATTCTAAAGAGGAAAACGTGACATTCATAAATTACATAACATAACACTTCTCATTGAAAAATGTGTGTCCTAGGTAAGTGACCTCGGACCCATTTGCCCATGGGAAAGTGGGTCCTCACTTAGGCCTTCAACCTAAATTTGAATTATGTTTTTGGAAATATTTTAATGATTTGAAATCTATATTCACATGTTGACTTGTGTTATTTGAATTTTACGGAATTATTGTTGCATACCTATAAATATGAGGTCATTTCACTATATTTCACCTAGCACGTTCAAGTTATCATAGGAGTACTTTCACAAAAATAATTTCAAGAGCATTTCAAGGCATTCAAGAGAAAATTTATTGAATAATTATTCCACCAATTAAGATTCTATTATCATGTCAAATTTTTATTGCATCATGCATGTTGTTTGAGCTAATATGTTGATGTACTGTTCAAGATCCATTCAAGCATTGAAAGGCATTGTTTCTAATAGAGTTTCAAGATTAAGATCAACATCCATTGAAGCCATTTCATGTTAGTTACAGATCTACATTCCAAGTTGTATTCAAAGGTTTGTTCAGTTGTGACATTGCTTTGTTCATTCATCATACCTTCATGTTTCATTGTTTCATTACAAGGTTTAATTACCAAAATAGGGTTTGACCAAGGAAAACCCCCACTCCCCAACAATAAAAAAAATTCTCTCTTCATTTATGTTTGCATATTTAGGTGGAAGATATATTGAAGAGTGAACCATCAATTTTGAAGGTGTCTATAGACTTCTCTTGCACTCTTAGGAACTTTCACCTAAAAGGAGAGAGATAGAACCCAAAAATTGAAGTGGTTCACTCAAATAAAGGATTGTGTGATGCTATTAGGACCAAATGAAATGATCTAAATGTAGCTAGGTATTGAAACTCATTGATTATTGATGCAAAATCTATGACATATGCAATGTTTGAAAACATAGTGAGATATGCAAGCATGAACTAAAACATGAACAAATGAACAAAGAATTGAAAAGGACTAAACAAAGTGCACTTGGAGGCAAATTAAAGACCTGGGAAGATTCTAGAATGTTGGTAAAATAATTGCAAATCACCAGTGGAACTCATTCGCCACTGACGGTGAATCAGTCCTGCTACTGACAAAAACTCCTAAAAACTAATTTCTGATTATCGGGAACTGGAATCTGACAGAATTACCTTTTTTAGCCTTAAGGTAGGACTCATTCACCACTAATGGTGAATCATTCCTCTCCAAAAATCCTATAAAATCAAAGATCAATTTTGTAGCCCCAAATCTACATTTGTCTTCTTATCAGGTTGATGGAGTCAAATCTGTAGAAAATAGACTATAGGTTGTCTCCAAGCTTGAAATAAGGTTTAGTTGAATTTTTGACCACCTTTCAACACCCAATTAATTGATAAGTATGCATACACAAGTCTGTAACACACACATGCAAAAGAGGAAAAATGGTTAAGGGATTTGCCTTGGTCAAATCCCACTTTGGTAATCAAACCCTTAATGAAGAAATGAAATGAACAAGGAAATGATGAATAACAACATACAAATGTCCTAAACTCACCACAAACTTGTTGAAGAAATATGAAGATATGTCAATGGCTGCTCCAAGACAATTGATGAATGCTTTATTGAATGATGCAAAGTGCTTGAATGCTAATTGATGTTTAGTGAATTTGATGAATTAGAAGATTAGGAGATGAATTAGATGTAAAATGAGGAGAAAAACAATTATTTATACACATCTATGCCCTAATAACCCAATGATACCTCATCACAGACCAACATAAGGAATTTTTGAATAAAAAACTGAAAGGAAATTTGAATTATTTTGAATTTGGAGCTAAGAGGGACTCATTCGCCACCCATGGTGAATGGGTTCCACCTTGGGCTTGTAAGTGGGTGTTGGGAATTAAGTCACATTTAATGTTGTTTTCTAGGTTTACATTCAAAAATACAATTAATTAAGTCTTATGAGTTCATAAAGGGGTCATATAAAACATAAGAAAGGTGTAAATAGTTAAAAGAAGCCTAGAAAAGCATGAAATCTTGTTACAAGACTTTACAACACTTTAGAATAGGACTTGATAAGTGATGAAAAGGTGTATTTTAGGTGAATTGTAATGAAAAGAGTCTAGAAAAGTGTAGAAATGTGTTACAACACTTCACAATACCTTCATGAGATTCCTTACTTTGAATGTTTAGGACCTAATGTGAATGAAAAAGTTACATTGCAACATTAAATCAAAGAAAAATAGACCAAGAATCATGAGAGAAAGACCTAAAAGACCATGAAAATTTCAATGATCAATTTTTCTATGGCACATTTAACCCCCACTTTAGTGAGAGGATGAACTTGCTTCAAACTCACACTAAAGTAGCCATGCATATCGAGAAGATCCAAATGTACTTATGCTAGCAGGATGGAATAACAATGATCAAGAGGGATGATCAAGCCCCCAAGATGAAGATCCCATAGAAAACTAAACATAAGAACAAAGTAACACACATGTGAAATAGAAGAAGAAATCAAATCAAGCTTTGATCATTTGTCCAACTAGTTGTGGATTAGATCTCGGTTGTTTGTGAGAAAAAAGAGAATGCATACTCACTTTGGGGTGATGGAACTCATGGGAGTCCACTAGGTGAGAAGACCCAAGAGGTGAAATACATATGATAGTATGAACTCACAAACACATAGGTGGCTATGGGGAAAGTCATGCCACTAAATGGGCTTCCTGATCAACCATGTCAAATTTATACCTCCTGTCAACTTTAACAAAGTACCACAAGGGGAAATTTTGGTTTGTGCTTCATGAGACAAGCAAAGCTTCCTATGCTTAGAACTCATGAACAAAGAGGATAGTACCACAGGCATGCAAGTTGTGTTATGCAAGGTGGTAAAGTTGTAAAATTTAAAATGTAAAAATGTAAAAGATGTTCAAAGGAGTCTTGCTAAGTTCATGCAAGGTTTGTCACTTAGGGGACATTGTGCCTAATGTCTCCAAGAGAGGACCAATCAAAGAATAGTATATTCACAACTTAGGGGATGCAATTTTTCACATCAGGCCACCAAGAGGAATGTAATATTCTAAGATAGATCACACTTATGAAGGACATCACACCCAATGTCATCCACAAGTGACAAACACATCATGTGAAGTGACAAGGCTTCACTAAGAACCAAGAATGCATATAAATAATACCAATTTATGCCCCCCACTTTAAAGGAATTGCTACACATCGTTTTGTGAGAAATTACTTTAAAGTAGTGAAGGAAAAATGCAAAAATAAAAACAAGATATGAGAGCCAACTTGGAAAGCCCCTATGCCAATTCATATGTTTTCAAGTAATCCTGCTTCATGTAAACCAAAAAGAAAACAAAAGAAAGGGAGTTTCCCCCCAAAAAGGAACACACTAAACAAATAAGGGATCTATGGATTTTGGGTCAGTATGTTCATTGCTACAATGTTTTTATGAAAGAGCTCGTAATTGTCATCATTCCCCAAAGCACACAGAACTGGAAGAATGACACAAAGAGAAAGAAAATATGTTTTGGGTCAACATGGAAGAGACATTGTAGTCTCAACACTTTGCATCATCCCAAAAAGGAGAAACATGAGCGAAAGGAAAATGAAAGGGTGAAAGAAAAGGAAAAGCTTTTGGGTCAACATGAAGGAGAAATTTTGATCTCAATGCCTTGTATTATCCCCAAAAGGAAAAATGCAAGAAAAAGATAAAGTAAAAAGGAAAAGGGGACTGATTGGGTCAACATGGAAGATACATAGGGCATCTCTACACTTTGCATCATCCCCAAAAGGAAAACACTAAAAAATAGTGAAAAAGAAAAGACCTTTTGGGTCAACATGGAAGAGACATAAGGCGTCTCTACGTTTTGTGTCATCCCCAAAAGGAAAAAATAAAAGAAAAGTGAAAAAGAAAAGACCTTTTGGGTCAACATGGAAGAGACATAGGGTATCTCTACACTTTGCATCATCCCCAAAAGGAAAACACAAAAAAAATATCGAAAGGAAAAAGCAATGTATGACATATAGAAGAATAGAGGTACAAATAGAACAATATCACAAGAGATAGAGAACATTAAAAACATGTTATGGGGAAAAATGATACACACATGCAATCAAATCAAAGAAAAGGAAAATGTAAAAAGGCTACCAAGGTGAGTTCAATTCAACCATCTAACAAGTCATCCGCCTCTAAATCATGTTCAGTGTATTGTAAGGGTGGTTGATTGTCCAATGGTGGAATTGCAAGTGTCGAACTAGGAGATGTACCAAGTTCTTCACTGGGTGTAGAAGATTTATCATTTAAGCTCATGGTAGATGAAAATCAAGATTTTAAATCATTATGCACTTCATCTATTTCTTTTATCTCCTCCTCATCATCATCATCAATATTAATAGTTGAATTGGATCATTTTGTTGGGGTTGTTGTATCATACTATCTTGTAGCGGGTTAAGAGGAAGAAATTGGTCAGATATTATTTCTATCAAAGGCGGAGGTTTATCTTCTTTGTTTTTTTTAGTATGCATTTGATGAACAAGGAGATGGCGACACCTACGCTCCATAGCACCACAGTTTCTTTCAATTTTATTTTGAATTTTTTGTGATGTAAGAGTGGGTTGATCCACCATAGGTTCCTTTTTCATCTAGAGGAGGAAGAATGGAAGAAACCAAAGAATATGGGTCAATCACTTTCTCTATAGCTTTATACACTTGTTTAATGCGAGGAGGCATAACGGAATTGGTTTCATTATAGTGGGGACATTTAAATGATGAAGGGGAAGTTATTGTTGTTGGTTGTTCATGAGGTTGTATTGTTTGTTCAGTTTGAGACTCAGGATGAAGCATTGTGTCATCAAGGATAGGTGTAGTGGAAGTGGATGTGGACATAGAGTGAAGAGACAATTCAGAAATTTGTTTGGCTTTGAACTTTTGATAGGCTGTGAAAAAGAAATCTTTATGAGGGGTGATGGGTTCCAAAGGTTCGGGCCAAAAAAATTCTAAGGAGAAATTAACTTTAGAAGACAATGGATAAAAACCACTATGGTGTATGGTGAATATTTCATTTCCATGTGGAAACTTCAAACATTTTTGAACAACTAAAGGGACCTCTTTCATGGAGTGAAACCAAGGGTGACCTAGCTGCAGACAAAATTGATCTGATTGTGGAATAATAGAAAAAATTACATCCAAAGTTTTGGGTCCTATCTGTAATGTGATTATTATAGATCTAATCATATGGCACACAAAACTAGTATGTGTTTTAATCCATGCGGTTGGTTTATCATAATCTTCTTGACAGAGATCATGTAATACTAAAAACTCTTTTGTGATCACATTCTCACCATAGGCTCGATCTATTAATATCCCATTGGTGGGATTATCATAGATGCAACTAGATATGTAAAGAGTACCATTGGGAATATTTTTTTGTATATCATGAGAAGAAAAATTAATATCAAGAGATTTTTTGGTTGGGCCCTTATGAGGGACAACACCTATCGTACCAACAAGTTCATCCATAAGATTAACTTGGGTAGCATCTGGAGTAATATCAGGTTCATTATTTGTATCAATGTTCATCACATGAGGTTTGAAGGTTCACTAGCCTTGAAAAATGAAACATTGTGTTTAGGCATGGGGTTGGTAAAGATTTGTAAATTTTGATTAGGGGTGCAATGGACTTATTGCCTTTATCATTGACACCTACAATGGAAAAATGACCTGAATCAATGAGGTCTTGAACTAAGTGTTTGAGACGCTTACATTGTTCGGTGTCATGTCCATTTTGATGATGAAAATGACAATAAGAATTTGGTTTAAAGGTAGGTGGTAAGATTTTGGAGGTATCAAGTGGTATAATGGTAGGAAAAATGATCATCTATTGTTGTAGTAGTTGATTCATTGTGTTATGGAGGGTATAGTTTAAGGGGGTAAATTGTATCTTCGAGTCCCCATAGGTAAAGGGCACCGCTTCTTTGACAATGTCCACTTGACTTGGAATGAGTTGGGTTGGTTGTGGAGGAGGGGGATTAAACTATAAGAAGCCTCAATTTGGTTTTCTAAAGTTTTGCACATTGTTTTGGTTTTTCCATTTGGACTTCTTAGCTTGGTTAGAAGTGGACTTTGAATCACGACTATAAATTGAGTTGTGATAGTCACAAAGGGTTGTGCATAAATGCATGAATGAAGGAAATTTCATCATATTCAATTTATCCTAAAGGTGAGTGTGCAAGTTTTTGATAAACATCTTTTGCAGATGTGAATCAAGAATCTTGACATCAATTTGAGCATACAATGACTGATATCATGAAATGAAATCAGTTACTTTTTCATCTACATTTTGTTTACATCTCATTAGGTTAGCCATTGTCTTTTTCGGTGTCATATGAACTTGGAAGTGACTTATAAAGGCATCCACAAGCTCATTAAACAATTAGATTGAATGATTGGGTAAGTTTGAAAACCACTCCAATGCAGTGTCCTTTAAGGTCCTAGGAAAAACTTTGGCCAATAACTTATCATCAAGGAAAAAATCACTGCATAAGGCTATATAAGCATTGACATGATTAGTAGGGTCTCCTTTACCTCCATACTTCTCAAACCTAGGCATCTCAATCCCTTGCGGCATCGAGATTCTTAAGATATATAAAGATAAGGGGCTACTACAAACATGATATGTGGGTGGGGCATTTTGACTTTGTCTAATGGTGGATATTTGTTGTTGCATGGATGAAATGGTTTTAAAGAGTTGTGTAATGATGGGATCAGTGTAAGTGGTATGAGGTGAAAGGGAAAATGGTGATGGAGTGTATGTAATGTTAGGAGAAGTGAAAGCAACACTAAGAGGGGTGAAGGTGGAAGATGGAACATTCGATGCCACAAAAGAGCTAGGATGCTAGTCAAAATAACAAAGGAAGGAGCCACATGACTAATGTGTTGCATGGTTTTTGTAACTTGAGGAGTGGTATAAGTTGGGATGGATGTTATGGTTGAAGGAGGAGGAATGTGAGATCCTCCTTGGCTCACAACAATGTTTTCTAATTAGGAAGCAGAAGGAGCATGTTTTTTGTATATCTCAACAATTCTATTCATAACGTGTAAGCCATCATCACTTTCAATCAAACGATGAAGGTTTTCTATGGTAGGTATGGAAATGGTGGAATTGTTTTCAAGGAATAAATCTTGTTGAAAATGTGAAAAATCCTCATGAATACTAATGACTTTATCTTGTGGAATGGAACTAGTTTGTGTCAATATGCAATGGATGGGAATGCAAAGGCATATGAGTGGTAATATCCATGCCTAATGCACCATTGTCCATACTAGGAGTAGGAGCTCTTGAGATCCCAAGGTCCACAATGAAATTGCTATCGTGGGAAGCCATGAGTCTAGAACTTCATCTCAATAAAGTATTAACAATGGGGCACCAAACACTCATACAAGTACCAAAAAAGATGGGATGAATGAAAATGAAAATGAAAACTAGGAAGAATAAAATTCTAATGATAAAAATTATGTAAATTGAAACAAGAAGATAATAACATGAAACAAAAATGCAACAAATGATGTGCAAATGCCAAAAATTTCAATGCAAAAAATGCAACTAGACTAGTTCGCCCAGGGTGGCGAATAAGTCTAGGTATGGATTTTTTTATGTTTTTTCAAAAAAATTAAAATGATTTCAATGCTTTTCATATCTGGAATGAGGATGCAAATGAAAATTTTCAGTTTGTTTAATGATTTGATATGCAAAAATGAAATCTCTTAGTCTTTCACTAATGCAATTTAAGTAACCCTAGGATGAAACAAAAAAAAAAAACCTAATTAAATGTTGATGCAAAGGAAACCTAGGATGCAAGATTCAATTGAAATTAGAAAGATAATGTGCTAAATATGCAGGTTCACCAAAATGTACCATCAATTTTGAAGGTGTCTATAGACTTCTCTTGCACTCTTAGGATATTTCACCTAAAAGGAGAGAGATCAAACCCCAAAATAGAAGTGGTTCACTCAAATAAAGTATTGTGTGATGTTATTAAGAATAAATGCAATGATCTAAATGTAGCTAGGTATTGAAATTGACTAATTATTGATGCAAAATCTATGAAATATGCAATGTTTGAAAACATAGTGAGATATGCAAGCATTAACTAAAACATGAACAAGTGAACACAAAATTGAAAAGGACTGAATAGAGTGCACCTGGAGGTAGATTGATGACCTGGGAAGATTCTAGAATGTTGGTAAAATCACTGTAAATCACCAGTGGGACTCATTTGCCATTGATGTTGAATCAGTCCTGCTATTGAAAAAAACTCCTAAAAACTAATTTCTGACTATTGGGAACTGGAATATGACAGAATCACCTTTTTTCATCCTTAATGTGGGACTCATTCACTACCGATGGTGAATCAGTAATCTCCCAAAATCCTATGAAATCAAAGGTCAATCCTATAGCCCCAGATCTACACTTGTCTTCTTGTCAGGTTGACAGAGTCAAATCTATAGAAAATAGACTGTAGGATGTCTCCAAGCTTGAAATAGGGTTTAGTTGACTTGAAACACTTTGTTGAATTGTTGACCACCTTTCAACACCTAATTGATTGATAAATATTCATACACAAGTCTATAAACACACATGCAAAAGGGGAAAAATGGTTAAAGGTTAGGGTATAGGGATTTTCCTTGGTCAAATCCCACTTTGGTAATCAAACCCTTAATGAAGAAATGAAATGAAATGAACAAGAAAATGATGAATAACAACATGCAAATGTCCTAAACTCACCACAAACTTGTTGAAGAAATATGAAGATATGTCAATGGCTACTCCAAGATGCTTGATGAATGCTTGATTGAATGATGCAAAGTGCTTGAATTCTAATTGATGTTTAGTGAATTTGATGAATGAGGATATTAGGAGATGAATTAGATGTAAAATGAGAAGAAAAACACTTATTTATACACATTTATGCCTTAATAACCCAATGATTCCTCATCACAGGTTGACATAAGGCATTTTTGAATAAAAACCTGAAAGGAAATTTAAATTATTTTGAATTTGTAGCCAAGAGGGATTCATTCACCACCCATGGTGAATGGGTTCTACCTTGGGCTTGTAAGTGGGTGTCAGGAATTAAGTCACATTTAAAGTTGTTTGTCAGGTTTACATTCAAAAATACACTTAATTAAGTCTTATGAGTGCATAAATGGGTCATATAAAGCATAAGAAAGGTGTAAATAGTGAAAAGAGGCCTAGAAAAGCATGGAATCTTGTTACAAGACTTTACAACACTTTAGAATAGGACTTGATAAGTGATGAAAAGGTGATTTTTAGGTGAATTGTAATGAAAATAGTCTAGAAAAGTGTAGAAATGTGTTACAAAACTTCACAACACCTTAAGAAGATGCCTTTGAATATTTAGGACCTAATGTGAATGCAGAAGTTACATTGCAACATTAAATCAAAGAAAAATAGACCAAGCATCATGAGAGAAAGAACTAAAAGACCATACAAATGTCAATGATCCATTTTTCTATGGTACAAAGAGAAAAATTGCAAAGTTGTCAAAATTGCATTTTTTGTCATCATTATTGCAATTTCACAGAAACTTACCTACTAGATTTATTTCTAGTTATCCAATTGTGAAAATTGAGGATCTAAGAGTGAGAACATAGGAGAAGAAAACCAAGAAACCATTTTTACAAATCCCTAGCCAGGACCATTTCACCATAAGGTGAATGAGTTCTCAGATAGCTTTAGAAAAGTACTTTTGGTGACTGGTACACATCATTTTCCCTTTCTCATATCTACATGTTTATTTATAGTTCCATTAGAATTGAGCTTAATCTATTAGATGCACTTTGTAGATTGCATTTTGGAGTTATTTTGCTATCTTTAATCTTTCTCCCCAAAGTGTTGTTTAATCAAGATGAGGCTATCCTTACAAAAAAAAAATCAATAGATTCACACTTTGAATTGATTCACCTTGAGGTTGATAGTCAATTCATTGTGTGGATCTCAATCCCTAATGAAATAAAGGAAAATAGGTGTATTTCCTACCATATTTGGCTCACCACAACATTTTAAGCCCTTACAAACCTATTTTTCACCTTTTCAATAGATAAGAGAGTCTAACATCATTATGGATTTTATATAAACTTCCATTGAAATACATGCAAACTTGATAGTTAACACGACCAAAAAAGTTTCAAATTTTGTTACACTTTAACAAAATAATGTTGGCTTGAAATGGTCATCCAACCCTTTGGGTTGGATGCCCAAGGAAAAATCTAACCCTTTGGGTTGGAAGCCTATAGTGTCAAAAAATGGGTCCCTTGACATTTTCACACTCGTTTGGGTCCTCGTGGATTTTGGCCTAATGTTGCATTGATTTAGTGTTGTAACATGGATAACACATTCACATTAGGTCTTGGGCCCTTGTGAACTAATGAAATTTAATCATTCCTTGCTAAAGTGTTGTGAAGTGGTGTAACACACTTTCACACTTTTCTAGGGTTTTCTCAATTAACTAGGCATAATAAATATAATTTTAATCATAATCAACATTAATATTGCCTTATTTGGAGTTTTCTAAATTGTTGTAACACACTTTCACATTCCTCTAGGGTTTTCATTAATAATCATGCTTTCTTATGCTTTAATTCAAACTATTTTGCATCCACAAGGCTCATTTATTACCTCTTTTTGAGGATAATCCCAACACTAATCAGTAACCAATCATTTAATTCAGGTGTTCCTAACATGTGTGGCCCAGATTAGTGTTTTGGATTCACTCACCACCATGGGCGAATGAGTCCCACCTAGGTATTTTTGGCCCTGATGCAGGTTTCACACAATTCTAAACACCTTTCATTTTTGGTTCCATACATTATGTATGATGCGACTCATTTTCCACCTTGGGTGAATGAGTCCCATGTGACCAAAATTAAAATTTAACTCAAATTTCTGATGATATTTAATTCTCCTAGATCTGATGTTGGCTTGTAGTGTTGTAATTTTAGAAATTATTGCATAATTAAGTATAAATACAAGGTTCTTTCACTCATTTTCTCTAAAAAAGAAATCAAGTGATCCTAGCATTCAATAGTTCACAAAATTATTTGAGCATTCAAGGAATTTCAAGGGAAAATAATCAAGTATTTTATAGCATTGTTCAAGTGGCAATCATCATGTTCAAGATTGCATTCTTCATGTTTGTTATTGTGCTAACAATTGTGATGCACAGTTCATGATCCAAGCAAGCATTACATTCAAGATCTATCTCCTTCAAGCTATAGTCAAGAACCACATCCATTGCAACCATTTCAAGCATTATTACAACACCTTATTTGAAGGGTCTAGTGAGTTGTAACATTGTCTTTTGTTCATTCATCATTCTCCTTTCATATTTGTTTTCATTTCAAGGTTTAATTACCAACAAGGGGTTTGACCAAGGAAAACCTATATTCATTAATCCCTGCAACATTTTTCCCTCTTCATGTGTGTGATTTGCAAGGATAGGTTACATATTTGTCAAGAAGAAAAGTTGGAGAAAAGTTGTCAAATCCCCAAAGTTGTCAAAGTTGTCATCAAATCGTGGAGAAGCTTGGAGAAGGTCTACAAATGACAATTTGTAGTTTTGGATCCAAAAACCAGTCAAAATGAGTAGATCAGACCAAGAGGACTTGAATCTCGTTCAGAATTTCCAAAAAAGTGGAAGTGGAAAAATTCGCCACTATTGGTGAATGAGTTCCACTATACAAGCCTGACGGATATTTTTACAAATCTAGATACCCTTTTGGTTGAAACTTGTTCCTACACATTTTCCCAGAAATTGGATTGATTTTCCCAACTTGGTGAATGAGTCCCATTCAACATTATTAGTATATTTTTTAGCAATCCAGACCTCTATTCTTCCTTCTTTAGTCTTCTAGCTGGACACTTTCAGTTTCATAGCTTTATGTTACATTTTGTTCACTTTTCTAGGTTATTTAGAGTTAGTTTGCATTCAGTTAGGGTTTCACATTGTGTCTTGCATTTCATTGACTTTTCCAAGTTTACACTTGGTGGTGAACACCTCATTAGATCTCATTCAGCCCTTAGAACAACCCTTTGCAAGATTTCAATCTCCTTTACATTGAAATATCAAGGGTTTGTTCTTGAGTGAAGAATAAGGAAATTGCCTCTCTCCTTTTAGGTCCAAACCCCCAGAAGCGAAAGAGAGTACCCAATTTTCTTCTTTTCATTTTGGTGAACCTGCATTTAGACCATCATAATTTTTATTTGGAGTGCATTTTCATCCTAGATTTAGCTTGCATTAACATTGCATTATTTTTTGCATTATTTAATTTACATTATGTTAGAACTGTGAAAATTTGAAAATTTTACAGTCAATTGCATTCATGAGTTTCAAAAATAGGTCTTCATCATAAGCATAAAATTCCCTCCTCATAAATGTATCGCTTATTTTTGTCATATGATCCATGTGAATCCCTCTAATCCTGGATAATCCATTGCATTACCCATATCGGCAAGATAGAGTGAAGGTCTCCCCGACCTATGATATTTTCACTAATGTGTACTTGTTGCAGACTATCAGAAGGACATATTTTTTGTTTCGGCGACACAGAAGATTCATATCAGCATAAGAATCATATTTGGGATGAGGTCATAGCGAACTCATAGACGTCTCATCGACTAGCGCGTAGAGTGATGTATCAACTAAACAAATGATTATCGGAATGAGTTCTTGTCAAAGGCAACTTGTCTTACCGATAAAGCGTAATAGGTTTCCCTCAAAAAATATCGGGAAGAGGTCATGTAGTCTGGCTGATTCAAAAGTCACGCCAATAATGATATGCATCAGCAAGAGAAGAAGTCTTTAGCATAACTTTCACCGAGATTTAAAAGTTACACCGATAGAGTATTTCGAGGTGAGTCTCACTGAATAAAGCAATCTAGAGGAATGGGTTCGGTGAGACATTTAGCATTGGTATGAGTCTTTTCGAAGATTCATGGTCTTGTCGACAGATTTATTTCATCGGTAAGATTTATTTTATTGGTGAGAAACTCAATGGTCATGCTGAACTATGTTTTCATCGGCGAAAGGGTGATTTTGTAACAATGATTGGAAAATACATTGGAGAACACATCTCAGAATGACACAGTGAACTCTATGACACATCTCCCCGACTCAGAATTGTCATAGTGATATGAATACTAAAGTGATATTCATCAATTTGATTCCAAATATCGGTATGACTACAGAATGTCTTGGCGAAAGGTTTAATAAACGTTGCAAAAGGACTTTGCCCTAGATTTGAAAAAATCTCACCGACAAGACATTTGATACGACAGTACCAGTTTCAAACGAGTCTTCATTTGTGCTTTATTAATGGTGTGACCGATATAATAAGGAAGGTTTAATCAATGCATCAGTGCAGAATTGATAGCAAAAGAATAAGCAAAGCAAACAGAGAGCTAGGACATTTTTCAGTCTGAGGAGCTCAAATAGTATAATGTAAGTAATTGCATCTTAGCCTTCCACATTTTTGATTCTATAAATCTTGAAGAATGGAGTCCCCAGGTTCTAGAAAAGCTAAGAGTAGGAAACTTGGTGAGAGTATTCAATCAAAAAGAAACAAACAAAAAAATGATACAGAACATGAGGGCACTGAGCGGAGATTACACCAAGATCTTATTGACTAGTTACCTAGTTAAGGGCCTAAAGCTAGAAGGTCCGCACAACTTAGGGAAAAAGTCGATAAATTAGATGATAAATGCAAATTCATAGGTGACATCTAGACTACCATAAGGGGATATGAATTATTCAATTTCCATTTCCATAGAAGAAACCACTTTGAACCAGTTTGTAATCCATGGAAGCTGAATGTAGGGAAACTGGTGTGCCTTAACGTATTTGTAAATGTAGAATTAGTAAACTTTCTTGCCGATCATTATGACCCAAAGCATAAAGCTATATGTGACCTGTCTGGAAAGCCACAGATACATTTTTCAAAAGAAACAATAGATGAGGCTTTCAAATTTGAAGGGTTTTGCAATGAGGAGGTCATATATGAAGAATTGGAGAAGGAATTCTTGAGAATGGACATAATCTATAAGGGTTGGAGGCTGCCAATTCATAGGATTAAACAGGGCAGCAAACCAGTTCCTCTGCAAGATAGTGAAGGGCCTCCTTATCATGTGGATTTGTTTGAACCCTCTATGAAATACACTTATTTTTCAGTGTGTCAGGTATTAGGAATGGATGCCCCAGAATTCATGTGAATTGTGCCAATGAGTATCACATCGGATATCTAGTATCATAATTCTCAGCCATTTGATTATGCCTCGTACATTTCTAGGGGGATTGATTCAGGATTGATGGCTATCAAGGGTGGATCTCCCACCTTTCATCTTAAGCATTATTCTTTGTTGATGCACCTGGTGCTATATTTTGGACAGGAGTTAGGAGTATGGCCTCCAGAGATGAGAATTTCTCAAATTGGTAAAGAGGGTGAAGCATTACCTGTTCAATTGTGGACTGCTATTTGGGACAGTAGGTTTGCTAATGCTAGTTTCATTCATTTCGAAGAATATTTTGTAAAAACATTATATCAACTATATCATAATCCTTGTAATTATTCATTGTCTGATGAGATTAAAAGATTCCTTCAGCTAAAAGATTTCAATGGGCCAATTGATCATAACTGGGGAGATTGGTATTGTTTGAAGGGAGCTACAATGATCAGAGTTTATGCGTTTGAAGATGCACCTTTCATTCTGCCAAGGATAGTTCCAAATAGGATTGCTTATTTGGAGATTGTCAGACAGATGGACTTTTGTAGCGTTATGCATTTCAGCTCTTTTGGGAAGCAGGCTTTTATGCCTAGCTCATTGTGCTTTGGTGATTTCACTATGTTAGCCAAGGAAGGATACAATTTGATCCTTGACAAATTGCTTCAGTACAATATGAAGAGAGGACCACCTAGGAAGAACTTTGACCCAGAAGGTTATATCAATTCTACCAAAGAAAGGATAAACTTTGGAAAGTATCAGCATGTGCCCTGTCCCCTTGATGATATGATTCAGAATCTGGAGGAAGATGAAGCTGAGATGGTAGTTGAAAGGTATAACCAAGGGCTACAGGATGCAGAACAATTGACTTATGGAGAAGAGGAGACACCAAAAGATAATGTTCCACAGGGAAAACTAGAAAAGGTGTCCAGATTGAGAACTCAGCAGTATGTTTGCCCAACTAGAGAGAAAAGTATTGAAAGTGGTGATACAGATGCAAGGCATATTGAATATAGATCATTTGTTTCTGATGATGAATTCATAAATTCCCCAGAGTTCAAAGCATTTTTGTACAAACAAAAGGGGAAAGAAATAAGGGATAATGTTGATGATGTAACCATAGGAAATGAGGAACAATTGTTGAGTCAATTGAGAAAGTGTGTGGACGATGAAATGACAAATATGACTCCTGAAAAGGGGAGAAAAATGCCGGAAAATGTTGGTGTCATGATCTTTCCTGGAACTGACTTAAATTCTGCATTGGTCTTTGATAGTTTCTTGAAACATAGTAATGCTACACACAAGCTTGACAAAGAAAAAGTTGCAAAGGTGTATGCAAGCTCCAAGTATAATACTGATGAGGGATCATTGATGATATGGGCTTTGTACCCACCACACAAAAAATCAGTGGTTATTGACATAGAGAAGGCATTTGGCCATGTCATGAACCTGAAGGTTGGAGAGGCTGATCCTGTGGCTACTGTAGAAATCAAAGTTAATATTGCAAAATTGAACAAAGCACATATTCAGATCCTGATAAAAGAAAGAGAAATGTACAAGGAAAATAATGAAAGGATGTTGAGAGAGAATGATAGACTAAAAGATTTGGTAGGTATATCAATGAGGCCAACCAAAATGCTTACTCAAGGAGAAGGATCTCAATCGAAAGATCATTGGGTGGGATCAACTACTTATTCCCAGGGAAAGCATGATGCAATTGTTGCAATTATCAAGAAAAGGCAGGATAATTTAATGCCTTGGTTAAATAAACTATGGGGAAAGTATTCTCATACTCTGGCCGTATTAAAGAAGCATATAAGGATGGATGGAGGAATTATGGAGAAGTTTCATGAGATAGCCCAAAGAGATGCTTCTAATAGTGCAACACTTGAGGTTACAGATCATATTGTAAATCGTCATCAAAACTTCTATGTTGAGCTACAAGGGGATGAACAGGGGTTAATTGACACTGCCAAGAAAACAGTGATTGCATTCTCTGATGACAAAAGGGAATTGAAAGAAGCTAATAGATGGAAGAATGAATGCAAGTCAATACTAAATGAAGTCATGAGGCTAGCTTATGCAGAGGATACAATGTTAGAAGAAGTGAGCGAGCAAAATGAGAAGATGATGAAGATGGAAATCATGATCCGGAATGCGGTTGGAGATGCGGACACATACGAACGCCAAGATTATTTGGACCATCTCGCTAAGACTCACTTATGGCTTAATAGAGATTAGTTATCCTCTAAACTATTTATTATGTAAACGAATGACATTACTGAAAGGACATGTCCTTTCATGTACTCAATGTATAAATATATGTTTCAAAAATGAAATAAAGAAGCAAGTAAAATAAGATAGAAGAGAGATAGCATAATACAATAGAATACAATGTTACGCCAAAATGGGACAATGTTACATGTTTAAAATCATTGAGTTATCAATGGAAATATTTTAATGGTGTAGTTGTTTCTGGTATTAGCTGTTTATTGTGTTCGTTGGAAGCATTATCGAAGTTGTCTCCAGTGTGATGTTTTCTAGTTATTTGAATTGGTGTAACAAGTTTATATCTAGTTTGTCAGAGCACATTTGCTATATCTATATGGTCAATTGATTGGTTCTTTCCAGTAAAGATTAAATCCTCTAAGTTGATCATAGTAATTAGAGAATGTCAGTTGGATCATTAAGAAGAACTCAGTAATCATAACTTTGCATGTTTATACAAGCTATAAACTAAGTCATATGTTGAACAATTTGAATGCTTGTCAAAATGAAGTACTTGTTTCAGATTTCTCTTGACTCTGCATACCCTATAAGGCACTGGTCTCTCCATTTTCATTCCTTAGTTTCATTCATATTTTTTACATCTGTTAACTAAGCATATTAGGATTTAGTCTTGAACATTTCTATACAATTTATACCAAACTTGATTCTATTTGTCCATTTCCATATGCTATCTTGGATAAATCACTGCAAGAGATAAGATCATAAGTCAAGTCTTCCCATTTGACATAGGTACACCCACCTAGGTCTAGCAACACCTGAAGAGTAGAAAGCTTAAACCATTTGGCTTTGTCTATTCCCTAAAATGTACTAAGAGATTGGTAGCCTCTTGAGGTAGCCTTATCTGTGTTTTTGAGAGCTAACAAATTGGTGACTCTACTAGGGAGTTAACTCAAAATTTGTGCCTTAATCATAGAGTTAGAAACCTTGAATAGACTCCACTGGGAATAAGAAACATTAAATATTTTCTCACTTTTAAGAAAGTGAGTGGCGAATCTAATACAAATATTTCAAAATGAATGGAAGAAGATCTCAATATAGGGGAGGTCATACTGGAGCCCCTACTGGCAATAGCAAATGGACACACAAGGATGATAGGGTTGATAAGGGTAAAAGGATAGATGAAAACATGTACATGATGAACAAAGACAAATCATCAATACCACATGGTGAAACATATGACCACTATGACACATGGAGAGATAACTCAAGTGCAAAACCTTCTACCCCAAAAGACAAAAGAAATCCTTTTTACAACCCTCGAAAACAAGCTGAATTTAGGGCAGAACTTGAGGCTGAATGAATTAGAAATTAGCATGAATATGATCAAAAAATGGAAGGTAATCAGAATGGACCCACTGATCAAGAAACTCCTCAAGAAGATTATGAATCTTTAACATATGAAGAAGTAAAATTACGGTTTGAATCTCAAAGAAAGGAGAGAGACGAATAGGAGAAGGCCTAGATGATACAAGCAATGAGAGAATTCAAATTGTAGAAAACTCAGAACATTACCCCTATAGCTAGTTTCCCCCCAAAGTATGTACCACCTCAAAAATAGGGTAATCATGGTGCAAGGCCTTCTGAGCCACCAAGGATCCCTCACCATCAGATAGGGAATCAATATGGAAAACCAAATCATCCACCTCATATTCCCACACAATATACAAATATTTAGCCACCTCATGGTCAACACTATATGCCACATCATAACACACAATATAATAACCCAATGTATCAGTACCCACCTAACCCTCCTCATCAGTATACCACTATGATCAAACAATTTGATTTGGCAGGATTTCAATTATACCCTTACCCCATGGATGGTAGTTGGAGAGGTCTGGTGCCTAAGTTTACAAGGAGTAGTGCAATTTTTGCTGAGGACCATTTAAGGAGTTTCAATGCCTTCATTCAAGATTTGGATGTACCTATGAAGATTTACATATGAGGCTATCTATGATGTTGCTTATTGAAGAAGCTAGGGATTGGTTCAACAGCCTGACAATAGCCTCTATTGATTCTCTCCAAATATTTCAAGACTGATTCCTCGAGCAATATGGAAATCAAAGTGCTCCTGATGTTGCTCTTCATGAATTGATGCGAATTCAGAAAAATCAGAATGATTCAATTTATGATTTCAATCAAAAATTCAATAAGCTATAAAATAAAATACCTCCTGGATCAAAATTTCCAAATTCTGTGGCATTGAGTGTTTATTTAAATGCGTTTGATCCTAAAACAGGATGTGAACTGAGAAACAGGTTCCCAAGAGACTTGGCTGAAGCCCAAAAGACAACATTAACAATTGAAAACAATAGGAGGGTTGTTGGAATAATAGATAAAAGAGACAATCATAGGGCTCCCCAGCAAACTAATAATTATCAATATAAACAGGAGAACACCTACAGGAATGAAAGGCCTAGGTTGCATGACATGCCTTATAACAAAAAACTGGAAAGATGGAAAACCTATAATAGATAGGCCTAGAAATAAATAAACTCCTGATCCATTGAGAAAGAAGGGAACCTATATGGCAAATAATAATTATTTATGTGAAGTCTGCGATAAGCCACATTCCCCAGATTATTGTGTTGTAGCCCAAAGAATGCAAGAGGAAGGAATGTTGATGGGAGATAGTGGAGAAGATCACAAAGTGTATTTGACTTGAAACACTTTTCATCATGTGGAAGAGAGGTACTCATCTTCAGAAGATGAAGGTTACGAATATGATGTTTCAAATAAAAAATACAATGTCCACATGGTTGAGCAGAAAATCCTTTTCGACTCTGAAGAAGATTATACAGAGCAACATTCTATTGAAACACCTACTCAATGTAGTATGAGGAAGCTTACTAAAGAGGAAATAGAGAGACTAACTGTTGCTGTAGTTGAAGAAGCAAAGAGTAAGTACTAGTTGAGAAATAGGACTGTAAATGAGAAGGAAGGTGTCCCCAGGGGTATCTTTATGAAAGAAAAGGCAACACAAGGAAATGTGAAAAAGGAAAAAAATAAACAACATGATGAAGATAAACAGAAGCCAATCCAAAGGGAGGAAGTAAAAGAGTTACACAAAGAAATTCAAAATCCTGATCAGCCAAGTAAGAAACAGAAGGAGGAGAACAAAGGAGAAACCTCAGAACAAAAGAAGATGATTAAAGTGGAGAATTATTCTTTTGATTTCACTCAGGCCCTATCTCAGGAAAAGATGTATGTGCCATTACTTGAGATGATGAAGATTAAGGAATATGGGGACAGTGTAGTTCAATTGATAACCCATGGTAATACCAAAAGTAAGATGGCCACTAAAAATTTCAATAAGTAGGAGAGAGTAAATATCCCAGAAGTGTGCCTTAATAATTCAGTAGTAAATCCCCCACAAGTTGATCCTTTTTTCACTACATTACTAATAAATAACAAATTGTTGAGGAACTGCATGATAGATTCTGGCGCTGCCATGAATATTATGCCAGTTGAGGTGATGAAGCAATTGGGCATGTGGGTAGATACACATGAAGGGAAATGCTATGCAATGGATAACTGACCTATTCCTATGGTGGGTATAATAAGAGATGTTGAAGTCAAGCTAGTTGCTTATCCTCAAGTGACCTATAATATTGATATAACAATGATAGACACCCCTCCTCAATATGGTATGCTTCTATCAAGACAGTGGATGGTAGCTGTTGGTGGAAATGTCCAGTTTGATATGTCTTATGCAACAATTCTAGTAAATGGCCAAGAGGTGAAGTTATACAGGGAGCCAAGGATGAGCCAGCTTGTTGATTGTGTACCACAAGATCAAATCAATTGTTTTTGTGATGTTGATCTTGGGAGTTTTAATATAGAACCAGCTTAGCTAGAATTGGTCAATACTGACCCGATTGAAAAAATTGCTTCACAAAATTGCAAAGGAGTGTGGAAGATTTACTTTGACAGAGCATGCAACCAAGAAGGTAATGGAGCAGAGATAGTATTCATTTCACCTAAGGGTATTACATTTAAATAGTCATTTATGTTAGCATTTGAATGTACAAACAATGTGGTAGAATATGAAGCTTTGTTAACAGGTTTGAATATAGTTGTGAAACACAAAATCAAGTTGCTAGTTGTTCGAGGGGATTCTAAGTTGGTTGTTTCACAAATTAAGTCAAAATATACAGCAAAACATAAAAGACTGAAGCAATATAGAAATGTTGTATGGGACACAATTGAGTTGTTTGATGCCTTCTTAATTAAGTGGATTGATAGGTCAAAAAATATAATGGCATATTTTTTAGCAAATGTGGCGTTGAAAAGAGATGAGATTACACTAGCTGGAGTATCACAAGTTGAGTTCAAGACAAGGCCTGATGTTCTTGATAACATTTATAGTTGGAAAGTATTCAATGATGATACTAACCTTTTGAAATTCCACCACTGTATAGATCAGTTTGAAGCCCAAGAAATTGACTTCAATGCCTTTGTTGAAGAAGTGGATGGGAAATAGATAGTATTTGGGAAGGAGATCTTACAACTTAAAACAAATAAGCTTCCTAAAGGCTTGGTGGCATTGGAGAGGGTTAATGATGGGAATGATTAGCCTCTCATGAAATAAACACCAGCTAAAAGGGAAGATATTGAAGAGATTAACTTGGGAACTGAAATTGCACCAAGAAAGGTGTACATAGGGAAGAAGATAAGCCCTACAATTAGAAGAATGCTGATAGAGTTGCTAAGAAAATATAAGCATGTGTTTGCATGGTCTTATGAAGATCTAAAGGCATACAGGGAAGATTTATTTCAGCATGAAATACCATTAAAACCAGATGCTAAGCCATTCAGACAAAAGCAAAGACCCATAAATCTAACTTTGGAGCCTAAAATGCAAGAAGAATTGGAAAAACTTAGAGACAGTGGAATCATTAAACCAATCAGACATTCAATGTGGGTCTCAAACTTGGTCCATGTGAGAAAGAAGAATGGAGATATCAAGCTATGTGTTGATTTCAAAAATCTAAACATGGCATCCCTCAAAGATAATTATCCTCTACCCAATACGGAGGCTATATTACATAAGGTGACAGTGTATGAACTATTGTTTATGATGGATGGGTTTTTAGGGTATAATCAGGTTAAGGTCAAGGAATCTGAGCAATATAAGACATCATTTACAACTCCTTGGGGGACATATGTATACATGAGAATTCCATTTGGTCTTACAAACATAGGAGCAACCTTCCAGAGAGCTATGGATGTAGCATTTGCAGATTTGATCAATGCTATCATGGTGGTGTATCAAGATGACCTGACTACTTATTCAAAGAAGGATGAAGATCATGTACAACATTTGAAGAAGGTATTCATTAAGGCCTTGGAGTATGGTATTAATTTGAATCCTAATAAATGACATTTCGTAGTCACAAAGGGTAAGCTCTTAGGACATATTGTCTCAAAAGAGGGGATTAAGATAGATCCTGAGAGGGTTGAGGCCATTGATAAAATTCCTATCCCTAAAACTGTTAAGGCTATACAATCATTCTTTGGAAAAATTAATTTTGTTAGGAGATTTGTTTCTAACTTTGCTAAGATCATTAAGCCTATATCAAAAATGTTGCTCGGAAAGGACAAAAAATAGAATGGACTGTGGAGGACATGGAAGCTTTTATATCTATCAAAAGAGCCATCAAGGAAGCTCCTGTCCTTAAATCTCTAGATTTTTCAAAGCCTTTCCAGATATTCTCATTCACTTCAATGCACATTATTGCTGCTATTATGCTACAGAAGAATGAAGAAGGTCATGAGCAACCTGTATCTTTCTTCAGTAAGTCATTACAAGGGCCAGAATTAAAGTATGACATAATGGAGAAACAAGCATTTACATTAGTAAAAGCTACAAAAGCTTTTAGGCCATATCTTGTTGGAGCAAAGGTGGTTGCGTATGTCCCTCATGCAAATGTCAAGGATATTCTGACATAGTCTGAAGTAATAGGAAAAATATGCAAATGGATTAACCAAATCCAAGAGTTTAACATGGAGATACAAATTACTAAACTAGTAAGAGGTCAAGGCTTGGCCAAGTTGATGGCGGAAGCAAATATTGAAGCAAATCAAATTTGCAACGTAGAAGAAGAGACTGCAATTGTGAGCATTGAGCATACTCCATGGTATGCAGATATCATGCATTATCTTAAATACATGAAGTGTCCAAAGGAATTGAGTGACAACCAGAAAAGAACTTTGAAGTTGCAGGCATCTAAGTATGTCTTCATGGATGGAGATCTCTTTTGGAAGAATAGGGAAGGTATACTATTATTGTGTTTGGATGAATCACAAGCTAGGCATGTCTTAAGTGAAATGCATGAAGGAGTTTGTGGAGGACATTACTCAACAAAGATAACTGTGAATAAAATTCTCAGGGTAGGGTATTACTAGCCAAAGGTTTTCAATGATTCTTTTACATATGTAAGAAAATGTGAGGCCTACCAAAAATTCACTAGAAAACTGAAGTATCAGGGAGCTTTGCCACTTCAAACCATGCAGGCTGATGCCCCTTTTCATCAATGGGGAATTGATTTCATTGGAGAGATATAAGAAAAATCAAGAGGTGGACATAGGTGGATACTGGTGGCCACTGATTATTTTACCAAATGGGTAGAGGCAGTCCCAACTAAACAGGCTACAAGTAAGGTGGTGACACAGCTCCTAATGGATAATATCATTACCAGATTTGGTACACCACTGAGGTTGATCACTAACAATGGGATGTGTTTCAGATCAGATGAATTCAGAAATTTCTATAGTACATATGGTATTACCATTTCCTATGCAACCCCTTACCATCCATAGCCTAATGGTCAAGCAGAATCTTGCAATAAGAGCCTTCTGAAGATTATAAGGAGGATGTTAGGTTAGAAGAAGAAAGCTTGGGATTCAAAGTTAAAACTGGCTGTTTGGGCTAATAAGATCACAGTAAAAAGGCAATTGGAAAATCCCTATTCGAATTAGTGTATGGAACACAAGCCAGAATGCCTTTGAAGAATTTGTTACCAGTCTACAAGTTTGTTCTTCAGGAAGATTTGGATATTCTAGAACCTATGGAGGAAAGAATGGAGCAATTAGCTGAACTTGATGAAATGAGGAGAGTTGCCCAAAACCAAAACATGAAGTTACAGACACAGATGAAGTACCCATTTGATAAAAAAGCAAAGGATAGAAAATTTGGAGAAAGTGATTTGGTACCGATGTGGAATGCAAGGTGTCAAGAGAAAGGAAAGCATGTGAAATTTGAAGCTTTGTGGTTGGGGCCTTTAGTGGTTGTTGGAAAGAAAGGTGAAGATTCATACTATCTACAAAATATGGCTGTTGAAGATCAGGAATTGCCTATACATGGGAAATTTCTGAAGCATTTCTTCTCTTGAACAACACAGAGGACTAAGGGTTGCTAGTGCATGGACAATCCTTGACAATCCTCTCAAAACTCTATCTTCCATGCACAGTTGTTTAGGAAATAAAAGGAACAGGCCTTGTCAGTACATGGAAAATCTTGATTTTCCTTCTTTCAAAATAATTTTTTTCCATGTACAGTAGTGTAGGGTCACTTGCATTTCCATTCATTCTAGTTTTCTCACATAATCTGTCACCTTGAGTTTGGTTTGCTCACCCAGAGATTTGGATCCTTGTAATGATCTCACAATCATTCATCCCTAGATGGAACCACTATTAGAATTGTGAAAATTTGAAAATTTTATAGTCAATTGCATTCATGAGTTTCAAAAATAGGTCCTCATCATAAGCATGAAATTCCCTCCTCATAAATGTCTTGCTTATTTTTGTCATACGATCCATGTGAATCCATCTAATCCTTGACAATTCATTGCATTACCCATATCAGCAAGACAAAGTGAAGGTCTCCCTGACCTATGATATTTTCACTAATGTGTACTTGTTGCAGACTATCGGCAGGACATATTTTTGGTTTCGGCAACATAGAAGATTCATATCAACATAAGAATCATATTTGGGACGAGGTCATAGAAAACTCATATACATCTCACCGACTAGCGTGTAGAGTGATGTATCATCTAAACAAATGATTATCAAAATGAGGTCTTGCCAAAGGAAACTTGTCTTACCGATAAAGTGTAATAGCTTTCCCTCAAAAAATATTGGGAGGTCATGTAGTCTGGCTGATTCAAAAGTCACGCCGATAATGATATGCATCGGCAAGAGAAGAAGTCTTTGGCGTAAGTTTCACCTAGATTTAAAAGTTACACTGATAGAGTATTTCAAGGTGAGTCTCACCAAATAAAGCAATCTAGAGGAATGGGTTCAGTGAGACATTTGGCATCGATATGAGTCTTTTCAAAGATTCATGGTCTTGCCGATGGATTTATTTTATCAGTAAGATTTATTTTATCAGTGAGAAACTCAATGGTCACGCCGAAGTTTGTTTTGATCAGCGAAAGGGTGATTTTGTCTCAGCGACTGGAAAATACATTGGAGAACACATCTCGGTATGACATAGTGAACTCTATGAGACATCTCCCTGACTTAGAATTGTCACAACGATATGAACACTAAAGTGATAGTCATCAATTTGATTCCAAATATCAGTATGACTACAGAATTTCTTGGTGAAAAGTTTAATAAACATTGCAAAAGGACTTCACCCCAGATTTGAAAATATCTCACTAACAAGACATTTGATGCAACAGTACCAGTTTCAAATGAGTCTTCATTCGTGCTTCATTAATGGCATGATGGATATAATAGGGAAGGTTTAATCAATGCATCAGTGCATAATTGATAGCAAAAGAATTAGCAAAGCGAATAGAGAGTCAGGACATTTTTCAGTCTGAGGATCTCGAATAGTATACTGTAAGTAATTGCATCTCAGCCTTCCACATTTTTTATTTTGTAAATCTCGAAGAATGGAGTCCCCTGGTGCTGGAAAAGCTAAGAGTAGGAAACTTGGTGAGAGTAGTCAGTCAAAAAGAAATAAACAAAAAACTGATATAGAACATGAGGGCACTGAGGGGAGATTACACCAAGATCTTATTGACCAGTTACATGGTTAAGGGCCTAAAGCCAAAAGGTTTGCACAACTTAGGGAAGAAGTTGATAAATTGGATGATAAATGCAAATTCATAGGTGACATCTAGACTACCATAGGGGGATATGAATTATTCAATTTCCATTTCCATAGAAGAAACCACTTTGAACCAATTTGTAATCCATGGAAGCTGAATGTAGGGAAACTGGTGTGCCCTAACGTATTTGTAAATGTAGAATTAGTAAAATTGCTTGCCGATCATTATGACCCAAAGCATAAAGCTATATGTGACTCGTCTAGAAAGCCACGGATACATTTTTCAAAAGAAACAATAGATGAGGCTTTCAAATTTTAAGGGTTTTGCAATGAGGAGGTCATATATGAAGAATTGGACAAGGAATTCTCGAGAATGGATAAAATCTATAAGGGTTGGAGGCTGCCAATTCACAGGATTAAACAGGGCAGCAAACGAGTTCCTTTGCAAGATAGTGAAGGGCCTCCTTATCATGTGGATTTGTTTGAACCCTATATGAAATACACTTATTTCTCAGTGTGTCAGGTATTGGGAATGGATACCCCAGAATTCATGTCAATTGTGCTAATGATTATCACACCGAATATCCAGTATCATAATTCTCAGCCATTTGATTATGCCTTGTACATTTTTAGGGGGATTGATTCAGGATTGATGGCTATCAAGGGTGGATCTCCCACCTTTCATCTCAGGCATTATTCATTGTTGATGCACCTGGTGCTATATTTTGGATAGGAGTTAGGAGTATGGCCTCTAGAGATGAGAATTTCTCAAATTGGTAAAGAGGGTGAAGCATTACCTATTCAATTGTGGACTGCTATTTGGGACAGCAGGTTTGCCAATGCTAGTTTCATTCATTTTGAAGAATATTTTGTAAAAACATTATATAAGTTGTTTCAGTATCCTTGTAAATTTCTATTCATTATCCGATGAGGATTTGAAAAGATCTCTTCCGTACCCAAAGATTTCAAATGGCCAATTTATCATAACCGGGAGATTGGTATTGTTTGGAGGAGCCATAAATGATCAGAGCTTTGCGGGTTTAAAGATGCCCCTTTCATTCTACCAAAAACAGTCCCAAATAGGATTGCATATCTGGAGATTGTCAAGTTGGATTACTATAGTGCGATGAATTTTAGGTCTTTTGGGAAGTAGGCTTTTATGCCTAGTACATTGTGCTTTGGTGATTCTTTAAACAATCGCGGTTAGCCAGCGATGGTTACAATTTGATCCTTGAAAAATTGCTTCAGTACAACATGAAGAGAGGATCACCAAGGAAGAGCTTTGACCCAGAAGGATATATCAATTATGCCAAAGAGAAGATACACTTTGGAAAGTATCAGCATGTGCCCTATCCCTTTGATGATATGATTTGGAATATGGAGGAAGATGAAGCTGAGATGGTGGTTGAAAGATATAACCAAGGGCTGCGGCAGGATGCAAAAAAATTGACTTCTGGAGAAGAGGAGACACCAAAAGATAATGTGCCATAGGGAAAACTAGAAAAGGTGTCTAGGTTGAGAACTCAGTAGTATGTTTTCCTAACTAGAGAGCAGAGTATTGAAAGTGGTGATGCAGATGCAAGGCATATTGAATATAGATCATTTGTTTCTAATGATGAATTCATAAATTCCCCAGAGTTCAAAGCATTTTTGTACAAGCAGAAGGGGAAAGAAATAAGGGATAATGTTGATGATGTCACCATAGGAAATGAGGAACAATTGCTGAGTCAATTGAGAAAGTGTGTGGATGATGAAATGACAAATATGACTCTTGAAAAGGGGAGAAAAATGTTGGAAAACATTGGTGTCATGATCTTTCCTGGACTTGACTTAAATTCTACATTGGTCTTTGATAGTTTCTTGAAAGATAGTAATGCTACACACAAGCTTGACAAAGAAAAAGTGATAGAGGTGTATGCAAGTCCAAGTATAATACTGATGAGGGATCATTGATGATATGGGCCTTGCACCCACCCCACAAAAAATCAGTGGTTATTGACACAAAGAAAGCATTTGGCCATGTCATGAACCTGAAGGTTGGAGAGACCGATCCTGTGGCTACTGTAGAAATCAGAGTTAATATTGCAAAATTGAGAAAAGCACAGATTCAGATGCTGATAAAAGAAAGAGAAATGTATAAGGCAGATAATGAAAGGATGTTGAGAGAGAATGATAGACTGAAAGATTTGGTAGGTATATCAATGAGGCCAACCAAAATGCTTACTTAAGGAGAAGGCTCTCAATCGAAAGATCATTGGGTGGGATCAACTACTTATTCCTAGGGAAAGCATGATGCAATTGCTGCAATTATCAAGAAAAGGTAGGATAATTTAACGCATTGGTTAAATAAATTGTGGGGAAAGTATTCTCATACTCTGACCGCATTAAAGGAGCATACAAGGATGGATGGAGGAATTATGGAGAATTTTCATGAGATAGCCCAAATAGATGCTTCTAATAGTGCAGCACTTGAGGTTGCAGATCATATTGTAAATCATCATTGAAACTTCTATGTTGAGCTGCAGGGGGATGAACAGGGGTTAATTGACTCTGCCAAGAAAACAATGATTGCATTCTCTGATGACAAAGGGGAATTGAAAGAAGCTACCAGATGGAAGAATGAGTGTGAGTCAGTACTAAATGAAGTCATGAGGCTAGCTTCTGTGGAGGATACAATGTTAGAAGAAGTGAGCGAGCAAAATGAGAAGATGATGAAGATGGAAATCACGTTCCAGAATGCGGTTGGAGATGCGGACACATACGAACACTGAGATTATTTGGATCATCTCGCTAAGACTCACTTATGGATTAATAGAGATTAGTTATCCTCTAAACTATTTGTTATGAATGACATTACCGAAAGGATGCGTCCTTTCGTGTACTCAATGTATAAATATATGTTTCAAAAATGAAATAGAGAAGCAAGTAAAATAGGATAGAAGATAGATAGCATAATACAGTAGAATACAATGTTACACCAAAATTGGACTATGTTGCATGTTTAAAATCATGGAGTTATCAATGGAAATCTTTTAATGGTGTAGTTTTTTCTGGTATCAGTTGGAAGCATTATCGAAGTTGTCTCTAGTGTGATGTTTTCTAGTTATTTGAATTGGTGTAACAAGTTTATATCTAGTTTGTCAGAGCACATTTGTTGTATCTGTATGGTCAATTGATTGGTTCTTTCTAGTAAAGATTAAATCCTCTAAGTTGATCATAGTAATTAGAGAATGTCAGTTGGATCATTAAGAAGAACTCGGTAATCATAACTTTGCATGTTTATAGAAGCTATAAACTAGGTCATATACTAGACAATTTGAATGCTTGTCAGAACAAAGTACTTGTTTCAGATTTCTCTTGACTCCACATACCCTATAAGGCACTGGTCTCTCCATTTTCATTCCTTTGTTTCATTCATATTTTTTACATCTGTTAACTAAGCATATTAGAATTTAGTCTTGAACATTGCTATACAATTTATACCAAACTTGATTTTATTTGTCCATTTCCATATGCTATCTTGGACAAATCACTACAAGAGATAAGATCATAAGTCAAGTTTGCCCAATTCATATAGGCACCTACCTAGGTCTAGCAAAGCACTAAGAGTAGAAAGCAAACCATTCGGGCTTTGTCTCACCTAAAACGCATCAAAATATTGGCAACCTCCTTGAGGTGTCCTCATCCTATGTTTTACTAACACCTTCCACATTAATTTTAGACAATAGGACACCATTTAAGAAGAATGACATGAAAAATTTCCTAGAAAATTTTAATATCCAACATCGCTTTTCAACAACTTATTACCCACAATTTAATGGTCAAGCTGAATCAACTAATAAAAATCTCATACAAATCCTAAGGAAGACAATAAACAAACACAACAAGGATCGAAAAACACAATTGACATAGGCATTATTGGCTTACCATACTAGTATCAAAAATCCACTAGTACTACTCCCCATTATATAGTCTATGGCATCGAGGTGATTATGCCCTTTCAGTTAAAGATTCCTGTTGCAAATATCAACTAGTTTGGTGGTGTTGTCATTAATGTTGTCATTGATGTCAACACAGTGAACAGTATGTTGTAGATTGTACATGTATAGTTGAGATGTTGTTGTAATTCCATGAGTACATAGAGCTATCTTTATGATGTTGTAGATGTGTTGTGTTAATAATTTTCCAAGTTCTTTTGAGAAAATTAATAAAGAAGAAAAGTTAGAATGATGAAAGTATTCAGAATGTGCTCCAATTTGTGCTCTGCATTTCTCTTGTATTGATTCTATTCTTGTGCAGATCTGAAGTATTGGTAATGGTGATCTCATGAAGACATTTCATAAATTTTAGTTTCTGGTTTGATGGTAAGTGGGTGTTACGTTCACTGATATGTAAATGGTTATGGTAGTGTTAGTCTTTTGTGTGGACTGGGACATATAATTTTTCTCCACAGTTCTCCACTATTTCATTTCAAATCTTGTGGATCTAGGATATGTCTTTTGAAGGTCTTTTTTGTGCTCTAGCAAAGAAGTTTGGAGTTTGGTGATCCAGAAGTAATGTTTCAGTCTTTCAGTGCATGGTTCCACAGTTCAAATGGATTGGTGAAAAGTGTTCAGTGATTGAAGCTTGTTGTTTTGTTGTGGATATATTTGGAATATTTTGAGATGTATTCTCATGCATAAGGAAGTGTGTTGTGGAGTTCTCATGTCATTTTCTTCTTGAGAAATGTATACATCAATGTTCTTTTGTGTTTTCATTAGGTTTGGCCTACCTAGTGTTTACACTTGATTTGAAGAATAAAATTAAATTGAAGGAGTGTGTGATTGATTTGAGACATTGTTTTTTGTCTTGGTTAAATTTTATATTGGTCCACTCTCATTTCTTTCCACTATGGGAATGTTGAGTCACCAACCTATTTTGAATTTATGAAATAAGGTGTTTGTGGCTAACGTTGGAGAAAATTTCTAAGGTTGAGGATGGTATAAAATCAAGTCAAGTTTTGAAGATTTGAATGACAAAGTGATGCAAAGTGATGGAAGTGTGCCAATAATCATAAGAGCAGAAGTGTGTATGTTAGTGAGTTGTGGTAGAAAATATTCATTATGTTGAAGGCAGTGTGCTAAGGTTTTTGTAATCCCTTGGATGTGCTTTAACTGATGTGGTGGATCTTTTGTTCTCTTTTGTATCTATAGGTAGTGAGCCTCCCTGGTAGATAATGAGTCCTTTATGTATGCAATGAGCCTTTATACTTGGATATTTAGTCCTCTTTTAGGAAATGAGCCCTTTGCATTGAGCCTTTGTATTCAGTTTATAATATTTTATAGTGTGAGTTAATCCTCACCATGGTTTTTCCCTCATTGGGTTTTCCATTTAAAAATTTGGTGTTCAGTGTGTTGATTTACTTTTTGTAATTTGTGTTTCATGCTCTAACTTAATAACAAAATAGTGTGCTTGTGGAATAAATAAGTGTTGAGTTTTAAGTTTGAATTTTGTGACAATTGATTCAACCCCCTCTTAGTTGTCCTTCCTATTTAACAATTGACCAGTATCATAGCCTTGGTTCCTTGGTGTAGAGCTTAACCACTTAAGAAAGATCCAATGACACATAAATTGGTGATCCCTATGTACGATGGAACTGACTACCATGTTTGGAAGGGATATATGAAAGTATATATTATCTCTCTTGGTTTCAAGACCTAGTTCAGGCTATTGAGGAAAAATATATACCCACGTTTCGTGGTATTACTACTGTAGATGAGATCTCTACTTATGAATAAAATGAGAAGTCCTGAAAAGTATGCTATTTGCAGCGGGTTATCTAAACATGAGAGAGCTAAATTTATTTCTTTGGATACTACATATGAAGTCTAGAAGAAGTTGGAAGATATGTATGAAGGAAATGAAAGAGTGAAACTAACAAAGAAGTTGGCGGAAAAGTGCAGATTTGTGAATCTAAAAATTGAAGACAAAGACTTTACAAGTCTCTTTTAGAGGGTTGAATTGATTGCAAATGAAGTTAAAAATCAAGGAAATCTATCATATGAAGAAATAATTAAGAAGATCTTGATCATCCTGCTAGAATGCTACATTAATAAGATATCTATAATTGATGAAGTATATGATCCTAATAAGTACACATTGGAATAGTTGCTCGACACCCTACAAGCATTCAAGTTGAGAAAGTTTCAGAAAGAAGACAAAA
>VDFB02353493.1:400759712-401033391 GCA_007258455.2 Sequoia sempervirens | reverse complement strand
AAGTGGTATGAGGTGAAAGGGAAAATGGTGATGGAGTGTATGTAATGTTAGGAGAAGTGAAAGCAACACTAAGAGGGGTGAAGGTGGAAGATGGAACATTCGATGCCACAAAAGAGCTAGGATGCTAGTCAAAATAACAAAGGAAGGAGCCACATGACTAATGTGTTGCATGGTTTTTGTAACTTGAGGAGTGGTATAAGTTGGGATGGATGTTATGGTTGAAGGAGGAGGAATGTGAGATCCTCCTTGGCTCACAACAATGTTTTCTAATTAGGAAGCAGAAGGAGCATGTTTTTTGTATATCTCAACAATTCTATTCATAACGTGTAAGCCATCATCACTTTCAATCAAACGATGAAGGTTTTCTATGGTAGGTATGGAAATGGTGGAATTGTTTTCAAGGAATAAATCTTGTTGAAAATGTGAAAAATCCTCATGAATACTAATGACTTTATCTTGTGGAATGGAACTAGTTTGTGTCAATATGCAATGGATGGGAATGCAAAGGCATATGAGTGGTAATATCCATGCCTAATGCACCATTGTCCATACTAGGAGTAGGAGCTCTTGAGATCCCAAGGTCCACAATGAAATTGCTATCGTGGGAAGCCATGAGTCTAGAACTTCATCTCAATAAAGTATTAACAATGGGGCACCAAACACTCATACAAGTACCAAAAAAGATGGGATGAATGAAAATGAAAATGAAAACTAGGAAGAATAAAATTCTAATGATAAAAATTATGTAAATTGAAACAAGAAGATAATAACATGAAACAAAAATGCAACAAATGATGTGCAAATGCCAAAAATTTCAATGCAAAAAATGCAACTAGACTAGTTCGCCCAGGGTGGCGAATAAGTCTAGGTATGGATTTTTTTATGTTTTTTCAAAAAAATTAAAATGATTTCAATGCTTTTCATATCTGGAATGAGGATGCAAATGAAAATTTTCAGTTTGTTTAATGATTTGATATGCAAAAATGAAATCTCTTAGTCTTTCACTAATGCAATTTAAGTAACCCTAGGATGAAACAAAAAAAAAAAACCTAATTAAATGTTGATGCAAAGGAAACCTAGGATGCAAGATTCAATTGAAATTAGAAAGATAATGTGCTAAATATGCAGGTTCACCAAAATGTACCATCAATTTTGAAGGTGTCTATAGACTTCTCTTGCACTCTTAGGATATTTCACCTAAAAGGAGAGAGATCAAACCCCAAAATAGAAGTGGTTCACTCAAATAAAGTATTGTGTGATGTTATTAAGAATAAATGCAATGATCTAAATGTAGCTAGGTATTGAAATTGACTAATTATTGATGCAAAATCTATGAAATATGCAATGTTTGAAAACATAGTGAGATATGCAAGCATTAACTAAAACATGAACAAGTGAACACAAAATTGAAAAGGACTGAATAGAGTGCACCTGGAGGTAGATTGATGACCTGGGAAGATTCTAGAATGTTGGTAAAATCACTGTAAATCACCAGTGGGACTCATTTGCCATTGATGTTGAATCAGTCCTGCTATTGAAAAAAACTCCTAAAAACTAATTTCTGACTATTGGGAACTGGAATATGACAGAATCACCTTTTTTCATCCTTAATGTGGGACTCATTCACTACCGATGGTGAATCAGTAATCTCCCAAAATCCTATGAAATCAAAGGTCAATCCTATAGCCCCAGATCTACACTTGTCTTCTTGTCAGGTTGACAGAGTCAAATCTATAGAAAATAGACTGTAGGATGTCTCCAAGCTTGAAATAGGGTTTAGTTGACTTGAAACACTTTGTTGAATTGTTGACCACCTTTCAACACCTAATTGATTGATAAATATTCATACACAAGTCTATAAACACACATGCAAAAGGGGAAAAATGGTTAAAGGTTAGGGTATAGGGATTTTCCTTGGTCAAATCCCACTTTGGTAATCAAACCCTTAATGAAGAAATGAAATGAAATGAACAAGAAAATGATGAATAACAACATGCAAATGTCCTAAACTCACCACAAACTTGTTGAAGAAATATGAAGATATGTCAATGGCTACTCCAAGATGCTTGATGAATGCTTGATTGAATGATGCAAAGTGCTTGAATTCTAATTGATGTTTAGTGAATTTGATGAATGAGGATATTAGGAGATGAATTAGATGTAAAATGAGAAGAAAAACACTTATTTATACACATTTATGCCTTAATAACCCAATGATTCCTCATCACAGGTTGACATAAGGCATTTTTGAATAAAAACCTGAAAGGAAATTTAAATTATTTTGAATTTGTAGCCAAGAGGGATTCATTCACCACCCATGGTGAATGGGTTCTACCTTGGGCTTGTAAGTGGGTGTCAGGAATTAAGTCACATTTAAAGTTGTTTGTCAGGTTTACATTCAAAAATACACTTAATTAAGTCTTATGAGTGCATAAATGGGTCATATAAAGCATAAGAAAGGTGTAAATAGTGAAAAGAGGCCTAGAAAAGCATGGAATCTTGTTACAAGACTTTACAACACTTTAGAATAGGACTTGATAAGTGATGAAAAGGTGATTTTTAGGTGAATTGTAATGAAAATAGTCTAGAAAAGTGTAGAAATGTGTTACAAAACTTCACAACACCTTAAGAAGATGCCTTTGAATATTTAGGACCTAATGTGAATGCAGAAGTTACATTGCAACATTAAATCAAAGAAAAATAGACCAAGCATCATGAGAGAAAGAACTAAAAGACCATACAAATGTCAATGATCCATTTTTCTATGGTACAAAGAGAAAAATTGCAAAGTTGTCAAAATTGCATTTTTTGTCATCATTATTGCAATTTCACAGAAACTTACCTACTAGATTTATTTCTAGTTATCCAATTGTGAAAATTGAGGATCTAAGAGTGAGAACATAGGAGAAGAAAACCAAGAAACCATTTTTACAAATCCCTAGCCAGGACCATTTCACCATAAGGTGAATGAGTTCTCAGATAGCTTTAGAAAAGTACTTTTGGTGACTGGTACACATCATTTTCCCTTTCTCATATCTACATGTTTATTTATAGTTCCATTAGAATTGAGCTTAATCTATTAGATGCACTTTGTAGATTGCATTTTGGAGTTATTTTGCTATCTTTAATCTTTCTCCCCAAAGTGTTGTTTAATCAAGATGAGGCTATCCTTACAAAAAAAAAATCAATAGATTCACACTTTGAATTGATTCACCTTGAGGTTGATAGTCAATTCATTGTGTGGATCTCAATCCCTAATGAAATAAAGGAAAATAGGTGTATTTCCTACCATATTTGGCTCACCACAACATTTTAAGCCCTTACAAACCTATTTTTCACCTTTTCAATAGATAAGAGAGTCTAACATCATTATGGATTTTATATAAACTTCCATTGAAATACATGCAAACTTGATAGTTAACACGACCAAAAAAGTTTCAAATTTTGTTACACTTTAACAAAATAATGTTGGCTTGAAATGGTCATCCAACCCTTTGGGTTGGATGCCCAAGGAAAAATCTAACCCTTTGGGTTGGAAGCCTATAGTGTCAAAAAATGGGTCCCTTGACATTTTCACACTCGTTTGGGTCCTCGTGGATTTTGGCCTAATGTTGCATTGATTTAGTGTTGTAACATGGATAACACATTCACATTAGGTCTTGGGCCCTTGTGAACTAATGAAATTTAATCATTCCTTGCTAAAGTGTTGTGAAGTGGTGTAACACACTTTCACACTTTTCTAGGGTTTTCTCAATTAACTAGGCATAATAAATATAATTTTAATCATAATCAACATTAATATTGCCTTATTTGGAGTTTTCTAAATTGTTGTAACACACTTTCACATTCCTCTAGGGTTTTCATTAATAATCATGCTTTCTTATGCTTTAATTCAAACTATTTTGCATCCACAAGGCTCATTTATTACCTCTTTTTGAGGATAATCCCAACACTAATCAGTAACCAATCATTTAATTCAGGTGTTCCTAACATGTGTGGCCCAGATTAGTGTTTTGGATTCACTCACCACCATGGGCGAATGAGTCCCACCTAGGTATTTTTGGCCCTGATGCAGGTTTCACACAATTCTAAACACCTTTCATTTTTGGTTCCATACATTATGTATGATGCGACTCATTTTCCACCTTGGGTGAATGAGTCCCATGTGACCAAAATTAAAATTTAACTCAAATTTCTGATGATATTTAATTCTCCTAGATCTGATGTTGGCTTGTAGTGTTGTAATTTTAGAAATTATTGCATAATTAAGTATAAATACAAGGTTCTTTCACTCATTTTCTCTAAAAAAGAAATCAAGTGATCCTAGCATTCAATAGTTCACAAAATTATTTGAGCATTCAAGGAATTTCAAGGGAAAATAATCAAGTATTTTATAGCATTGTTCAAGTGGCAATCATCATGTTCAAGATTGCATTCTTCATGTTTGTTATTGTGCTAACAATTGTGATGCACAGTTCATGATCCAAGCAAGCATTACATTCAAGATCTATCTCCTTCAAGCTATAGTCAAGAACCACATCCATTGCAACCATTTCAAGCATTATTACAACACCTTATTTGAAGGGTCTAGTGAGTTGTAACATTGTCTTTTGTTCATTCATCATTCTCCTTTCATATTTGTTTTCATTTCAAGGTTTAATTACCAACAAGGGGTTTGACCAAGGAAAACCTATATTCATTAATCCCTGCAACATTTTTCCCTCTTCATGTGTGTGATTTGCAAGGATAGGTTACATATTTGTCAAGAAGAAAAGTTGGAGAAAAGTTGTCAAATCCCCAAAGTTGTCAAAGTTGTCATCAAATCGTGGAGAAGCTTGGAGAAGGTCTACAAATGACAATTTGTAGTTTTGGATCCAAAAACCAGTCAAAATGAGTAGATCAGACCAAGAGGACTTGAATCTCGTTCAGAATTTCCAAAAAAGTGGAAGTGGAAAAATTCGCCACTATTGGTGAATGAGTTCCACTATACAAGCCTGACGGATATTTTTACAAATCTAGATACCCTTTTGGTTGAAACTTGTTCCTACACATTTTCCCAGAAATTGGATTGATTTTCCCAACTTGGTGAATGAGTCCCATTCAACATTATTAGTATATTTTTTAGCAATCCAGACCTCTATTCTTCCTTCTTTAGTCTTCTAGCTGGACACTTTCAGTTTCATAGCTTTATGTTACATTTTGTTCACTTTTCTAGGTTATTTAGAGTTAGTTTGCATTCAGTTAGGGTTTCACATTGTGTCTTGCATTTCATTGACTTTTCCAAGTTTACACTTGGTGGTGAACACCTCATTAGATCTCATTCAGCCCTTAGAACAACCCTTTGCAAGATTTCAATCTCCTTTACATTGAAATATCAAGGGTTTGTTCTTGAGTGAAGAATAAGGAAATTGCCTCTCTCCTTTTAGGTCCAAACCCCCAGAAGCGAAAGAGAGTACCCAATTTTCTTCTTTTCATTTTGGTGAACCTGCATTTAGACCATCATAATTTTTATTTGGAGTGCATTTTCATCCTAGATTTAGCTTGCATTAACATTGCATTATTTTTTGCATTATTTAATTTACATTATGTTAGAACTGTGAAAATTTGAAAATTTTACAGTCAATTGCATTCATGAGTTTCAAAAATAGGTCTTCATCATAAGCATAAAATTCCCTCCTCATAAATGTATCGCTTATTTTTGTCATATGATCCATGTGAATCCCTCTAATCCTGGATAATCCATTGCATTACCCATATCGGCAAGATAGAGTGAAGGTCTCCCCGACCTATGATATTTTCACTAATGTGTACTTGTTGCAGACTATCAGAAGGACATATTTTTTGTTTCGGCGACACAGAAGATTCATATCAGCATAAGAATCATATTTGGGATGAGGTCATAGCGAACTCATAGACGTCTCATCGACTAGCGCGTAGAGTGATGTATCAACTAAACAAATGATTATCGGAATGAGTTCTTGTCAAAGGCAACTTGTCTTACCGATAAAGCGTAATAGGTTTCCCTCAAAAAATATCGGGAAGAGGTCATGTAGTCTGGCTGATTCAAAAGTCACGCCAATAATGATATGCATCAGCAAGAGAAGAAGTCTTTAGCATAACTTTCACCGAGATTTAAAAGTTACACCGATAGAGTATTTCGAGGTGAGTCTCACTGAATAAAGCAATCTAGAGGAATGGGTTCGGTGAGACATTTAGCATTGGTATGAGTCTTTTCGAAGATTCATGGTCTTGTCGACAGATTTATTTCATCGGTAAGATTTATTTTATTGGTGAGAAACTCAATGGTCATGCTGAACTATGTTTTCATCGGCGAAAGGGTGATTTTGTAACAATGATTGGAAAATACATTGGAGAACACATCTCAGAATGACACAGTGAACTCTATGACACATCTCCCCGACTCAGAATTGTCATAGTGATATGAATACTAAAGTGATATTCATCAATTTGATTCCAAATATCGGTATGACTACAGAATGTCTTGGCGAAAGGTTTAATAAACGTTGCAAAAGGACTTTGCCCTAGATTTGAAAAAATCTCACCGACAAGACATTTGATACGACAGTACCAGTTTCAAACGAGTCTTCATTTGTGCTTTATTAATGGTGTGACCGATATAATAAGGAAGGTTTAATCAATGCATCAGTGCAGAATTGATAGCAAAAGAATAAGCAAAGCAAACAGAGAGCTAGGACATTTTTCAGTCTGAGGAGCTCAAATAGTATAATGTAAGTAATTGCATCTTAGCCTTCCACATTTTTGATTCTATAAATCTTGAAGAATGGAGTCCCCAGGTTCTAGAAAAGCTAAGAGTAGGAAACTTGGTGAGAGTATTCAATCAAAAAGAAACAAACAAAAAAATGATACAGAACATGAGGGCACTGAGCGGAGATTACACCAAGATCTTATTGACTAGTTACCTAGTTAAGGGCCTAAAGCTAGAAGGTCCGCACAACTTAGGGAAAAAGTCGATAAATTAGATGATAAATGCAAATTCATAGGTGACATCTAGACTACCATAAGGGGATATGAATTATTCAATTTCCATTTCCATAGAAGAAACCACTTTGAACCAGTTTGTAATCCATGGAAGCTGAATGTAGGGAAACTGGTGTGCCTTAACGTATTTGTAAATGTAGAATTAGTAAACTTTCTTGCCGATCATTATGACCCAAAGCATAAAGCTATATGTGACCTGTCTGGAAAGCCACAGATACATTTTTCAAAAGAAACAATAGATGAGGCTTTCAAATTTGAAGGGTTTTGCAATGAGGAGGTCATATATGAAGAATTGGAGAAGGAATTCTTGAGAATGGACATAATCTATAAGGGTTGGAGGCTGCCAATTCATAGGATTAAACAGGGCAGCAAACCAGTTCCTCTGCAAGATAGTGAAGGGCCTCCTTATCATGTGGATTTGTTTGAACCCTCTATGAAATACACTTATTTTTCAGTGTGTCAGGTATTAGGAATGGATGCCCCAGAATTCATGTGAATTGTGCCAATGAGTATCACATCGGATATCTAGTATCATAATTCTCAGCCATTTGATTATGCCTCGTACATTTCTAGGGGGATTGATTCAGGATTGATGGCTATCAAGGGTGGATCTCCCACCTTTCATCTTAAGCATTATTCTTTGTTGATGCACCTGGTGCTATATTTTGGACAGGAGTTAGGAGTATGGCCTCCAGAGATGAGAATTTCTCAAATTGGTAAAGAGGGTGAAGCATTACCTGTTCAATTGTGGACTGCTATTTGGGACAGTAGGTTTGCTAATGCTAGTTTCATTCATTTCGAAGAATATTTTGTAAAAACATTATATCAACTATATCATAATCCTTGTAATTATTCATTGTCTGATGAGATTAAAAGATTCCTTCAGCTAAAAGATTTCAATGGGCCAATTGATCATAACTGGGGAGATTGGTATTGTTTGAAGGGAGCTACAATGATCAGAGTTTATGCGTTTGAAGATGCACCTTTCATTCTGCCAAGGATAGTTCCAAATAGGATTGCTTATTTGGAGATTGTCAGACAGATGGACTTTTGTAGCGTTATGCATTTCAGCTCTTTTGGGAAGCAGGCTTTTATGCCTAGCTCATTGTGCTTTGGTGATTTCACTATGTTAGCCAAGGAAGGATACAATTTGATCCTTGACAAATTGCTTCAGTACAATATGAAGAGAGGACCACCTAGGAAGAACTTTGACCCAGAAGGTTATATCAATTCTACCAAAGAAAGGATAAACTTTGGAAAGTATCAGCATGTGCCCTGTCCCCTTGATGATATGATTCAGAATCTGGAGGAAGATGAAGCTGAGATGGTAGTTGAAAGGTATAACCAAGGGCTACAGGATGCAGAACAATTGACTTATGGAGAAGAGGAGACACCAAAAGATAATGTTCCACAGGGAAAACTAGAAAAGGTGTCCAGATTGAGAACTCAGCAGTATGTTTGCCCAACTAGAGAGAAAAGTATTGAAAGTGGTGATACAGATGCAAGGCATATTGAATATAGATCATTTGTTTCTGATGATGAATTCATAAATTCCCCAGAGTTCAAAGCATTTTTGTACAAACAAAAGGGGAAAGAAATAAGGGATAATGTTGATGATGTAACCATAGGAAATGAGGAACAATTGTTGAGTCAATTGAGAAAGTGTGTGGACGATGAAATGACAAATATGACTCCTGAAAAGGGGAGAAAAATGCCGGAAAATGTTGGTGTCATGATCTTTCCTGGAACTGACTTAAATTCTGCATTGGTCTTTGATAGTTTCTTGAAACATAGTAATGCTACACACAAGCTTGACAAAGAAAAAGTTGCAAAGGTGTATGCAAGCTCCAAGTATAATACTGATGAGGGATCATTGATGATATGGGCTTTGTACCCACCACACAAAAAATCAGTGGTTATTGACATAGAGAAGGCATTTGGCCATGTCATGAACCTGAAGGTTGGAGAGGCTGATCCTGTGGCTACTGTAGAAATCAAAGTTAATATTGCAAAATTGAACAAAGCACATATTCAGATCCTGATAAAAGAAAGAGAAATGTACAAGGAAAATAATGAAAGGATGTTGAGAGAGAATGATAGACTAAAAGATTTGGTAGGTATATCAATGAGGCCAACCAAAATGCTTACTCAAGGAGAAGGATCTCAATCGAAAGATCATTGGGTGGGATCAACTACTTATTCCCAGGGAAAGCATGATGCAATTGTTGCAATTATCAAGAAAAGGCAGGATAATTTAATGCCTTGGTTAAATAAACTATGGGGAAAGTATTCTCATACTCTGGCCGTATTAAAGAAGCATATAAGGATGGATGGAGGAATTATGGAGAAGTTTCATGAGATAGCCCAAAGAGATGCTTCTAATAGTGCAACACTTGAGGTTACAGATCATATTGTAAATCGTCATCAAAACTTCTATGTTGAGCTACAAGGGGATGAACAGGGGTTAATTGACACTGCCAAGAAAACAGTGATTGCATTCTCTGATGACAAAAGGGAATTGAAAGAAGCTAATAGATGGAAGAATGAATGCAAGTCAATACTAAATGAAGTCATGAGGCTAGCTTATGCAGAGGATACAATGTTAGAAGAAGTGAGCGAGCAAAATGAGAAGATGATGAAGATGGAAATCATGATCCGGAATGCGGTTGGAGATGCGGACACATACGAACGCCAAGATTATTTGGACCATCTCGCTAAGACTCACTTATGGCTTAATAGAGATTAGTTATCCTCTAAACTATTTATTATGTAAACGAATGACATTACTGAAAGGACATGTCCTTTCATGTACTCAATGTATAAATATATGTTTCAAAAATGAAATAAAGAAGCAAGTAAAATAAGATAGAAGAGAGATAGCATAATACAATAGAATACAATGTTACGCCAAAATGGGACAATGTTACATGTTTAAAATCATTGAGTTATCAATGGAAATATTTTAATGGTGTAGTTGTTTCTGGTATTAGCTGTTTATTGTGTTCGTTGGAAGCATTATCGAAGTTGTCTCCAGTGTGATGTTTTCTAGTTATTTGAATTGGTGTAACAAGTTTATATCTAGTTTGTCAGAGCACATTTGCTATATCTATATGGTCAATTGATTGGTTCTTTCCAGTAAAGATTAAATCCTCTAAGTTGATCATAGTAATTAGAGAATGTCAGTTGGATCATTAAGAAGAACTCAGTAATCATAACTTTGCATGTTTATACAAGCTATAAACTAAGTCATATGTTGAACAATTTGAATGCTTGTCAAAATGAAGTACTTGTTTCAGATTTCTCTTGACTCTGCATACCCTATAAGGCACTGGTCTCTCCATTTTCATTCCTTAGTTTCATTCATATTTTTTACATCTGTTAACTAAGCATATTAGGATTTAGTCTTGAACATTTCTATACAATTTATACCAAACTTGATTCTATTTGTCCATTTCCATATGCTATCTTGGATAAATCACTGCAAGAGATAAGATCATAAGTCAAGTCTTCCCATTTGACATAGGTACACCCACCTAGGTCTAGCAACACCTGAAGAGTAGAAAGCTTAAACCATTTGGCTTTGTCTATTCCCTAAAATGTACTAAGAGATTGGTAGCCTCTTGAGGTAGCCTTATCTGTGTTTTTGAGAGCTAACAAATTGGTGACTCTACTAGGGAGTTAACTCAAAATTTGTGCCTTAATCATAGAGTTAGAAACCTTGAATAGACTCCACTGGGAATAAGAAACATTAAATATTTTCTCACTTTTAAGAAAGTGAGTGGCGAATCTAATACAAATATTTCAAAATGAATGGAAGAAGATCTCAATATAGGGGAGGTCATACTGGAGCCCCTACTGGCAATAGCAAATGGACACACAAGGATGATAGGGTTGATAAGGGTAAAAGGATAGATGAAAACATGTACATGATGAACAAAGACAAATCATCAATACCACATGGTGAAACATATGACCACTATGACACATGGAGAGATAACTCAAGTGCAAAACCTTCTACCCCAAAAGACAAAAGAAATCCTTTTTACAACCCTCGAAAACAAGCTGAATTTAGGGCAGAACTTGAGGCTGAATGAATTAGAAATTAGCATGAATATGATCAAAAAATGGAAGGTAATCAGAATGGACCCACTGATCAAGAAACTCCTCAAGAAGATTATGAATCTTTAACATATGAAGAAGTAAAATTACGGTTTGAATCTCAAAGAAAGGAGAGAGACGAATAGGAGAAGGCCTAGATGATACAAGCAATGAGAGAATTCAAATTGTAGAAAACTCAGAACATTACCCCTATAGCTAGTTTCCCCCCAAAGTATGTACCACCTCAAAAATAGGGTAATCATGGTGCAAGGCCTTCTGAGCCACCAAGGATCCCTCACCATCAGATAGGGAATCAATATGGAAAACCAAATCATCCACCTCATATTCCCACACAATATACAAATATTTAGCCACCTCATGGTCAACACTATATGCCACATCATAACACACAATATAATAACCCAATGTATCAGTACCCACCTAACCCTCCTCATCAGTATACCACTATGATCAAACAATTTGATTTGGCAGGATTTCAATTATACCCTTACCCCATGGATGGTAGTTGGAGAGGTCTGGTGCCTAAGTTTACAAGGAGTAGTGCAATTTTTGCTGAGGACCATTTAAGGAGTTTCAATGCCTTCATTCAAGATTTGGATGTACCTATGAAGATTTACATATGAGGCTATCTATGATGTTGCTTATTGAAGAAGCTAGGGATTGGTTCAACAGCCTGACAATAGCCTCTATTGATTCTCTCCAAATATTTCAAGACTGATTCCTCGAGCAATATGGAAATCAAAGTGCTCCTGATGTTGCTCTTCATGAATTGATGCGAATTCAGAAAAATCAGAATGATTCAATTTATGATTTCAATCAAAAATTCAATAAGCTATAAAATAAAATACCTCCTGGATCAAAATTTCCAAATTCTGTGGCATTGAGTGTTTATTTAAATGCGTTTGATCCTAAAACAGGATGTGAACTGAGAAACAGGTTCCCAAGAGACTTGGCTGAAGCCCAAAAGACAACATTAACAATTGAAAACAATAGGAGGGTTGTTGGAATAATAGATAAAAGAGACAATCATAGGGCTCCCCAGCAAACTAATAATTATCAATATAAACAGGAGAACACCTACAGGAATGAAAGGCCTAGGTTGCATGACATGCCTTATAACAAAAAACTGGAAAGATGGAAAACCTATAATAGATAGGCCTAGAAATAAATAAACTCCTGATCCATTGAGAAAGAAGGGAACCTATATGGCAAATAATAATTATTTATGTGAAGTCTGCGATAAGCCACATTCCCCAGATTATTGTGTTGTAGCCCAAAGAATGCAAGAGGAAGGAATGTTGATGGGAGATAGTGGAGAAGATCACAAAGTGTATTTGACTTGAAACACTTTTCATCATGTGGAAGAGAGGTACTCATCTTCAGAAGATGAAGGTTACGAATATGATGTTTCAAATAAAAAATACAATGTCCACATGGTTGAGCAGAAAATCCTTTTCGACTCTGAAGAAGATTATACAGAGCAACATTCTATTGAAACACCTACTCAATGTAGTATGAGGAAGCTTACTAAAGAGGAAATAGAGAGACTAACTGTTGCTGTAGTTGAAGAAGCAAAGAGTAAGTACTAGTTGAGAAATAGGACTGTAAATGAGAAGGAAGGTGTCCCCAGGGGTATCTTTATGAAAGAAAAGGCAACACAAGGAAATGTGAAAAAGGAAAAAAATAAACAACATGATGAAGATAAACAGAAGCCAATCCAAAGGGAGGAAGTAAAAGAGTTACACAAAGAAATTCAAAATCCTGATCAGCCAAGTAAGAAACAGAAGGAGGAGAACAAAGGAGAAACCTCAGAACAAAAGAAGATGATTAAAGTGGAGAATTATTCTTTTGATTTCACTCAGGCCCTATCTCAGGAAAAGATGTATGTGCCATTACTTGAGATGATGAAGATTAAGGAATATGGGGACAGTGTAGTTCAATTGATAACCCATGGTAATACCAAAAGTAAGATGGCCACTAAAAATTTCAATAAGTAGGAGAGAGTAAATATCCCAGAAGTGTGCCTTAATAATTCAGTAGTAAATCCCCCACAAGTTGATCCTTTTTTCACTACATTACTAATAAATAACAAATTGTTGAGGAACTGCATGATAGATTCTGGCGCTGCCATGAATATTATGCCAGTTGAGGTGATGAAGCAATTGGGCATGTGGGTAGATACACATGAAGGGAAATGCTATGCAATGGATAACTGACCTATTCCTATGGTGGGTATAATAAGAGATGTTGAAGTCAAGCTAGTTGCTTATCCTCAAGTGACCTATAATATTGATATAACAATGATAGACACCCCTCCTCAATATGGTATGCTTCTATCAAGACAGTGGATGGTAGCTGTTGGTGGAAATGTCCAGTTTGATATGTCTTATGCAACAATTCTAGTAAATGGCCAAGAGGTGAAGTTATACAGGGAGCCAAGGATGAGCCAGCTTGTTGATTGTGTACCACAAGATCAAATCAATTGTTTTTGTGATGTTGATCTTGGGAGTTTTAATATAGAACCAGCTTAGCTAGAATTGGTCAATACTGACCCGATTGAAAAAATTGCTTCACAAAATTGCAAAGGAGTGTGGAAGATTTACTTTGACAGAGCATGCAACCAAGAAGGTAATGGAGCAGAGATAGTATTCATTTCACCTAAGGGTATTACATTTAAATAGTCATTTATGTTAGCATTTGAATGTACAAACAATGTGGTAGAATATGAAGCTTTGTTAACAGGTTTGAATATAGTTGTGAAACACAAAATCAAGTTGCTAGTTGTTCGAGGGGATTCTAAGTTGGTTGTTTCACAAATTAAGTCAAAATATACAGCAAAACATAAAAGACTGAAGCAATATAGAAATGTTGTATGGGACACAATTGAGTTGTTTGATGCCTTCTTAATTAAGTGGATTGATAGGTCAAAAAATATAATGGCATATTTTTTAGCAAATGTGGCGTTGAAAAGAGATGAGATTACACTAGCTGGAGTATCACAAGTTGAGTTCAAGACAAGGCCTGATGTTCTTGATAACATTTATAGTTGGAAAGTATTCAATGATGATACTAACCTTTTGAAATTCCACCACTGTATAGATCAGTTTGAAGCCCAAGAAATTGACTTCAATGCCTTTGTTGAAGAAGTGGATGGGAAATAGATAGTATTTGGGAAGGAGATCTTACAACTTAAAACAAATAAGCTTCCTAAAGGCTTGGTGGCATTGGAGAGGGTTAATGATGGGAATGATTAGCCTCTCATGAAATAAACACCAGCTAAAAGGGAAGATATTGAAGAGATTAACTTGGGAACTGAAATTGCACCAAGAAAGGTGTACATAGGGAAGAAGATAAGCCCTACAATTAGAAGAATGCTGATAGAGTTGCTAAGAAAATATAAGCATGTGTTTGCATGGTCTTATGAAGATCTAAAGGCATACAGGGAAGATTTATTTCAGCATGAAATACCATTAAAACCAGATGCTAAGCCATTCAGACAAAAGCAAAGACCCATAAATCTAACTTTGGAGCCTAAAATGCAAGAAGAATTGGAAAAACTTAGAGACAGTGGAATCATTAAACCAATCAGACATTCAATGTGGGTCTCAAACTTGGTCCATGTGAGAAAGAAGAATGGAGATATCAAGCTATGTGTTGATTTCAAAAATCTAAACATGGCATCCCTCAAAGATAATTATCCTCTACCCAATACGGAGGCTATATTACATAAGGTGACAGTGTATGAACTATTGTTTATGATGGATGGGTTTTTAGGGTATAATCAGGTTAAGGTCAAGGAATCTGAGCAATATAAGACATCATTTACAACTCCTTGGGGGACATATGTATACATGAGAATTCCATTTGGTCTTACAAACATAGGAGCAACCTTCCAGAGAGCTATGGATGTAGCATTTGCAGATTTGATCAATGCTATCATGGTGGTGTATCAAGATGACCTGACTACTTATTCAAAGAAGGATGAAGATCATGTACAACATTTGAAGAAGGTATTCATTAAGGCCTTGGAGTATGGTATTAATTTGAATCCTAATAAATGACATTTCGTAGTCACAAAGGGTAAGCTCTTAGGACATATTGTCTCAAAAGAGGGGATTAAGATAGATCCTGAGAGGGTTGAGGCCATTGATAAAATTCCTATCCCTAAAACTGTTAAGGCTATACAATCATTCTTTGGAAAAATTAATTTTGTTAGGAGATTTGTTTCTAACTTTGCTAAGATCATTAAGCCTATATCAAAAATGTTGCTCGGAAAGGACAAAAAATAGAATGGACTGTGGAGGACATGGAAGCTTTTATATCTATCAAAAGAGCCATCAAGGAAGCTCCTGTCCTTAAATCTCTAGATTTTTCAAAGCCTTTCCAGATATTCTCATTCACTTCAATGCACATTATTGCTGCTATTATGCTACAGAAGAATGAAGAAGGTCATGAGCAACCTGTATCTTTCTTCAGTAAGTCATTACAAGGGCCAGAATTAAAGTATGACATAATGGAGAAACAAGCATTTACATTAGTAAAAGCTACAAAAGCTTTTAGGCCATATCTTGTTGGAGCAAAGGTGGTTGCGTATGTCCCTCATGCAAATGTCAAGGATATTCTGACATAGTCTGAAGTAATAGGAAAAATATGCAAATGGATTAACCAAATCCAAGAGTTTAACATGGAGATACAAATTACTAAACTAGTAAGAGGTCAAGGCTTGGCCAAGTTGATGGCGGAAGCAAATATTGAAGCAAATCAAATTTGCAACGTAGAAGAAGAGACTGCAATTGTGAGCATTGAGCATACTCCATGGTATGCAGATATCATGCATTATCTTAAATACATGAAGTGTCCAAAGGAATTGAGTGACAACCAGAAAAGAACTTTGAAGTTGCAGGCATCTAAGTATGTCTTCATGGATGGAGATCTCTTTTGGAAGAATAGGGAAGGTATACTATTATTGTGTTTGGATGAATCACAAGCTAGGCATGTCTTAAGTGAAATGCATGAAGGAGTTTGTGGAGGACATTACTCAACAAAGATAACTGTGAATAAAATTCTCAGGGTAGGGTATTACTAGCCAAAGGTTTTCAATGATTCTTTTACATATGTAAGAAAATGTGAGGCCTACCAAAAATTCACTAGAAAACTGAAGTATCAGGGAGCTTTGCCACTTCAAACCATGCAGGCTGATGCCCCTTTTCATCAATGGGGAATTGATTTCATTGGAGAGATATAAGAAAAATCAAGAGGTGGACATAGGTGGATACTGGTGGCCACTGATTATTTTACCAAATGGGTAGAGGCAGTCCCAACTAAACAGGCTACAAGTAAGGTGGTGACACAGCTCCTAATGGATAATATCATTACCAGATTTGGTACACCACTGAGGTTGATCACTAACAATGGGATGTGTTTCAGATCAGATGAATTCAGAAATTTCTATAGTACATATGGTATTACCATTTCCTATGCAACCCCTTACCATCCATAGCCTAATGGTCAAGCAGAATCTTGCAATAAGAGCCTTCTGAAGATTATAAGGAGGATGTTAGGTTAGAAGAAGAAAGCTTGGGATTCAAAGTTAAAACTGGCTGTTTGGGCTAATAAGATCACAGTAAAAAGGCAATTGGAAAATCCCTATTCGAATTAGTGTATGGAACACAAGCCAGAATGCCTTTGAAGAATTTGTTACCAGTCTACAAGTTTGTTCTTCAGGAAGATTTGGATATTCTAGAACCTATGGAGGAAAGAATGGAGCAATTAGCTGAACTTGATGAAATGAGGAGAGTTGCCCAAAACCAAAACATGAAGTTACAGACACAGATGAAGTACCCATTTGATAAAAAAGCAAAGGATAGAAAATTTGGAGAAAGTGATTTGGTACCGATGTGGAATGCAAGGTGTCAAGAGAAAGGAAAGCATGTGAAATTTGAAGCTTTGTGGTTGGGGCCTTTAGTGGTTGTTGGAAAGAAAGGTGAAGATTCATACTATCTACAAAATATGGCTGTTGAAGATCAGGAATTGCCTATACATGGGAAATTTCTGAAGCATTTCTTCTCTTGAACAACACAGAGGACTAAGGGTTGCTAGTGCATGGACAATCCTTGACAATCCTCTCAAAACTCTATCTTCCATGCACAGTTGTTTAGGAAATAAAAGGAACAGGCCTTGTCAGTACATGGAAAATCTTGATTTTCCTTCTTTCAAAATAATTTTTTTCCATGTACAGTAGTGTAGGGTCACTTGCATTTCCATTCATTCTAGTTTTCTCACATAATCTGTCACCTTGAGTTTGGTTTGCTCACCCAGAGATTTGGATCCTTGTAATGATCTCACAATCATTCATCCCTAGATGGAACCACTATTAGAATTGTGAAAATTTGAAAATTTTATAGTCAATTGCATTCATGAGTTTCAAAAATAGGTCCTCATCATAAGCATGAAATTCCCTCCTCATAAATGTCTTGCTTATTTTTGTCATACGATCCATGTGAATCCATCTAATCCTTGACAATTCATTGCATTACCCATATCAGCAAGACAAAGTGAAGGTCTCCCTGACCTATGATATTTTCACTAATGTGTACTTGTTGCAGACTATCGGCAGGACATATTTTTGGTTTCGGCAACATAGAAGATTCATATCAACATAAGAATCATATTTGGGACGAGGTCATAGAAAACTCATATACATCTCACCGACTAGCGTGTAGAGTGATGTATCATCTAAACAAATGATTATCAAAATGAGGTCTTGCCAAAGGAAACTTGTCTTACCGATAAAGTGTAATAGCTTTCCCTCAAAAAATATTGGGAGGTCATGTAGTCTGGCTGATTCAAAAGTCACGCCGATAATGATATGCATCGGCAAGAGAAGAAGTCTTTGGCGTAAGTTTCACCTAGATTTAAAAGTTACACTGATAGAGTATTTCAAGGTGAGTCTCACCAAATAAAGCAATCTAGAGGAATGGGTTCAGTGAGACATTTGGCATCGATATGAGTCTTTTCAAAGATTCATGGTCTTGCCGATGGATTTATTTTATCAGTAAGATTTATTTTATCAGTGAGAAACTCAATGGTCACGCCGAAGTTTGTTTTGATCAGCGAAAGGGTGATTTTGTCTCAGCGACTGGAAAATACATTGGAGAACACATCTCGGTATGACATAGTGAACTCTATGAGACATCTCCCTGACTTAGAATTGTCACAACGATATGAACACTAAAGTGATAGTCATCAATTTGATTCCAAATATCAGTATGACTACAGAATTTCTTGGTGAAAAGTTTAATAAACATTGCAAAAGGACTTCACCCCAGATTTGAAAATATCTCACTAACAAGACATTTGATGCAACAGTACCAGTTTCAAATGAGTCTTCATTCGTGCTTCATTAATGGCATGATGGATATAATAGGGAAGGTTTAATCAATGCATCAGTGCATAATTGATAGCAAAAGAATTAGCAAAGCGAATAGAGAGTCAGGACATTTTTCAGTCTGAGGATCTCGAATAGTATACTGTAAGTAATTGCATCTCAGCCTTCCACATTTTTTATTTTGTAAATCTCGAAGAATGGAGTCCCCTGGTGCTGGAAAAGCTAAGAGTAGGAAACTTGGTGAGAGTAGTCAGTCAAAAAGAAATAAACAAAAAACTGATATAGAACATGAGGGCACTGAGGGGAGATTACACCAAGATCTTATTGACCAGTTACATGGTTAAGGGCCTAAAGCCAAAAGGTTTGCACAACTTAGGGAAGAAGTTGATAAATTGGATGATAAATGCAAATTCATAGGTGACATCTAGACTACCATAGGGGGATATGAATTATTCAATTTCCATTTCCATAGAAGAAACCACTTTGAACCAATTTGTAATCCATGGAAGCTGAATGTAGGGAAACTGGTGTGCCCTAACGTATTTGTAAATGTAGAATTAGTAAAATTGCTTGCCGATCATTATGACCCAAAGCATAAAGCTATATGTGACTCGTCTAGAAAGCCACGGATACATTTTTCAAAAGAAACAATAGATGAGGCTTTCAAATTTTAAGGGTTTTGCAATGAGGAGGTCATATATGAAGAATTGGACAAGGAATTCTCGAGAATGGATAAAATCTATAAGGGTTGGAGGCTGCCAATTCACAGGATTAAACAGGGCAGCAAACGAGTTCCTTTGCAAGATAGTGAAGGGCCTCCTTATCATGTGGATTTGTTTGAACCCTATATGAAATACACTTATTTCTCAGTGTGTCAGGTATTGGGAATGGATACCCCAGAATTCATGTCAATTGTGCTAATGATTATCACACCGAATATCCAGTATCATAATTCTCAGCCATTTGATTATGCCTTGTACATTTTTAGGGGGATTGATTCAGGATTGATGGCTATCAAGGGTGGATCTCCCACCTTTCATCTCAGGCATTATTCATTGTTGATGCACCTGGTGCTATATTTTGGATAGGAGTTAGGAGTATGGCCTCTAGAGATGAGAATTTCTCAAATTGGTAAAGAGGGTGAAGCATTACCTATTCAATTGTGGACTGTTATTTGGGATAGTAGGTTTGCTAATGCTAGTTTCATTCATTTTGAAGAATATTTTATAAAAACATTGTATAAATTGTATCAATATCCTTATAATTATTCATTGTCTAATGAGATTAAAAGATTCCTTCAGCCAAAATATTTCAATGGGCCAATTGATCATAACTGGGGAGATTGGTATTGTTTGGAGGGAGCTACAATAATCTGAGTTTATGGGTTTGAAGATTCCCCTTTCATTCTGCTAAGGACAGTTCCAAACAGGATTGCTTATTTGGAGATTGTCAGACAGATGGAATTTTGCAGTGTTATGCATTTCAACTCTTTTGGGAAGCAAGCTTTTATGCCTAGCTCATTGTGCTTTGGTGATTTCACTATGTTAGCCAAGGAAGGATACAATTTGATCCTTGACAAATTACTTTAGTACAATATGAAGAGAGGACCACCCAGGAAGAGCTTTGACCCAAAAGGGTATATCAATTCTACCAAAGAAAGGATAAACTTTGGAAAGTATCAGCATGTGCCCTATCCCTTGGATGATATGATTCAAAATATGGAGGAAGATGAAGCTAAGATGGTAGTTGAAAGGTATAACCAAGGGCTATAGTGGTGCAAGAGCACCTAGGTTACATTAGGTGGCAATAGGAAAATTTGGAAGCCTGGCATGAAATCTTGAGAATTTAATACTTAAAGTCATGTTGATGATCTAGTTTTGTGTTAAGAGGTGTTAGAATATGTTAGAAGGAAGGTTGTTCAGTAGTTCAAGGTAGATTGGATGAGTTTCACAACTTTTTTCCCTTAGGTTTCACTTGGTGTTAGAAATAAAGCCCAAAATGTTGCATTTATGCAATTTTGGCCTAATGTGGTGGTTATATCTGACCAAGAGATGAAGTAACCTTTTTATGAACCTTTATAAGGTATATTTTGATTTGGAGTAGAGGTTAGTATCATTGGAGTTGGTAATCAGTTTGGAAAACAAGAAAACAGAGTTATTGAGTGTGCATTTCCTATTGTTTTCCTATTTTTGATTTAGAAGATTAGTGGATTGAATAAGGAATTTTGTATAGTGTAGAATGTAGTGTAAATCCTTTTTTAGGCATAGCTTAGTTCAATAGTTATCTTGTTGCATCAGTTCAAGAATTTCTTTTGTTAGGTTAGTTCTTTTCTTGTAAGTTTTTGTTTTGACTATCAGACCGGAAGAGATGGAGCTCTAGACCGTGTTTCCCTCGTACCTGGTGTATGGGCTTTTGGAAATAGAGGCTAGACTCCATGATTGTACATAATGTAGAGGTAGGAGTCCTTAGGAGTCAAGAATCAATGGCAAATTGTTGTTCCTAGGTGAGCTTGACAGTGCCCGGTTAGGACAGTTGAAGAGTGTAGAGCACTAAGGTTGTAGGGGTGCCAATCTCTTGGTGAACCATGGTATGGAGAGGACGTGGAATTCCTTGCAGATGCTTGGTAACAAGATGGATGCTTAACATAGATCAGGAGGTGGTACACAAACTTACTGATCACAAAGAGGTCAGAAGCTGGCTTAAAACAAGCCTAATTTTGCTAGGTTAAGGGTTTGAGCAGCGTATGGACAGTGGAGGCTCCAAACCCCAAAAATCTTCAAGGTGTGGGCTAGGGTACTACAAAATCCAAGAAAATATTTGGGTTCATTTGGAGATTTTGAGCACACTCTCCATTCTTCTCGGGTTAGGAGACCTAATTGGGGCTCTAGGCCTTGTAGCCTTTTTCTAACCCTAGGAAAGGGTTTGGTGGAAGCGATGGAGATTTGGAGTCTAGTGACTGAACAAGAACCCTAAATAGGTTGCTATGAAGCTTTTACAAAATCTTTACACCCCTGCAAGAACCTAACTGAATTCTGAGGGTATTTGACCTTTAGGGAAGAGTAAGGGTCAAGGGTGAGAAAGTGGCAAGGCACCAAGATTGGCTTGGTAGAATGAGAGAATGTTGATAGTGGGGTTGGCTAGTAGGATCAGGGGAACCTATACCTAAGATAGGACCTAAAGGATAAGGTGAAAGAGCCACCTAGGAGTTCTTGTGAACAAGGACCCATAGCATGGGGGAGTGAGTGTCTCATCCAACCCTACCCTATCATGCAGGATGCAAAAAAATTGACTTCTGGAGAAGAGGAGACACCAAAAGATAATGTGCCATAGGGAAAACTAGAAAAGGTGTCTAGGTTGAGAACTCAGTAGTATGTTTTCCTAACTAGAGAGCAGAGTATTGAAAGTGGTGATGCAGATGCAAGGCATATTGAATATAGATCATTTGTTTCTAATGATGAATTCATAAATTCCCCAGAGTTCAAAGCATTTTTGTACAAGCAGAAGGGGAAAGAAATAAGGGATAATGTTGATGATGTCACCATAGGAAATGAGGAACAATTGCTGAGTCAATTGAGAAAGTGTGTGGATGATGAAATGACAAATATGACTCTTGAAAAGGGGAGAAAAATGTTGGAAAACATTGGTGTCATGATCTTTCCTGGACTTGACTTAAATTCTACATTGGTCTTTGATAGTTTCTTGAAAGATAGTAATGCTACACACAAGCTTGACAAAGAAAAAGTGATAGAGGTGTATGCAAGTCCAAGTATAATACTGATGAGGGATCATTGATGATATGGGCCTTGCACCCACCCCACAAAAAATCAGTGGTTATTGACACAAAGAAAGCATTTGGCCATGTCATGAACCTGAAGGTTGGAGAGACCGATCCTGTGGCTACTGTAGAAATCAGAGTTAATATTGCAAAATTGAGAAAAGCACAGATTCAGATGCTGATAAAAGAAAGAGAAATGTATAAGGCAGATAATGAAAGGATGTTGAGAGAGAATGATAGACTGAAAGATTTGGTAGGTATATCAATGAGGCCAACCAAAATGCTTACTTAAGGAGAAGGCTCTCAATCGAAAGATCATTGGGTGGGATCAACTACTTATTCCTAGGGAAAGCATGATGCAATTGCTGCAATTATCAAGAAAAGGTAGGATAATTTAACGCATTGGTTAAATAAATTGTGGGGAAAGTATTCTCATACTCTGACCGCATTAAAGGAGCATACAAGGATGGATGGAGGAATTATGGAGAATTTTCATGAGATAGCCCAAATAGATGCTTCTAATAGTGCAGCACTTGAGGTTGCAGATCATATTGTAAATCATCATTGAAACTTCTATGTTGAGCTGCAGGGGGATGAACAGGGGTTAATTGACTCTGCCAAGAAAACAATGATTGCATTCTCTGATGACAAAGGGGAATTGAAAGAAGCTACCAGATGGAAGAATGAGTGTGAGTCAGTACTAAATGAAGTCATGAGGCTAGCTTCTGTGGAGGATACAATGTTAGAAGAAGTGAGCGAGCAAAATGAGAAGATGATGAAGATGGAAATCACGTTCCAGAATGCGGTTGGAGATGCGGACACATACGAACACTGAGATTATTTGGATCATCTCGCTAAGACTCACTTATGGATTAATAGAGATTAGTTATCCTCTAAACTATTTGTTATGAATGACATTACCGAAAGGATGCGTCCTTTCGTGTACTCAATGTATAAATATATGTTTCAAAAATGAAATAGAGAAGCAAGTAAAATAGGATAGAAGATAGATAGCATAATACAGTAGAATACAATGTTACACCAAAATTGGACTATGTTGCATGTTTAAAATCATGGAGTTATCAATGGAAATCTTTTAATGGTGTAGTTTTTTCTGGTATCAGTTGGAAGCATTATCGAAGTTGTCTCTAGTGTGATGTTTTCTAGTTATTTGAATTGGTGTAACAAGTTTATATCTAGTTTGTCAGAGCACATTTGTTGTATCTGTATGGTCAATTGATTGGTTCTTTCTAGTAAAGATTAAATCCTCTAAGTTGATCATAGTAATTAGAGAATGTCAGTTGGATCATTAAGAAGAACTCGGTAATCATAACTTTGCATGTTTATAGAAGCTATAAACTAGGTCATATACTAGACAATTTGAATGCTTGTCAGAACAAAGTACTTGTTTCAGATTTCTCTTGACTCCACATACCCTATAAGGCACTGGTCTCTCCATTTTCATTCCTTTGTTTCATTCATATTTTTTACATCTGTTAACTAAGCATATTAGAATTTAGTCTTGAACATTGCTATACAATTTATACCAAACTTGATTTTATTTGTCCATTTCCATATGCTATCTTGGACAAATCACTACAAGAGATAAGATCATAAGTCAAGTTTGCCCAATTCATATAGGTACACCCGCCTAGGTCTAGCAACACCTGAAGAGTAGAAAGCTTAAACCATTTGGCTTTGTTTGTTACCCTAAAATTTACCAAGAGATTGGTAGCGTCTTGGGGTATCCTTACCTGCATTTTTTAGAGCTAACACATTCTAGGGTTTCAATTCTTGCATTAGTGAAAGCTTATAGAGCTTGCATTGTTGCATCTAATTTCATTGAAAATCAGTAAAATTCTGCATTTTCATCTCATATTTACATCAAAAAAGATAAATAGCAGAAAACTCAATTCAAAAATTATGAAAATTTTCAAAAAAATAGTTCCTGGACTCATTCACCACCTTGGGTGAATCAGTCCCTCTACGTATTTTCCATTGCTTTTTTTTGCATTTACACTTTAGTTTCTAAGTTTTTGTTTGTTGTTTCTACATTTTTGCTTCACTTTCTATAATTTCAATTATACGCATTTCATTCTTATTAGCTTACATTACATTTTCATCCACCTTGCATTTAGTAGCCTTTGCATGAGTGTTTAGTGTCCTATTGCTAATACCATAGTAGGAAGAAGTTTGAGACTGATGTCATCCTACAATAGCACAATCGTTGTGTATCTTGGGTTATCTAGAGTTTCCACTCCTAGTATTGACAATAGTACACTAGGTATGGATAACACCCTTAGTGTTGAACATGACAAGTGAGATGGGGGATTGAATCAGTTGTCACTAAATTAAAAGAATTAACCATATACCGAAACTAGATCCAAATACTGCATGAAGGATTCATTAATAAATGCAAAACTAAAAATCATCACATAAACACAATAACACTAGATTTACGTGGAAAATCCAATGAGGGAAAAACCACAGTGAGGATTAACTCACACTATAGAGAATATCAAAACCGATTACAAAAAGGCTCACTACTTGAGATACAACTCACTACCTAAAATAAGGACTCATTGTCCATAGGGATACAACCTAGAGGGCTCACTGCTATAGAGATACAAAGAAGATGGATCACTACCAGAATACAAAAGTTATGGCTTACTACCAAAATAGAACTAATGAATTACACCTTTTCTTGTACTGAATTCAGTTCTAGATGAAGTTCTGTAAAGATAGTACTACATATCAGAAGTCACTCAATACTTCTAATCTGATCACACACTTTTTTTCTTTGCTTGATTCACTTATTTTGATCTACTACATCCACACACTTTTATGTCTCTATTTCCTTCTTGCACAACCTCACATCTCCTCCCTTTTTCGAAGAGACACATATGTATATATATATATATATGTGTGTGTGCGTGTGTGTGTGTGTGTGTATGTATGTATCTTACACATCAATTAGGTTGGCGAAAACATCGAGAAATTATTGCACATGCTAAGTCACCCAAGATCTTCAAATTTATGACTCATAGTTTGTCACACAATAGCAACCAGACCTAGAACCAACATATTGGACCACACATAATGGTCATCTTCAATGTGAAATAACTTTCGGTAAACAATTCATATATGCAATACTATGTTGACATCAATGACAACCATTTGATGCAACCTTCAACCTCCAACAATCTCCCCCTTTGTCATTGATGGCAACACAAGATGTTAAAAGCCAACAACAACAACCTTTGTAAATCTTTTAATGAGATAAAATTATCTTCATTTTTCACATGCTTTCTTTCTCCCATTTTCACATACTCTCTCTCTCCCTTTTTCACATGCTCTCCCTCTCCCCATTTGACATCAATGATAAAAAAAATTCCATCTCTCCTTTACTTCAAAAATTTTACAAAAAGGTTATCAAAATTGGTTCTTTACCTCAATGCTTATTTCCTTAAAATATTTCCTTGTATTTTTCTTTCAATTCGAGAAGACATTTCTTCCAAGAATTCACTGCCATGCTGATGTATAGACAAATACTATTGTTCTTTGCTATTGAATCAATTTTTTCTAGAAGATTATTTAGAATAGCAATATTCTGTGCATTTTTCTCAGCATCCACCAAGAGACCGGCAATTTGTTCCAATCTTAACTCAGTTATCTCTTTGAATTTCCAAAAGGTCTTCATAATACCATCCCTTTGAACCATGATGCCTGTAAGATCATACTTTTCTGTTGTTTTACCAGGTGATTGTTCTCTTAATTTTTCTTCAATCTGTTCAATCAATACTTCTAGTAAAATAGTTGTCAATTCGCTTAGATCAATATCATTATCAATTATGTAAATAACTAGAGTGTTTATAATCTCATCCTGTTCATATTATGGTTGAGAAAACCATATATCTCCAATCTTCTTCATTTCATCAGGTTGCTCAAGAAAAGTTAACACCTTTTCTTTAGTAACATCTTCTTCATCATCATATGTTGATACTAGATCAAGTGCTTCTAAAATTTTTGCTTCCTTTTCTTCTTCCTTCTACTTTTTCTTCAGCTTCTTCATTTACAGAGGGAGATATGAATTAATTCTTCTTGTTTTCCTCTTTCCAGAGGAGAATCCTTCCTCAAACATCATAACCAGACTAGAAACCATACCAAAATTCCATGCATTTATTTTGATTTCAAAATACTCTTTGCAAACCTTTTCCTTTTCTGCTAGACAATTCAGCTATCAGTAAACTTGCTTCCCAACTGGTATAGCATATTTCCACACAAAATTTTATTTTAATGGTAATGAATTCAGAAAATACATCATCAAGCATATAACCAAGGTTCCAAAGTGAAAAGGATAATTTTCATTCTTTGAAATGGATTTATTGACTGGAACAAGTCCGTTATTGCATAATCCTATTATTGCTACAATTGCTTCCTTCATGATCTCATAGGGTTTGTCAAAGATCATATGATCATCTTGAATTCTTCTTAATATAATCTAAATAATTTCCACATTTGAGAAGTATGTAAATTCACTCCAAATGTCTACACCCGTGTGCCCTAAATTCTTGACCTTTTACATTTTCTCAATTGAAAGAGAAGTCTCAAGATTTCAAATCTTTTCATGATCAAATTCATCAATCTGTAACTTACTCAATTTTTGCAATTCATTACTATGCAGACTAAATACCAGCATTGCCTTTGACTCCATTGCTTCATCCTTGTTCTCCATAATTTCACTTTCTATTAACCCTAACTCTTTATTTCTCAACTCATTCACTTCAAAATGAAAATGACCACTCAATCTTTCTTATTTAACTTATCGCTTTTAGTGTTTCATCATAAAGGATAATTTATTGCTCATGACATCATCATTTGTACTTTAGTTTTCCAATTCCTCCTTCCACCAAATTTTTCAGCAATTTTTTGAAATGCACTGTACGTAAAAAGGTTCCACAAATCTTCTATAATGCTTGTTTTTTGTCAAAATTTTCTTCATTGCTTTAAGGATGAAAATTCACATCCCATATCCTTGTTTCATCGCATGACACCTCTTATACTGGGGGTTTGATATTATTTTCTATGACTACTCTCCCTGAATCCATTACTAGATTTAGTTCATAGAAGAGGTATCTGCACCAGGTGCAGATACAAGATTATCTAATTTTTCCTTCTTCTTTGATTCTTCTTTCTTTCTCTAGATCTTTTCCATTTCCCTGCTCACTGTTAAAAAAGGTGCAGGACAACTGAGAGGGGGGGTGAATTAGTTGTCACAAAAATTCAAATTCAAAACTTCAACACTTATCAATCCCACAACCACACTATTATGTTATTAAGTATGAACATGAAATACAGATTATTGAAAGTAAAATCAACACAATGAACAACAAATTTTTTACATGGAAACCCCAATGAGGGAAAAACCATAGTGAGGATTAAGTCTCAATGTAAAGAGATTATAAAACAAAATACAGAGGCTCACTGCTAAGGTCCCACTACCTAGAAGAGGAATTACTGTCCAAACACAAATGCTCACCACCTACAGAAAGGAATCACTGTCCAAATACAAAGGCTTAGTGCCTACAAAAAGGACTCATTGTCCAATAGAGAGGATCACTGCCTACAGATACAAAAGAGAACAAAATATCCACCACAACAATAAAAAAACATCCCCAGCCTTGATCAGAAGATTGCAAAAACCTTTAACTCACTTCCTTCAAGAATCTAACACAATGAAGTACTGTTGCCTCAACTCACCTTCACACACTTCTACCTTTTTGATTTGTGGCTTCCTTCATCGCTTTGCATCACTATCACATTCTTCAAAATTTGACTTGCATTTATACCGTCTTCAATTTTAGAAAATTTCTCCAAGGTTGACCACATAAACTTCATTTCATAAATTCAAATTAGGTCAACAACTCAACATTCCTGCGGTGGAAAAGTATGAGAGTGGACAAACAAAAATACTTAACCAAGCCCAAAAATAATGTATCAGATCAACCACACACTTCCTTGATTAATTTTAATTCTTTGAATGAAGTGTTGTCAACCAAACCTAATGAAAACACAAATGAACATTGATGCACATGCTTACCAACAAGAAGATAACACATGGACGGCTCAAAATGCTTCACTTGTGGGAGTAAATGGTGACTCCCCAACACCCCCAAGAATAGTTGTGACTGAAACCAATTCCATAGGAGAGAGAATGGCAATAAAGCTTGATTCACAATGCAATATTGATTAATGGTTGAATATTGATTCAATTGATGCAAATGTACATGAGATGCCTTGCTTATAAAGGCAAGGTTGAGAGATAGGATTAGACAAGATGATGACAAGTGTCGTAATCCTATGACATGAGACAACTAACTACTTAGGAATCATGCAATATAGCTAGATAAGATAAGTTCTAGAAAATCCAACTAAGAATTCTAGAAAGAATCTTATATCCTAAGTAAACTTAATCATGTGAATATGTCCCCTAATTACCTAGTGAGTGAATTATCTAGGTACAAGACATTTATTCACACCAACACCCCCCTTAAGTTCAACTTAGGGAGAAGATTACTATGCAAAATATGAAAAGATGAAGACTATGGGTCCTAGCTACTAGTCCATGTTAGGTACCCATTTACAATGCAAATGCAATGACAAAGAAATCTCTCACAAACAGAGAAAAGGAGAAAACCTAGTGGGACATAAATCCTCTCCAAAAGAGAGAAAACAAAACAAACAAACATGATTTATGGAGGACTCAATGATACCCCCCAAGGACTACATCCATCATGTATATACAATTAATCACCCCCCCATAAGAGGGTAAAAGAGAAATAAGACATCCCCCCACAATGTATGATCTCCTACAAATATGGTTAATGTCTGAAGACAAAACATAGTCCAATGTCTACAAAAAATGTTTCTCCCCTTGGGAAGAAGATACACCAAATACAACTGCAGGAATGCTTCCCATTTTCGATAGGAAGGAGGAAGAGGAATCCATATGCATGTCAATTGTGTCTCTGAAATCTGCTCATGTGCTGCCAAGTTCTTGGATGAAGATGATGATGCAACAATCCAATTAGGTACATGCCCAATCACAACAAACTGTGAAAAACCAATAACAAATGGAAACTGATCTTGAACAAGCTCCAAATACAAACATGAAGTGATAATAGTTGATCCATGATTATCATCAAATAGGAGAGATAGACCCTCAAATGTGTCCTCCAAATTAGCAATGTGAGACTCCAGAAACATGGAAGCAATGTCTGTCAAATAAGAATCCCAATATGGAAGAATCTCAGATACCTGTTGCAATGAATCACTGGAAGTACTCAATGACTCATCAATAGAAGATGAAGAATCAGGAACCTCTAAAGCATCTACAATCTCCTCCAAAGGATCACAAGCATGGGTTATCAACTTTGAAGAATGAAGAAGCACATTGGAGTTTGAAAGAGGATCTTCAAGAGATGGAGAAGAATCATGGTATCCATACACCTCTCTAATGTGAGTCCAAAGAGCATGAGGACATTTGAAGTGAATAAGTGTCTCCAAAATGTCATCATTTACACTTTCAAAAATAACTCTAAAGACTCTAGCCTTAAATCCTTTCCAAATGTAGTACTCATCATTTGTGCTAGGAAAAGGAACTTTATTAAATAAATAGGACAATAGATTCCACTCACCAAGATGAGTGAGAATTAAATTACTCCATTTCCTATAGTTCCCTTTCTCCAAAGTAATTAAGAAACCCATTTTGTAAACAAAGATATGAGCTTGGAAGCCAAAATGAAGATTTATCTTCAACCTGGAAAAAATGGTACAAAACTACAAAATATCTGCAAAATATTTGTACCACTAAAAAATTGACACTTCCAGCTTTATAAAAATACGTTGTTTCTAAAAAATGGCCTCTGTTTGCAAAAGTTATGAAAAAGTGAAAAACAGCCTATAAAAGGCACTTGGGGGAAAAAACCAGTCACCAAAAAACTAAATCGGTGCAAATTTTTGGGCACTTGGGGCTAAAAATTTGGTTATTCATATGACCATCAGCATGCAAATTGTAAAAATAAAACCCTAACCACCATGGGTCGATACCCATCAACCAAACATATATATGGTCGACTATTACATAAATGCAAGTCACAAATTAAAAAAAGCTTATATTATATTAAGAAGAAATATTCGATGGTACAAAGAATGTCGACGTACTATGTGACTTCGAAGGAGCTCATACCCTTATTTGATGTAGACCGAACCCCACCAATTTGACAACAAAGACACCAATCAAACAAGCCCTCGGTCGACCGAAACACAAAACCTATCAATGACTTCTGCACCTATGGATGAGTATAGATCGTACCCCTACGATAAATGTGGAGAACCCACAGATGGAGGAATATGCCAATTGATGTATGAAACTAGGACTTTGACAAAATATGATGCACGTACGGTGATATGACAAATCTAACACAGGATCAGACGTAGGGTATATCCCAAATAATATGTTGAACTAATAAATTTAAATATGTAGAAGTAAATGGTGACTCCCCATCCATGGGACCAAAACCACTTCCACAAGAGAGAGAAGTAAATGGAAAGGGTATATCCTGAATAATATGTCGAACTAATAAATTTAAAGCTCTGATACCATGTGGGAGTAAATGGTGACTCCCCAACATGCCTAAGAATAGTTGCGACCAAAACCACTTCCACAAGAGAGAGAATGGCAAGAAAGCTTGCTTCATAATGCAAGATTGATTAATGGTTGAATATTGATTCAATTGATGCAAATGTACATGAGTTGCCTTGCTTATAAAGGCAAGGTTGAGAGATAGGATTAGACAAGTGTTGTAATCCTATGACATGAGACAACTAAATACCTAGGAATCATGCAATATAGCTAGATAAGATAAGCTCTAGAAAAGCCAACTAAGACTTCTAAAAAGAATCCTATATCCTAAGTAAACTTAATCATGTGAATATGTCCCCTAATTACCTAGTGAGTGAATTAGCCAAGAACAAGACATTTATTCACACCAACATCATTATGCATGAGAACACATCTCATATTCCTTTAGATACATCCATAGCAAGTGCAACAATCTTCAAACTCTAAATTCCTTCCATCAGTCCATCTGGACTGTACAAACACATACAACAACTCAGAAACATGACTTCCAGATCACCAAACCATACATATCTTTTCCAGAACCTAGAGAACACCAACAAAATACCCATTGTAGATCCACAAGATCTAAAACCGAAACAACAGAGGACTGTAGAGCAAAAACATTTCTCCCAATCCATAGAAGAGCAACTCTGCCAGAACAGTCCACACACCGGTGAACATAACTTTCACATCCCATCAAATAAAAAACTTCAACTCAAGAGATATCACCACTAGATCACCATTAGCAAACCTTCAGATCTGCAAAAGCATAGGATCAACATAGGAGAAATGTGGAGCACATACTGGAGCACATTTTGAACACATTCATAACTCTGACTTCTCTTCTTTATTAATTTTCTCAAAAGCACTATGAAACTCACCATTTCAGCACATCTACAACATCATGAAGATAGCTCCATGTACTCACAACATCTCAAAAGCATCTCAACTATGCATGTACAATCTTCAACATACTGAACTATGTTGACATCAATGACAACAATAATGAAAACACCACCAAACTTGCTCATACTTGCAACAATCTCCACCTTTGTCATTGATGACAACACATGATGTGAAAAACCATCAAAGACAACATCCTACACAATATTCTAGGAGAAAACCTTCTCTTCCTCTGCAACTATTTTTCACATGACTTTCTCTCCCCCTTTGACATCAATGACAAAGATCAAAAGCTTTGATCACTCCCCCTTAGGAGTACACCCATTCAACTCATACCACAACAATGAAAACCTTTTCTACTCCCCCTATGGAGTAGACCCATTTATCAATGCAGATAAATGAAGAATCTATGAATTCACTAGACTAATGCACCTTCATGGCACCTAGTTCGGAGGGCCAATGACCCCCAACCTCTCCCTAAGATGCTCAAAAGTATCCTTTAGAAGAGCCTTAGTAAATATATTTGCAATTTGTTCCTTTTTGTCACATACTCCAATCTAACTTCATTCTTCAACACCTTTTCTCTCAAGAAATGATATTTGATAGATATGTTTTTTGTTCTTGATTGCATAACTAGATTCTTTGAAATGTTTATAGCACTTGTGTTGTCACAAAAAATAGGAATAGGCTCATCACATATTACTCCAATGTCTTTTAGAGTTTTCTTCATCCACAAAATCTGTGTGTTGCAGGATGCTACAACAATATATATTCTATCTCTACAGTGGATAAAAAAATTGAGTCTTATTTCTTACTCAACCAAGAAACCAATATATCACTAAGAAAGAAAGAACCACCACTAGTACTCCTCCCGTCATCCACACAACCAACACAATCTACATCATTATAAGCACTCAAGGTGAAATCAACACCCTTAGGATACCATAAGCCATAATCTAGTGTACCTCTAAGATATCTAAATATCCTCTTTACAACTATAACATGTGCCTCTTTAGGATTTTCTTGAAATCTCACAACTAAACATACTACATGCATAATATTCGGTCTAGTAGCAGTAAGATATAGCAGTCCACCAATTATAGATCTGCATTTTATCTGATTAGTTTTAGCAAATTCATCATCTTTACTCAGGTTACATCCAGTTACCATAGGAGTACTAACCATTTTGGCATCATCCATTCCAAAATTCTTCAACAAATCTTTCACATACTTAGATTGTGAAATGAATATCCCTTTATCAATTTGATTTACTTGAAGACCAAGAAAGAAATTCAACTCTCCAATCATGGAAATTTCAAATTCTTTTTGTATTTCTTCAGTAAATCTCCTACACATGCCTTCATTTCCACCAAAGATGATATCATCAACATATACAACTACTAACAAAATTTGGTTACCTTGCACTTTGAAGTAAAAATTGTTGTCAGAAGAGCCTTTACTAAATCCTTTCTTTGTTAGGTATCTATCCAATCTTTCATACCAATCTATGGGAGCTTGCTTTAGTCCATACAATGCCTTCTTCAACTTACAAACCATGTTTAGTTTTTTAGATAACCGAAATCCTTTAGGTTTTTCCATGTATACTTCTTCCTCCAATTCACCATTCAAAAATGTTGACTTGACATCTATTTGATACACTTTGAAATCCTTGTGGGTAGAAAATGCCAAAAACATTCTAATAGCTTCCATTCTAGCCATAGGAGAAAATGTTTCTTTAGATTCTATTCCTTCAACTTGTGAGTATCCCTTGCATACAAGTCTTGCATTATTTCTTATAACTTCACCATTTTCATTCAACTTATTCCGGAACACCCATTTTGAACCAATTACATTCTTATTCACAAGTCTAGGAACTAATTCCCATGTTTTATTCTTTTCTATTTGCTGCAACTCTTCTTTCATAGCTTTCTTCCAACTCTCAACTTCACATGCTTCACTTACAAACTTAGGTTCAATTTTAGAGAGTAAACAAAAATTTACCTCATCTGCTACTTTACTTCTTGTCTTCAAACATTCACTCTTATCTCCAATTATCTTTTCCACTATATGATTCTTCTACACATACTTAGGAGTCTTAACAACATGTCCCAATTCATTTTATTCTTCTTCTTCCTTCTCCTTATTCTCTTCAGCTACTTGTCCACATATAGGATCATTCGGTTCAACTTCACTTATCTCAATAGGTCTATGCATGTCTTCATTAACTTTCACATTATCACTTTCAAAAATCTTCCTCAATCTTTTATTGAAACATTTATATGCTTTTCTAGTAGTAGAGTACCCAAGAAAAATTCATTCATCACATCTAGCATCAAAATTTCCAATATTTTCATCATCTCTTTTAATGTAACATCTACTTCCAAATACCTTGAAGTACTTCATGGTAGGAGTCTTACCAGTCCATAACTCAAAAGGAGTCTTTGTGCTATTGCCTCTAATATGAACTCTATTAAGAACATAACCAACAGTGTGTATTGCCTCTCTCGAGTAAACATCTAGTACATTTGATTCTTTCATCATGGTTCTTGCAGCTTCCTGTACTATCTAGTTTTTCCTCTCAACCACCCCATTATGTTGAGGGGTTCTCAGAGTAGAAAAATTTCTCTTTATTCCATGTTCACAAAATGTATTAAACTCACTAGAAGTGAATTCTCCACCTTTGTCAGATCTCAAACATTTTATTTTCAAATTCACTTCATTTTCCACTCTTGCTTTGAACACTTTAAACCTATCTAGAGCCTGAGTCTTTTCTCTAAGAAAAGCAACCCATGTCATTCGAGAATAATCATCAATAAGGAGCCTAAAATACCTATCACAATTTAGGCTTCCTATTCTAGTTGGACCACAGAGGTCAGTATGAATTAATTCCAGAATTCTAGTAGTAGATTACTCTTTTGCCTTAAAGTTGCATCTTGTTTGTTTCTCCAACTAACAACTTCCGTAAATAGTATTAACAGGCCTTGTGATTCTAGGTAGAGCTCAGACAACATCTCTTGAACTGATTCTACCAAATTATCAAAGTTTACATGTCCCATCCTCCGATGCCATAGCCAACTTTCACTGACTTGAGATACAAGGCATTGACCATCAACTCCCTTAAGCTGATAGATGTTTCCATGAGTTCTCCTTCCAACAACAACCATATCTATGGATCATTTTCTAATTTCACAAGTATTATTCTGAAACAAAAGTTTAAAACCATTGCTACACATCTTTCCAACACTCAAAAGGTTATGTCTCAAACCCTTTACATAATATACATCACCAATGTTGTGTACTCCATCAAAATTATTAATACCTTTCCCACAAATCTTAGCTCCTGAATCATCACCAAACATGACCAAACCACCATCATAATTTTCAAGTTTAGTGAACTTACTTTTATCTTTGGTCATGTGATTAGAACATCCACTATCAATCTCCCAGTAATCTTCATCCTCTCTTGCATGAAAGGCAATGAACAAAGTACCTTCCATATTATTCTTTTTGTTCTCCAAAGCATTCTTCCTTGCACATTTTCCTGAGTTAGCAGACATAGATTTATTCTCCAAAGCTAAAAATAAGCATTCGCTATCATCACCCTTATAATAAGATTCATCATCAGAGATTCTGGCTTCTTCTTTAACATAATACAACTTCTTGTATTTCTTATCCTTTCTATCCTTACCTTTATAATCCTTGATTTTCTTATGTACAGCTCTATTCAGACATCTCGAATCATAATGTCCAATATTACAACAACTGAAACATTTAAAGTGCAACATACCTTTATACTTTCTAATACCTTTATTCAAATTTCTAGTGAAATTCGCTTCCAGCTCATCAGAACCATCACTCTCTGGATCATCTTCAATCTCCATTGCCTTAAATGTTGTTTTTATCTTTTCTTCTTTCTCGAACTTTCTTATCTCAAATGCTTGAAAGGTGCCAAATAACTATTCTTTAGTATACTTCTTAGGATCATACATTTCTTCAATAACTGACATCTTATTACTGTAGCAATCTGGTAGGGTGATCAAGATCTTCTCAATAATATCTTCATCGGTCAACTTTCTCCCTTGATTCTTAACTTCATTTGCTATCATCTCAACCCTCAGGAAATAGCTTGTAAACTCTTTGCCTTCTTCCATTTTCACATTCTCATATCCATGCTTTGCTGCCAGCTTCTTTATCAACTTTACTCTTTCATTTCCTTCATATAGTTCTTCCAACTTCTTCCAAACTTCATAATCAATTTCTAAAGAAAGAACCTTGTTCACTCAGTTTTAGATAAAGCATTGTAAATAGCATACCTCTCTTTCTCATTCTCCTCATAAGAAGAAACCTCATTTGCAGTAGAAGGACCACTCGTCAGAGCAACATACATTGTCTCAATAGCCTTCCAAGTCTTGTAACCAAGAGAAACATTATATCCTCTCATCTTCACTTTCCAATCATTGTAATTAGATACATCAAACATAAGGATTTCCAACTTATGCACCATCAAATCTTCCTTTAGCGGTTAAGCTCTACACCAAGGAACCAAAGCACTAATACCAATTGTTAAAAAAGGAATAGGACAACTAAGAGGGGGGGTGAATCAGTTGTCACACAAATTCAAATTCTAAACTTCAACACATATCAATCCCACAACCACACTATTCTATTATTAAGTATGAACATGAAATGTAGATAGCAGAAAGTAAAATCAACACAATGAACACCAGATTTTTTATGCAGAAAACCCATTGAGGGAAAAACCATGGTGAGGATTAACTCACAATGCAAAGAGATTATAGAACCAAATATAGAGGCTCACTGCCCATAAGAGGACTCACTATCAAAATACAAAGGCTCACTACCTACAAAAAGGACTCACTATCCAAATACAAAGGCTCACTGCCTACAGAGAGGCTCACTACCTATAGATACAAAAGAGAAAAAAAGATCGACCACAACAATAAGCACACATCTGTAGCCTTGATCAGAATATTATAGAAACATTCAGCTCACTGCCTTCAAGAATCTAACACAATGAAGTATTGTTGCCTCAACTCACTTTCACACACTTTTTCCTTTTTTATTTGTGGCTTACTTTGTCACTTTGCATTAGTATAACATTATTCACAATTCGACCTGCATTTATACCATCTTCCATCTTAGAAAGTTTCTCCAAGGTGGACCACATAAACTTCATTTCATAAATTCAAATTAAGTCAGCAACTCAACATTCCCACAGTGGAAAAGAATGAGAGTGGACCAACAAAAATACTTAACCAAGACCAAAAATAATATATCGGATCAACCACACACTTCCTTGATTAATTTTAGTTCTTTGAATGAAGTGTAAACACCAGGTCAGCCAAACCTAATGAAAACACAAATGAACATTGATGTACATGTTTCCCAACAAGAAGATAACATGTAGACAATGAAAAACACTTCATTATACACAAGAACACATCTCAGATTCCTTCAGATACATCCAAAGCAAGTGCAAAAATCTTTGAACACTGAACTCCTTCCATCAGTCCATCTGGACTATGCAGACACATACATCAACTCAGAAACATGACTTTTGGATCACCAAACGACACACATCTTTTCCATAACTAAGAGAACACAAATAAAAGACCCATTCTAGATCCACAAGATCTGAAACAAAATAGTGGACTATGGAGAAAAAAAATTTCTCCTAGTCCACAAAAGAATAGTCCACACACCAGTGAATGTAACTTTCACATCCCATTAAACTAGAAACTTTAACTTAGGAGATATCACCAATAAATCACCATTAGAAAACATTTAGATTTGCACAAGCATAGGATCAACATAGGAGAAACACAGAGCACATACTGAAGCACATTCTAAACACATTCATAACTCTAACTTCTATTCTTTATTAATTTTCTCAAACACACTTGGAAACTCATTATTTTAGCACATCTGTAACATCATGAAGATAGATCCATGTACTCACAACATCTCAAAATCATCTCAACTATACATGTACAATCTACAACATACTAAACTGTGTTGACATCAATGACAACATTAATGACAACACCACCAAACTTGCTCATACTTGCAACACTCACTTCTTCTAGATTTACCTTGTTTATAAGCTTGTTCTTTTGTTTTGGATTCAGTTTCTTCCCAAATTTTCTCTTAGAGAATTTTGAGATATGTCTTGGTTTGTTGCAAGAGTGGCATACAACAAATATTTGATCAAGAGAGATTGTATTCATCTTTGTCATGCAATGATTATCCTTGTTTCCAAAAATATTGCATGTGTAACAATAGCCTTGAGAAGAATGAAATTTTCTACTGGTATTAAATATGTTCATCATTATGTGACTTCTACATTTTGTAGATTTATATCCAAAAAATTTTACAAACATAGGATCATCCACCAAAGAATCCAACACTTTGACTTAATCTATTCTGGTTCATCATTCTTCTACATTTTTTTACTCTATGTCCAAATCTATTGCATGAATAACAAAATCCATTAAAAGATGTGTACCGTTGATTATTAGGTTGTTGACTAGATATCATTTCGATATTGATCCTTCTACTCTTGTCTTGATAAGCACTACCTTGAAATTTCCTTTGATTTTTCATTTTGTTGAAACTAGGATTATTCTTTGAACTTTTTCCTTCTTCGAGTTCTTGACCACCTTTATCCTTAGCAGGCTTCTAAGATGAAATCAATTCATCAGGGTATGTGCAAGATCATGATGGGCCAAAAAGTGGCGATATGATGGTTATGTGTAGGGTATGTGACTAACGACTTTGTATTTACCCAAAATTGATGAAATGAAAAGGGTTTTTAAAGGAGATTCTCATCTTTCCACCAATATAAATTAGGCTTTACTTTGAATTTAATAAATAATTATTATTCATTTTCTATTTGAATTACGACTAAAGTCCTAATTGATAGGCTGATTGAAAAACATCTATAGCTTTCAAACGGTGTCACATTTTTTGAATCCAAAACATGCATCACATTCTATGCTTCACATACTATAGGATTGAAAAAAAAAATCATGATGTTTTGACTAAATTAAGGTGACCATAAATAAGAGTTTTAATATTTTTTAAAAGTTGTAATAAAAAATTCATAATTAATTATTTACTTGGAAAAAAATTACAAAAAATATGCATCACATCAGGACATGAGTCCTCTACTTATATCTAAAATATTATTAAAAAATATTATCATTTTATTGTGGTTAGGGTGGAAAGACACCTACTTATTTTCCACAAATTTAAGTACTCTGCATTGAAATTTCAAATTTTCACCAAATAGATTTAAAAAAAAACCTAGTAGTTTAGAAACTACATTCGATTTTCTACAGATTCTATTCTTACATATTTTTGAAATAATATAGATAACTTAATCAAATTTTTACGTCAAGTTTCCTAACTCTAATTTTTCAAAAAAATTCACCACTTAAGGGCCTATTTTTTCCTTGATGATCCTGCACATACCCATCAAGCATTCCCGAATTTATCTTCAATTTGTCTTCAAAACTTTTTTCCCTTTCTAGATTAGATTTAAGAATTACTACTACATGTTCAACCTTGTCACATTTTTATGTCTTTTGTTTGATAATTTCTTTGCTTTTTCCAATTTCCAATTTCATTTTTTTTTTCCATTCTTTTACTCTCTTCAAGTTTCATCCTTATATTTTTAGCATTCTCCTTTGCTTCTTTTAGTTCTTGGTAAAAAATTTTATGCTTCAATTTAAATTTCTGGATTTGATTTCTTAATTTCTAAATACATTCACCTTCCTACTTGACATTTTCTTTCAGATCTTCATTCTCAGACACTGAGGTATTTTCTCTCAATTCTTCATCTAAGTCAGATCCCTTCATCATTTAGTTACACCTGCCAAGATCTCCTTCAAGCTGTTAAACTTATTCCAAAGGACCACACTCTGATACCAATTGTTGAATAGGACAACTAAGAGGGGGGGTGAATCATTTGTCACTAAATTAAAAGCTTTAACCATATACCAGAACTAGATCGAAATATTGCATGAAGGATTCATTAATAAATGCAAAACTAAAAGTCATCACATAAACACAGTAACACCAGATTTACATTGAAAACCCAAAGAGGAAAAAAACATAGTGAGGATTAACTCACACTATAGAAAATATCAAAATTGATTACAAAAATGTTCACTACCTAAGATAAGGCTCACTGTCTAAAATAAGGACTCACTATTGGGTATGTCCAGGATCATCATGGAAAAAATAGGCCCTTAAGTGGCAAAAAAATTAGAAAAATTAGAGTTAGGCAACTTGACGTAAAAATTTCAATAAGTTATCTATATTATTTCAAAAATATGTAAGAATATAATCTGTAGAAAATTGAATTTAGTTTCTAAACTACTAGGTTTCTTTAAAAAAAACTATTTGGTGAAAATTTGAAATTTCAATAGTTTTTTAGGAAAAATAAGAAGTAGGTGTTTGTTTGACCACCCACAATAAAAATAATTTTTATAATTTTTTATAAGTATAGGACTCCCATGTGATGCATTTGTAATTTTTCCAAGTAATTTTAAAATATTAAAAAATTTTATGGCTTAAAATATAAACTTCATGAAAATTTTTCTTTTTTTAATCCTACAGTATGTGAAGCATAAATGTGATGCATATTTTGGATTCAAAAAATGTGATACCATTTGAAAGCTATAGATACTTTTCAATCAGCCTATCAATTAGGACTTTAGTTGTAATTTGAATAGAAAATGAATAATAATTACTTATTAAATTCAAAGTAAAGAATAATTTATATCAGTGGAAAGCTAATAATCTCCTTTAAAAACCCTTTTCGTTTCATCAATTTTGGGTAAAAAAATAGTCGTCAGCCACATACCCATCATATTGCCACTTTTTGGCCCATCATGATCCTACATATACCCTTTCCATAGGGCTACAACCTGAAGAGCTCACTACCAGAATACAAAAGTTATAGCTTACCAAAAAAGAGAACTGATGAATTACACCTTTTCTTGTTTTGAATTCAATTCCAGATGAAGTTATGTAAAGATAGTATTGCATATCAGAAGTCACTCAATACTTTTGATCTAATCACACACTTTTTGTCTTCGCCTGATTCGCTTATTATGGTATACTGCATCCACACACTTTTCTATCTCTATTTACTTCTTGCATAACCTCACATCTCATCCCTTTTTCGAAGAGACACATATGTATATATATTTACCTTACACATCAATTAGGTCAGCCAAAACATTCAGAAAGTATTGCACATGCTAAGTCGGCTAAGATCTTCAAATATCTGACTCATTGTCATATGGTAGGAACCAAACCTAGAACCAACATAGCATACCACACATAATGGTCATATTCAATGTGAAATAACTTCTGGTAAATGAGTCATATATGCAGTATTGTGTTGAATCAATTACAACTATTTGACGCAACCTTCAACCTCCAACACTTAGCAACTCCTTGCCTTCAAATAGCATGTAAGTTGAACCAAGGAATGACAACATCCCATAAGAAAACATAATTCAAATTCATGAGGACCTAGTAAACTTACAACATCAAATAAACCTTGAAAACATTTCAACTACTGCAATTCCTACCATATAAAATATTCACCACATGCTTGAAAGTGACGATGGCCTTGACCTTGTGAAAAACATAGTTCAAATCTTTGGAAAACATATTCCCTCAACCATTATTTGTTCTTTACCAACATGAAATTTTACAAGTTAAGGAGGAACTCAAATTCCTCCTCCCACAACAATAGCCTCAATACCTACCTACACCAACCCTAAATTCACGACAACAATGCAACAAGATAGTAATGTGATTCCTTCCCTAGGTATTCTTGCTAGCATCCCTAGTTCCTATGAGGCATCACAAGTTATATCTCCTACCTTACCACCTATAAGCATTCCATTAAATTTTCCAGCAACCACATACACTCCATCATAATTTTCACTTCCATCTCATAACACAAGCAATGACCCTCTCATAACACAACTTTTCCAAACTGTTTCATCCCTTCAAAAGAAATTTCTGCCATAAACCCAAATCAAAATGGTCCACCTACATATTATGTCAAAAGTAGTCCATTTTCCTTGGAGGTATTGCGAATACCAATGCCACAAGGTGTAGAGGTGCCTAGATTTGATAAATATGGAGGGAAGGGAGATCCTTCTAACCATGTTAATTCCTACACCGCCTTATGTAGTGACTTTTTCCTAGGCCCTTGAAAGATACTACCTTGGAATGGTTCTCTTCTTTACCGAACAACTCAATTTTTTCATTCAATGAACTTGTTGAGGCATTTGTAAGTCATTTCCAAGTGCATATGACTCCAAAGATGACCTTGGTCAATTTGATGAGATGCAAGCAAAAAGAGGAAGAAAAGATAATTGATTTTATCTCATGCTATCAATTTCTTTATTCCCAAATCGATGTCAAGGTCCCTGACCCACACCTTCAAAAGACGTTCATAGAAAATTTGTAAACTAAGATTCAAGAAAAACTTACCATGATGAAATTCCCATCCTTCATGCACTTGTGCACTACCCTCCATGATTATGAAAATTCGGTTGGTAGTTGAGATACAAAGTCCACTTCTACCTAAATTGAGAGATTTGAGCCCACAAACCAAAACAATTCCCAACCTTTTAGAAAAGAAAAAAAGGGTTTCTTCAATTCAACCCCCCTTAACAAACAACTCAAAATTTCCATAACCAAGTAGTTGTTGTTAAAGCCACTATACCCTTTAGCTATGGGGACCCCAAAAGACAATTCACTCCCTTGTCTGATACCCTTCATAACTCTATGTCCCAACTTTTAGAACACCAAATGATTACATTTCCTCTTGTCAAAACACCTAACCCTAATAAGCCTTTACCCTTGAGCTTTAAATCAAATGCTTATTGCCACTATCATCAACAAAATGGACATGACACAAAACATTGCAACTGTCTTAAACATTGTGTACAAGGCCTCATTGATTCCAACGACCTATCCATTGGAGGTGCTAGTGATCAAGGAAATAAGTTAATTGCCCCTCCTAACCAAACTTTGCAAACTTTTACCAACCCAATTCCCAAACATAATATTTCATTTTTTAAAGCCAACAAAACTATAAAGAATGATGTGATGAATGTTGATACGGATGATGAAAACAATGATTTAATTCTAAATAATGTTATCAATGTCAATCCTATAGATGAAAATGGTGACAAGCCCACTAATGGGATACTAATAGATCCTGCCTATGGAGAGAATTTGATTACCGAGGAATTTTTACTTTTGGATAAACTCTATCAAGATGAATATGATAAACTGAAAGCATGGATCAAGACACACAATGAGTTTTCTTTCCCTATGATAGGATTGATCACCTTGCCATTGTAAATAGGACCAAAAACATTAGATGTCACATTCTCCATCATCCCAAAGTTGGACCAATTTCATGTGAAGCTAGGCTACACATAGCTTTGCTCCATGAAATTCATCCCTTCGGTTATGCATAAATGCTTAAAGTTTCCATTTGACAATGAAATATTCACTGTCCACCATAGTGGCTTTAACCCCTTATCTTCTAAAGGAAACTTTTCCCTAGATGCCTTTTGGCCCGAACCCATGGAGCAGATAAAACCTCAAGAAGACTTATTTTTCTTGTCCTATCAAAAGTTCAAAGCAAAGAAGATAGCATAACTATCTCTTTGAAACATGTCCCCATCCACCTCCAAAACACTCATCCTTGATAAAACCATGCTTGAACCTAAACGAGAACCAAACAACCAAGACCAACTAAAAATAGAAACTTCACCTACATCCTACAAATGACCAAGAGATAATGAAACCAACCCCATAACACCTCCTAGAATAAATTTTTTTTACAAAGTCAAAGAGAAAGTGATTGAACAACCTCTTATGGTTTTTTCCATTCTTCCCCTTAGGGAAGAAAAGAAACCTAAAATGAATCAACCCGCTCCTACAAAAATGAAACATGAAAACAAAACCAAAAGAAATAGAGGTGCTAGGGAGCATAGGCATAGACGTCGTACCCTTGCTCACAAGTTACATGAAGAATTAAATAAAGAAAATAAAGATCTAAACATGACTAAAGCAACACATGATGACCCACCTCCCCAACCAAAACAAAATGACCTAATACAAAAACCACAACAAGAGTTGAACTCTTCAATGTAAATTATCATTCAACCTCCTATTGTGGTTAACTTGGATGATGATGATGAGGCTAATAAAATTGATGAAGAGGTGTATAATGAACTGAACACACTATTTTCCTCTTCCATGGGGTATGTGGAGGATCATAATGGAAAAAATAGGCCCTTAAGTGGCGAAAAATCAGAGTTAGGCAACTTGAAATAAACATTTTAATAAGTTATCTATATTATTTCAAAAATATGTAAGGATAGAATCTGTAGAAAATTAAATGTAGTTTCTAAACTACTAGGTTTTTTTTTTTTAAATCTATTTGGTGAAAATTTGAAATTTCAATGCAGTAGCACCTAAATTTTAGGGAAAAAATAAGAAGCAGGTGTCTATTTGACCACCCTAACCTCAATAAAATGATAAAAAAAATTTATAATATTTTAGATATAAGTAGAGGACTCATGTCCTGATGTGATGTATATTTAAAAAAAAAAATCCAAGTAAATAATTAATTATGAATTTTTTATTACAACTTTTAAAAAATATAAAACTCATATGTTTGACCACCTTAACTTGGTCAAAAATTCATGATTTATTTATTCATTTTAATCCTATAGTATGTGAAGTATAGACTGTGACACATGTTTTAGATTCAAAAAATGTGATACCATTTGAAAGCTATAGATGTTTTTCAATCAGCCTATCAATCAAGACTTTAATCATAATTCAAATAGAAAATGAACAATAATTATTTATTACATTCAAAGTAAAGCATAATTTATATTGGTGGAAAGCTAAGAATCTCCTTTAAAATCCATTTTTCGTTTCATAAATTTTGGGTTAAAAAAATCATCACACACCCTATGCATACCCATCATATCACCACTTTTTGGCACATCATGATCCTGCACATACCCCATGATCTTAAATGACAAATCCCCTATAAAGAGTGTTGAACATGGTGCTTCTCCTAGTTCAACACTTGCTCTTGTCCCTATGGCTAGTTTCCCACTTTTGGTATACACAAAACATGATTGGGAGGTGGATAACTTGTTCATAGGTTGTCTTGCATTTTCCTTACTAGTCTTTTGCATTTTTTTTTTTATTATCCCTTATGTGTGATTACATGTGCATAATGCAATCCCCTATGACATTCTCTCTTTGTGAAATTCCTCTAAATGTACCTTCATTCTTCTCTATGTTGTGCATCTCTTTCACTTTTTATCTTTTGTTTTCCTTTTGGGGATGATGTAAGGCATCTAGAAACTCTATATCTCCTCCATGTTGACCCAAAAGGCTTTTTCTTTTCTTTCACCTTTTCATTTATCTATCTTCTATTTTATTTTTTTGAGATGATGCAAGGCATCCTAACACCCTATGTCTCTTCCATGTTGACCCTGTGTTGTACAAAAAAGTACCCTTTTCTTGACATGGGATTAATTCATGATAAATTGGACTTAATAAGGCCTTGATTCAGGTGTTGTGAGGCATTTTATGCATCCAGACTAGGTCTTGGACCCTTGCAAATTGAATAACATGCTTTTAATGATGTCTTGTAAAGGTGTTGTAAAGTCTTGTAATGGAATTTCACGCTTTTCTAGACTTAATGAACCCATTTCTCCCTAATTCGACATTATGAAATGTGTTCAATAACATTATTACACCAATCTAGAAGGTTTTTGAAATAAACTTAATGTTAAACTAGTGTTGTAATGTGTCTTGCACATTCACATTAGTTCTTGTGCCTTCCTAGGCTATGTGGACCTCATTTTAGTGTTGTAAAGTGTATTTAATCACACTTTTCACATTGAATTTTGTGTCCCAAGCCCTAATTGACATTTACATCATCACTAATATGCCCCTATTAACCCATATTGTGCATCCTAAGGCTTAAATTGATCAAATACTTGACAAAGTTTCATTTCAAACCTTATTTCCTTATCTCCTAGCTTCCTTAGCTATCAAATTGGCCCATGTGAAACCCATTCACCATGCATGGTGAATCAGTCACATCTAGGTGGGACCCATTCACCATGTATGGTGAATGACTCCCGTTTGGCTCAATTTTGACCTTTGAGCGAGAAAAAAAGTGAAATTTAAGTTTAATTTTACTTCATGTCAGCCTTAGGGATCCAATTTTTGGGATAATAAGGTGAATTTACTATAAATATAAGTCTTTTAACTCATTTTCACATCTCTCTAATCCATTCTTCATCATTCATCCACCAATCTTCCATCTCAAGTCAAGCAACTTAGGGTTTTAACATTACAAGTCATTCAAGATCAATTTTCAAACATTCAAGGGTTGAATCTTCCTCCATTGCTACAAAAATTCAACATAAATCATCATGGAAAGGTAATAAATTCCATTGTTACATGTTTCATTCCATTCTTTCATCATTTTAGTTTAATTACCTAAAAGGGGTTTGACCAAGGCAAACCCCCATGCCCTAACATTAAACATTTCTCCTTCCTGCCCTGTGTGTTTGCAAATTTAGGTCTCTTGGAAGCTTGGAAACCATTGAAGATCAAGCTAGAAGGTTTCTAAAGTCTTCTCTTCATTTAACAAGTCAAAATATCAACAAAAGCTCATTTTCAGACCCGTAAATCAGAGTTTTGGAAGCGAACACCTGTAGGAAGTCAAAGTGCAGATCGAAAGCTCCAAATTCCACTTTTGAAAATTAAGAAATTCAAAATTGGAATAATTCAACATGGGTGGTGAATGAGTCCCACTCCAACATTAGTTTTATGTTTTCTGCATTTTCAGATACCCTTTTGTCAGAAACAGGTCCCGGCTCAGTTTTGCAAAACTGGGACTGATTCACCCAGAATGGCGAATGAGTCCCTCCAGGCCTGAAAATTAGCATTAGTAGCATTTCAAATGTCATTTCCAACCTCCTTCAACATCTCAGGTGCACACTTTCAGTTTGGTTCATTTTTGTTATATTTTGCACTCATTTCTAGTTCATTGTTGCATTACATAATGTGTTTTCAAACATCACTTGTTTCTTAGGTTTTGCATTGTTAATCAATCCATTTCATCATATAGGTGCATTAAAATCATTATGTTTAGTAATAATTTCACCATACACATCTTAGATTGAGTGAACCTTGCTAGCATTTTTTGCCTACCTCTCTCCTTTTAGGTAAAAAACCCTAGAAGAGTTAGAGAGTCTTGTGGTGCCAAAAATCTACAATTCATTTTGGTGAACCTACTTTTTGAAACATATTATTTTCTGATTTGGAGTCCCTTTTCATCCTAATCCTAGCTTGCATTGATTTTTCATTTGATTTGCATTGGTTAATTTGCACCTAGGGTTTCAAATTTTTGCATTAGAAACAAGGTCATGTAGGTTACATTTTTGCATATCATTTCCTTAAAATTTTCTGAAATTATGCATCTCCATCTTAGGTATGCATCATACAACCTCAAACACATCATAAAAAATCCAAAATTTTTGAAAAAATTGCAAAAACCTAGTATTGGAACTCATTCGCCATACTGGGAGAATTAGTCCTTGCCATATTTTTGACTATCTGTTACTACATTAGAAACCTCATTTTTGTGATTCCTAAGCTTCCCAAGCCTCCTAGTATCATATATTATAAGTCTGGCATGTTTCTGGAACATTTTTTTATGCATTTAGCTCACAAACATCATTTTAGCTTACTCATTCTTCAAATTACTTCATTTTCACACATCCTTACATTTGAAAACACTTCCATTTCTACAATTTTTCATTACATTGATAAAATTACTTTTCACTTTTTCATATACAATATTTATATTCATAAATATTTTCATTAGTTTGGTAAAAGTACTTTTCATTCTTGCATATACATCATTTACATTCTTAAGGTGTTGCATACATTGGATAAGAGTGTTTTGTATATTTGCATGAAATGGTTACATGTGCTTTTCATTCTTATTCAAACAATCCTAGTACCTTGCATATGTAGACATATTAAGAAAAACTTCCTATTCCATCCCTATGAGAGTGTTTTAGTGAAAGAGACTACAACTTGGGCCATTCCTAATGATCATACTTGTTATTCTCATAATATCTCTCCTCTTGGTGATGAAGATATTTTAGTAGAAGAATCAATTAATGAGAGTTTTGAGAATCCTAGTTGTTTCTCTCCTTTTACCTCTCTTAGTGGACAACACATTCGCAACAAACATAACACAACCTTATATGATCATGGCGACAACATTTTTTCTTCTTCTAGTATCTCTCCTAGTTGTGAAGTAGATACTTTGATGTTAGACAACAAAATCAATGAAGGTCATGAATATCTTAGTTGTCCCCCTTCACCTAGGGAAACCCCTCTTGAAAAACAATCTTCAACCATTGATCATTCCCCTACTTGCAATAATATCCTTTTAGAAGAACCACCCTGCGAATGTCATGAACATGTGGTTTGTTTTTCTCCTCAAAAATCTCCTTCTAGGGAGGATATTAGGACCCAAGACAAAGATAACATGCCCCTCAAAGACAATGAAGACTCTTACTTGTTATGAGATGTTAACATTATTCAATGTCAACTCATCCTTTATCCCCCTTCACATAAACCTTCACCTAAACCCGAGTTCATTCTCCACCCACCTTCACACAAACAACAAACTCAAAATAAACCCGACCTTATCCTTTACCCACCTCAAAAAAATGTATCACAACAATTGAGTTATAATATCATTGCTCATACATATAACACTCAAAATAATCTGCAACCACTGCAACCAACCCCACCTTCCTTACCTTTACCCAATCTGATTAGTGCTCCTCGTTACCTCCCACACACAAAGGAGTATGATCTTTTGGAGCAATTAAAGAATACTCCTGCAAAGATTTCCCTTTTAGATTTACTTCAGAACTCACCAAATTACCACAATATTCTTCAAAAAGCCTTAAAAAAAACTTATAGTTCCTCCTGGTACAACTCTGAATGATGTAGCAAATTTAACCCATCGAACGAATCGAAATAATCTATAAATTACTTTCCATCAACATGAGCTCCCTCCTTTAGAGTTGCAAAAAAAAATTGAAGCTTTCATGATCATTGCTCGATACAATCAGATAGGGATAAAATGAACCCTTATTGATAATGGTTTTTCCCTTAATGTGTGTAGTGTGAATCTCCTTGATAGATTGTGTGTTGACAAGTCACAAATAAAACCCGATTCCATATATGTTCGAGGATTTGATAATACAACAAAGCAACCACTCAGTGTAATTACTTTTCCTATTACCATTGGGGAGGCTACATTGCAAACTCCTATTCATGTCATGCCTTATGATCTTTCGTACAATCTTCTTTTAGGCAGACCATGGATTCATGAGATGAATGTGGTCCTTTCAACCCTTCATCGTATAATGAAATATGCTTATAACAATAACATTTATCAAGTTGAAGTAGATCCTGAGCCTAAAATTTTCTTGCACCTTGAAAAAGGAGCTACAAGTCCTCTAAAAACATTGATTCCAACATCCAATATAGATCCTCTTGAAATTGAACAAAACAATGAGGAATCAGTGTCTAAATTATTTGGTGATGATTGGGGATCCTTAGAATTCATACCATCATTTATGGGGGAATACATGATCACACAAAATAAAGATGAGAAACAAGCACAACCAACCATCATGTCAACTCAAAATTTGGAAGACCTTTCAAATGCATCCACCTCAACCACTTTAGAAAACATACAAACTACACAACAACCTTTGACGAACACAATAATGCACAACCGCGCAATTCCAAAGAAATGAAAAAGCTTTATGGAAAAGGGTATGATCTCATGACACAACTTGGATATAGTGGAAAAGGATGTGGTGCTAACAAACAAGGTATCTGCAACCCTATTGACCCTCACACTTAACAAATAACTCATGTTCTTGGTTATTGTTCTTTTTCCAAACCTTCACTCGATGTCAACAATCTCACAGAACACACTCCTAAATCATCCTTAATAGTCTCACATCCTGAACATCTCAACACTAGTGGTCTTGAACATCATCCTTTACCAAACATGAGACAAACACCTACACCTTTGCTTAATGTCAATGTCATCTAGCAAAATTCTCATGATTTGAATTCGTTAGATTTTATATCCTCCTATAATGGACGAAATAAAATCTCACAATCTAAAGAATCTTGCGTAAGTATGACATCTACTACTAAGCCAGATGTATCTTTAACACCAACCACAAGACCACCTTCTACCATTGATCAAGAGGGAATCTTGTTGAGACTCCTCCAGGATCACATGATCACCTTCCCCCTAGAACTCAAAAGAAATGTTATTACAAAATTTCATTCTATGCATATCATAGAGTTCATGGTCATTCCACTAATGAATGTAAGGCTTTGAGTCATAAAATCCAACATTTTCAGGAGTTTGGAATGCTTCCCTCTGTGGGGGCACCTAATTCCTCTAATTGATATTGATTTTCACTCTAGCATGCATTCTATTAATCATTTTGGCTCACCTTTGTCTTGTACTAAGTGGGGGCAAGGGGTTTGGCATGCCTTGTCCTCATATGTCACTTGTGGTTGCCTCCTTCGGCTAGTCGTTAACCTTTCATGAATACATAAAACAAGCTTGGGATGTGGATGACATACCTTAAGTTGGCTCGCATATGACATACTTCCCTCTTTCATGACGTAGCTTATTGGAAACATATGACTTGGCATAGGGATTTCTGAATAATCTCTCATATCCTCTTCTTCTACTTTAGAGAAATTCCTCATAGTATGGGTTCTCACAACCACTTTAAAGTGGGGGCATACATCACCACTCGCATTTCATTGCGTGATTTATTTCTTCTTGTGATGTGTCATTTTCTTGGTGGTCATTGGGCTTGATTCCCTCCAAGAGCGTGATACTTCTTTGGACTTATCCTCTCTTGGAGAGATTAAGCACAATGTCCCCTAAGATGAGACCTTGCACAAATTAGGAAAAATCAATTTGAAAAATCCTTACACTATTTTCCATTAACAATGTCTATGAATGTCAAGCATAAAAAGTTTTTCTTACTTCATAGAGCTTGAAACGACATCATTTTCCTTTTTGGTGCCTTATTAAAGTTATCAGGAGGTATAACTTTGATATGGTTGAGTGGGAAGCCCAGCCAATGGCATGACTTTTTCCATAGCCACATTTTTGTTTGTGAGTGCATACCAACTAGGATATGTATTTCACCTTTTGGAATCTCTCGCCCCACAGACAACTAGAAGTTTTGTGGCCCCAAAGTGAGTATACTTTTGGGTCTTCTCACTCGGTGGACTACCAAGAATCTATCACCCCAGAGTGAGTACACATTTCCTTTCTGAAAAAAACAAGCCTAAATCTGATCCACAACTAGTTGGACAAATGATCGAAGCTGGATCCATCCTTTTCATCTTCCTTGTTCTTTCCATTTCATGATTATGTATCTTTTTGGTTTGACTTAGGATCTTGGATCCTAGGGGCTTGACCACCTCCTTTGATCTTCATCATTCTTTTTCATCTGCATCTATACACTTGGATCTCTCTTGAATGTCTACTTTAGTGTGAGTTTGAAGCAAGTTCATCCTCTCACTAAAGTGGGGTATAAATGTGTTGTAGAAAAAAGTACCCTTTGCTTGACATGGGGATAATTCATGATAAATTAGACTTAATAAGGCCTTGATTTAGGTGTTGTGAGGCATTTTATGCATCCACACTAGGTCTTGGACCCTTGCAAATTGAATAACATGCTTTTAACGATGTCTTGTAAAGGTGTTGTAAAATCTTGTAATGGAATTTCACACTTTTCTAGACTTAATGAACCCATTTGTCCCTAATTCAACTTTATAAAATATGTTTAATAACAATATTACATCAATCTAGAAGTTTTTTGAACTAAACTTAATGTTAAACTAGTGTTGTAATGTGTCTTGCACATTCACATTGGTTCTTGTGCCTTCCTAGGCTATGTGGACCTCATTTTAGTGTTGTAAAGTGTATTTAATCACACTTTCACATTGAATTCTATGTCTTGAGCCCTAATTGAGATTTACATCATCACTAATAGGACCATATTAACCCATATTGTGCATACTAAGGCTTAAATTGATCAAATACCCGACAAAGTTACATTTTAAACCATATTCCTTATCTCCTAGCTTCCTTAGCTATCAAATTGGCCCCTATGAAACCCATTCGCCATGCATCATGAATTAGTCCTAGATCTAGGTGGGACCCATTCACCATGTATGGTGAATGACTCCCATTTGGCTCAATTTTGACCTTTGAGTGAGAAAAAAGCGAAATTTAAGTTTAATTTTACTTCATGTCAGCCTTAGGGATCCAATTTTTGGGCTAATAAGGTGAATTACCTATAAATATAAATATTTTAACTCATTTTCACATCTCCCTAATCCATTTTTCAGCATTCATCCACCAATCTTCCATCTCAAGTCAAGCAACTTAGGGTTTTAACATTACAAGTCATTCAAGATCAATTTTCCAACATTCAAGGGCTGAATCTTCCTCCATTATTGTATAAATTCAAGATTAATCATCATGGAAAGGTAATAAATTACATTGTTACATGTTTCATTCAATTCCTTCATCATTTTGGTTTAATTACCTAAAAGGGGTTTGACCAAGGCAAACCCCCATGCCCTAACATTCAACATTTATCCTTCTTGCCTTGTGTGTTTGCAGATTTAGGTCTCTTGGAAGCTTGGAAATAATTGAAGAGAAATTTTCAAGGTTTAGAAAGTCTTATCTTCATTCAACAAGTCAAAATATCAACAAAAACTCATTTTCAGACACATAAATCAAAGTTTCAGAAGCAGACACCAATAGGAAGTCAAAGTGCAGATTGGAAGCTCCAGATTCCACTTTTGAAAATTAATAAATTCAAAAGGGGAATCATTCACCATGGGTGGAATATGAGTCCCACTCCAAGGTTAGTTTTGTGTTTTCTATATTTTCAGATACCGTTTTGTCAAAAATAGGTCCCAGCTCAATTTTGGAGAACTGGGACTAATTCGCTAAGAATGGTGAATGAGTCCCTCTAGGCCTAAAAAATAAGTATCAGTAGCATTTAAAATGTCATTTCCAACCTCCTTCAACATCTCAAGTGCACACTTTGAGTTTGGTTCTTTTTTGTTATGTTTTGCATTCATTTCTAGTTCATTGTTGCATTACATAATGTGTTTTCAAACATCAATTTTTTCTTAGGTTTTGCATAGTTAATCAATCCATTTCATCATCTAGTTGCATCCAAATCATTTTTTTTAGTCATAATTTCATTATACACATCTTAGATTGAGTGAACCTAGCTAGCATTTTTGGCCTACCTCTCCTTTTAGGTGAAAAACCTTACAAGAGTTAGAGTCTTGTGGTGCCAAAAATCTATGGTTCATACCCAAATGGATTTTTTATTTTATTTCACCTTTTTTTTTCTCATTTTTTTTCTTGTGTTTTCCTTTTGGGGAGGACACAAGGAGTCGAGATATTCATGTCTCTTCTATGTTGACCCAAGATGTTTTTTCTTTTTTTTTCACTCTCTTTGTGTCATTCTTCTAGTTCTATGTGTATTTTTGGGATGATGACGGTTCCAAGATCTCTTGAAATATTTTAGAAAATAACATGTTGACCCCAAATCCATAGATCCCTTTATTTTTTTGGTGTTTTCATTTTGGGGGAAACCCCCTCTCTTTTCTTTTTCTCTTGCATGATGCAGCTTTACTCGAAAACATATGACTTGGCATAGGGATTTCCAAGTTAGCTCTCATGTATTCCTTATTGTTAGGATATTTTATTTTCTACTTTAAAGTAATTTCTCACAATATGGTTTTTAGAAATTTCTTTAAAGTGTGGGCATACATTGGCATTATTCTTTTGCATTTTCCTTTTTCTCGGTTCTTAGTGCAACCTTCTTACATCATACGATGTGTTTTTTTCTTTGAGGATGATATTGGGTGTAATGTGCCTCAGGAGCATGATCTCTCTTAGCATATTGCATTCCTCTTAGTGGCTTGATGCGATGCATTGCATCCACTAAGTTGTGAATCTTTTATTCTTTGATTGCTCCTCTCTTGGAGACATTAGGCACAATGTTCGCTAAGTTAAAGATCTCACATGAACTAAGAAATACTCCTTTGAAAATTATTTGCATGTTCATTTTGCATTTATTGATATATGGACACCTTGCATAACACAACTTGCATGCCTGTAGTGCCATCCTATTTTTTCATGAGCTCCAAGCATCTAAAGTTTTTCTTGTCTCGTGAAGCTCAAAAATCATTTTTGTGTGGCGCCTTATTAAAGTTTTTAGGAGGTATAACTTTGGTATGGTTTAAGCAAGAAGCCCAATATGAGGCATGACTTTCCCCATAGCCATTTTCGTGTGTGTGAGTTCATACCAACCATCAATGTATATGTCTCACCCATTAGGACTTCTCACCCGATGGACAGCCAAGAGTTTCATCGCCTCAAAGTGAGTATTTGTTTTTTGGACAAACATCCTAGCCTTGATCCACATCATGATGCACAAATGGTCAAACCTTGATCTAATTCTTTTATTTATTTTCTCTTTTTCATCTTTGGTAGTGTATGCTTGGCCTTGTCACTATTCTTTATATCATTTTCATGTGTGTTCCTTTGTGCTTATGTTGGTTTTCCATGGCATCTTGACCTTGGGGGCTTCATCACCCCTTTTAATCATTGTCGCCCCATATTGCTAGCATTGGTTTATTGGAACCCCTCTTGGTGTGTTTTGGTCTACTTTAGTGTGAATTTAAAGTAGGTTCATCGTCTAACTAAAGTGGGGGCTAAATGTAGTGTGGAAAAATGGGTCCCTTAATATTTTCACACTTGTTTGGGTCCTCCTTGTATAGTTTGGCTTAATGTTGCCTTGTTTTAGTGTTGTAATGTGGATAACATAGTCACATTAGGTCTTCGGCCCTTGTGAACTAATGGAATTTAATGGTACCTTGCTAAAGTGTCATGAAGTGTTGTAGCACACTTTCACACTTTTCTAGGGTTTTATCAATTAACTAAGCACAATAAATATAATTTTAATCATAATCAACATTAATATTCCCTTATTTGTAGTCTTGTGAAGTGTTGTAACACACTTTCACATTCATCTAGACTTTTCATTAATAATTGGTCTTTCTTATGCTTTTAATTGGCCCTATTTTGCATCCAAAAGCCTCATTTATTACATATTTTCGAGGATAATCCCGACACCATTAGTAACCAATCATAATTTAGATGTTCCTAGCTTGTGTGGCCCAAATTTAGTGTCTAGGACTCATTCACCACCTTGGGCGAATGATTCCCACCTAGTCTTTTTGGCCCCAATACAGGTTTCACACATTTCTAAGCACCTTTCAATTTTCATCCCATACATTATGTATGATGGGACTCATTCACCACCTTGGGAAAATGATTCAAGTATGTGACCAAAATTCAAATTTAATTCAAATTTCAGGTGGTATTTTATTCTCCTAGACCTGATGTCTGATTTTAGTGTTGTAATTTTGGGAATTCTTGCATAATTAAGTATAAATACAAGGTTATTTCACTCATTTTCTCCTAAAAAGCAATTAAGTGATCCTACCATTCAAGAGTTCACAAGAGTATTTGAGCATTCACAAGATAATTCAAGCCATTTCAGGGGAAGATGATCAAGTATTTTAGACAATTATTCAAGTGTCAATCATCATGTTCAAGATTGCATTCTTCGTGTTTGTTATTGTGCTAACAATTTTAATGTAGAGTTCATGATCCAAGCAAGCATTACATTCAAGATCTATCTCCTTCAAGCTAGAGTCAAGAACCACATCCATTGCATCCATTTCAAGCATTGCTACAACACCTTATTCAAGGGTCTGGTGAGTTGCAACATTTTCTTTTGCTCATTCATCATTCTCCTTTCATATTTGTTTTCATTTCAAGGTTTAATTACCAATAAGGAGTTTGACTAAGGCAAACCCCTATTCACTAACCCCCACAACATTTTTCCCTCTTCCTGTGTGTGATTTGTATGGCTAGGTTGTAGATTTTCTAAGAAGAAAACTTGGAGAAAATTTTTCAAATCCCCAAAGTTGTCAAAGTTGTCATCAAAACTTGGAGAAGCTTGGAGAATGTCTATAGTTGGTAATTCACAATTTTAGATTTGGAAACCAGTCAAAAAGAGCAAAGCAGACCGAGAGGAAAAGAGTCTCATTCAAAATTTCCAAAAGAGTAGAAGTGGATTGATTTGCCACTATTGGTGAATGAGTCCCACTATACAAGCATGCCAGATATTTTTACAGATCTGGATACCCTTTTGGCTGAAACCTATTCCCACACATTTTTTGAGAAACTGGACTGATTTTCCCAACTTGGTGAAGGAGTCACAGTCAGCATTAGTAGCATATTTTTCAGTGATCCAAACCTACATTCTACCTTCTTCAGTCTTCCATGTGCACACTTTCAGTTTCATAGCTTTTGTTACATTTTGTTCCCTTTTCTAGGTTATTTAGAGTTAGTTAGCATTCAATTAGGGCTTTACATTGTGTCTTTCATTTCATTGTCTTTTCCAAGTTTACATTTGGTGGTAAACCCCTCATTAGATCTCATTCAACCCCTAGGACATCCCTTTACAATATTTCAATCTCCTTTGCATTTAAATCTCAAGGGTTTGTTCTTGAGTGAAGAGTAAGGAAATTGCTTCTCTCCTTTTAGGTCCAAAACCCTAGAAGTGAAAGAGAGAATACAAATTTCTTCTTTTCATTTCCGAAGGAAAAATCCAACCCTTTGGGTTGGTATTTTCCAAAGAAATCAATTTAGCGAGCACCAAATTTGGCACTCACCAGATGAAATGCAACATTTGGCGAGCACCAAACTTGTCACTTGCCAAATTGATTGCATTGACAAAAAAACTAACTTTGTTGTCTCTTTTCCTCTCTCCCACACTTTGATCATAAGGCTTATATTTAATAGTTTATGATCAATGATGCATAGTCAAGGTTTTACCTTTCACTCCCTCTCTCATCCTTCCCTCTTAACCAATACTTACCATATTCTATCTCGCCCCTCTCTAGGTCTCTCCTACCCTCTCTACTTTTCCTTCCCTCCTTAACCCCATCACCTTGCCTCCCTACCTCTCTCTTCTGTTATCTCCCTTTATTACTATTTCTCACTCATCTCTCTTCTTTCTCTTGATCATTATCTCTCCCTCCCAACCTCTCTCTCTCCCCATATTCAAGTCTCTCTTGTCTCATTACCCAACTCTCTCCCCCTGTATCTCTCACCTCGATATTCTCTCTCATCTTATCTCTCTCTCTCCCCACTCTAGGTCATCACCTCTTTATCTCCTCCCTATATCTCTCACTCTCTCCATGTGTACCTCTCCCTCCATCCCTTGTTACTCATCTATCATTACTTCCCTTTCTTCCTCTCTCTCTTCTCTCTCTCCCCTCTTTAGGTCTCCCACTCTCTCTCTATCTCCCTCTCTACATTTCCTTCCCCCCTTATCCCCATCTATATCATTGCCTCCCTACCTCTCTCATCTTATCTCTCCCTTTATTATTGTTTATTTCCCATCTATCTCTTTTCTCTTAATCACTACCTCTTCCTCCTACCCTCTTTCTCTCTCCCCATCTCCCTAACTATCCCTCCTCCCCCCTTTACTTCTCTACCTCTCCCTCCATGTCTCATTACCCACCCCTCTCCCCCTTCTTTCTCTCTCACCCCTCCTTGTTTTTTGTGTCCCTCCTCTCTCTATGTCATCTCCTCTCTACCTCCTTCCCTATGCCTCTCACTCCCTCCATGTCTACCTCTCCCTCCATCCCTTCTTACTCCTCTACCAATACTTCCTCTTTCTCTTCCTATCTTCTCCTCTATCTCTCACCTCCCTCTCCCCCTCACCTCTATACCTCCTTATTTCTCTTTCCCTCTCCTCTATCTCTCACCCTTCCTTGTTTCTTTGTCCATCCCCTCTCTACAACATATCTTCTCCAACTCCTCAGGCTTCACTATGCATCTCACTCCCTTCATCCCTTCTTACTCCCTTTCCAATACTTCCATTTCTCTCTCCCTCTCTTCTATCTCTCACCTCTCTCTCCCCCTCACTTCTCTACCTCTCCCCTCTCTAGTTATCTTAGTCACTCCTTGTTTACCTCTCCATCCCTCCTTAGTCATCTATAGGTCTCTCACTCCTCTCATTACCCACCCCTCTCTATCTCTCTCACCCCTATCTCTCCCTTTATGTCTCTCACCCCTCTCTCCCTAGGTTGTAGGTTTCTCACCTCTGTATCTCTTAGGTTTCTCTAGTTATTTCCCTCCCTCTCCACCTCTCCCCCTCCACCTTATCCCTCTTTTCCTCAAGTTGTGAAATTCTCTCCAATCCATTTTCCCATGGTGACAAGTTTTCAATTGATGGAAAAAGCATTAGATGCATGCAATGTAAAGTTGCAAGGTGGTGTAATTATCATTCTATACATTGTGCAACCAAATTGATAAATCCAACATATTTGGATGGGTAGGTTTATCCTAGGAAAGGTCTCGTTTCACACCCCAACATGTCAGAACATTTTGGGAGTTATATTGCACGAATGATTTCTATTAAGAGACAAAAGTGTGAAGGGTAGAAAAATTTGATGATTTTTTACTCAAGAATCATGGCACTTAGAAACATTTTACTGAAGGTACAAGTTCATGTATGGTCTCTATACAATAACCTCTTTCAATTTTTCATATCTGCAATCCATTTTCCTATGGTAACAAGTTTTTAGTTGATGGAAAAAGTGTCAGATGCATGTAGTGTAATGTTGCAAGGTGGTGTATTTTATGCTATTTTCATCATGTGACCAAACCAAAAATTCAAACACATCCATATAGGTAGTTTTATGCTAGGTAAGGTCCTAATTCGAAACCCAACATGCTAGAACATTTTGGGCTATATTACACCAATGATTTCTGTCAAGAGACCAAAGTGTGAAAGAGTAGCAAACTTTGATGAGATTTTAATAAAAAAAGGTGGCACTTAGAAACATTATATATAAAATTATAGGGTCATGTAGGGTCCCTCTACAATAACCTCTTTCAGTTTTTCATATCTCCAATCCATTTTCTTATGGTGACAAGTTTTCAGTTGATAGAAAAAGAGTTAGATGCATGCAGTGTAAAGTTGCAAGGTGGTGTAATTTTCATTTTGTTCATCATAAGACCAGAAAAAAAGTTCCAACATGTTTATATGGTTAGGTTTATGGTAGGAAAGGTCTTGTTTCACACCCAACATGCTGGAACAACCCAAGCTACATTACACCAATGATTTCTATTAAGAGACCAAAGTGTGAAAGGGCGCAAAACTTTGATGAGCTATTACTCAGAAACCATGGCACTTAGAAAAATTCCTTTTGAATAGTTGCATAGGGTCCCTCTACAATAACCTCTCTCATTTTTTCATAAGTCCAATCCATTTTCCTGTGGTGACAAGTTTTCATTTGATGAAAAAAGCATCAGATGCATGTAGTGTAAAGTCACAATGTGGTGTAATTTTTATTTTGTTCATCATGCAGCCAAATCAATAGGTCCAACACATCTTCATGGGTAGATTTATGCTAGGAAAGGTCTTTTTTCACATTGCAACATGTTGGAATGTTTCAAACTACATTGCACTGATGATTTCTCTTAAGAGACCAAAGTGCAAAAGGGCAAAAAACTTTGATGAACTGTTACTCAAAAATCACGGCATGTAGAAATATTTTTTCTAAAGGTACAGGGTCATGTAGGGTCCCTCTACAATAACCTCTCTCTATTTTCATATCTCTCAATCTATTTTCCCATGGTGATAAGTTTTTAGTTGATGGAAAAAGCGTCAAATGCATGTAGTGTAAAGTTGCAAGGTGGTGTAATTTTAATCTATTCATTGTGCAACCAAATTGATAGTTCCAACACATTTGGATATGTAGGTTTATGCTAAGTAAGGTCCTCTTTTGTACCCCAACATGCTAGAACATTTTGATCTACATTACATCGATGATTTCTTTTAAGAGACCAAAGTGTGAAAGGGTTGAAAACTTTGACGAGCTTTTACTCAAAAATAGTGGAACTTAGAAAAATTTAGTCTAAAGATATAGGGTCACATAGGGTCCCTCTACAATAACCTCTCTCTTTTCTCATATCTCCATCCATTTGCTCGTAGTGACAAGTTTTTAGTTGATGAAATGGTATTAGATGCATGTAGTGTAAAGTTGCAAGGTGGTGTAATTTTCACTTTGTTCACCATGCAACCAAAGTGATAGTTCCAACACATCCATATAGGTAGGTTTATGCTAGGAAAGGTCTTGTTTTGCACCCCATCATGCTGGAATGTTCTGAGAAAAATTTAATGAGATGTTACTCAAAAATTGTGGCACTTAGAAAAATTTTATCTGAAGGTATAGGGTCACATAGTTTCCATCTACATTAACCTCTCTTATTTTTTCATATATCTAATCCATTTTCCCATGGTGACAAGTTTTTAGTTGATGGAAAAAGCATCAGATGCATGTATTGTAAAATTGTAAGGTGGTGTAATTTTTGTTTTGTTAGTCATATGACTAAACTGATAGTTCCAACATTTCCAAATGGGTAGGTTTATGCTACGAAAGGTCTTGTTTCACACCCCAGCATGCCGAAACGTTTTTGGTTAAATTGCACTAGTGATTTCTATTAAAAGACCAAAGTGTGACAGTGAAAAAAACTTTGACGAGGTCATGTAGGGTCCCTCTACAATAACCTCTATCAATTTTTAATATCTCCAATCCATTTTCTTGTGGTGAAAAGGTTTTAGTTGATGGAAAAAGCGTTAGATCAATGTAGTGTAAAGTTCCAAGGTGGTGTAATTTTTGTTTTGTTCATGATGTGACCAAATGAAAAGCTTCAACATGTCCAGATGGGTAGGTTTTTAATAAGAAAGGATTTTTTTTGCACCCTACCATGCCATAACATTCTGGGCTACATTGCACTAACAATTTCTCTTAAGAGATCGAAGTGTTAAAGGGTAGGAAACTATGATGAGATATTACTCAGAAACCGTGGCACTTAGAAAAAATTTGTTTCAAGGTATAGGGTCATGTAGGGTACCTCTACAATAACCTCTCTCAATTTTTCATATATCTAATCCATTTTTCCATGGTGACAAATTTTTAATTGATGGAAAACGCATTAGTTATATTCAAAGGAAAGCTGCAAGATGGCCTAATTTTCATTTTGTTCATCATGTAGCCAAACTGATAGTTCTAACATGTCAGGGTGTGTGGGTTTAAGGTAGGAAAGCTCCTATTTCATACCCCAAGACACCAGATCATTCTAGGCTACATTATATTGATGACTTCTTAAGAGCTCCAAGTGTGAAAAGTGGCTAACTTTGATGAGCTCTTTCTATGAAACTGTGGCATAATTTATAACCATATTGTCTAAAGTTATAAGGTCATGTAGGGTCCCTCTACAATAACCTCTCTCAATTTTTCATATCTCTATTCTATTTTCCTATGGTGACAAGTTTTTAGTTGATGAAAAAAGCATCAAATGCATTGAAGAGAAAGTTGTAAGGTGGCGTAATTTTCATTGTGTTTATTTTGCAACCAAACCAATAGTTCCAACACATCCGAGTGGGTAGTTTTATGTTAGTCAAGGTCCTATTTCACACTTGAGCATGTTGGAACATTCTAGGCTACATTGTAGCGGTGATTGCTCTTAAGAGCTCTAAGTGCAAAAAAATGGAAAAAATTGATGAGTTGTTTCTTAGAAACCATGGCACTTAGGAATGTTTTTTTTGAAGGTACAAGATCATATTGGGTCCATCTATAATAATCTCTCTCAGTTTTTCATATGTCATTCCTATTTGGCCATGCTGAAAGTTTTTCTGCTACCCTAGAAATCATCGCATGCATGTAATGTAAAGTTGTAAAGTAGGATAATTTTTGTATTGTTCTTCATGGGGCCAAACCATTAGCATGAGCACATCTAGGTGGGAACATATACGCTATGCATTGTCCTATTTTGCACCCCAACTCCCCCAACATTCTAAACTACACTATGCTAATGCTTTCTCTTAAGAACCCTAAGTGTAAAAAATGTCAAACTTTGATGCATTAATTCTCAAAGTTGGTGGCATATACGAATATTCTGTCTAAACTTATAAGTGCATGTTATAGATTTCAACCTATCATCCTTAAATATTTTGATGGTTGCATACTAAACTATTCTGAATTTTATTGAGGGCAATATGTAAAATCATCAAAGAAGGTTTTTCAGAGTCTCTAGAGTTTTAGTGTCATCAAGGGTTTGTTGAAGAAATATTTTCAAATTCAAAGCTTTACTAGAATCATTTAGAGTGGTATGTCTAGATTTGCTAGCCTATGCTATTTTTAGCCTCACCACTTTCAAGGTCTATTTTTATGATATTAAATTAACAAAAATGGATGGAAGTCACCTTTGTATGGGAAGTCCACCATGCAAAAACTAGTGATGATTGATAACATTAAGGCTACGCCAAATGATTTATTTATTTTTCTTTATGATTTTGCACACAATCCAACTAGAATTGATTGGGAAATTGTATGATATTAGTTCACATATCAATGAATGTTGAAGGCATTAAAGGAGAATTGATGGGTCAAGGAAAGTTCTTTGACAATGAAAAGTCATATATTGTAGAGTGCATGTAGAGTAGAAGCACAGTCATGAGGGAAACTCAATCAAAATAGCAACATATCAACGATCTAGAGTGACAAGAACCTATAGCAACCATCAAGATAGCAATTAAGCTACATACACGTATCATTAAAATATTCAATAATAGACCATAGAAGAAAAAATATAATGTCAAATTTACTAATAGGTCACATACCTTTGTCAAAAGATTAGAACTTTCTATAGTTGTAGCAACTCCATGGTTCATCATGCCACAAACATCACTAGTGTTGTCTGATGTTAGCATCTAAAAATGAAACAACAAATATGAAGTTTTTTATCACTTTCATTTGTTTCTTTTTTTAATTAAAATACAAACTATATGGAAATTGAAAATGTGTACATGTTCCTAATGGAGTTTTTTTTACCTATGGTACTTGCACTAAAAGTGGACTTAGACTCTTGCACTTACCCTCCCATAGGCTAATAGAGGAAAACAAAAGAAACAAAATTAATGGTAGGAAGAGAAATCCAAAATAACTTACAACTAATTAGAAGAATACCCCATATGTAAAGCTTGGGAACCTGAAATAAATGTCCCAAAAATAAAGTGGTCAGTATAACATGAAATAATTTTAAGGTTTCAAATGCTAAAGTTGCAGATATCAAAATAGATGAAACAAATAAACCACCAATATGATGATAATACATCACCTAAGGGGGTGGTAATGCCATAAATAAAAATAAAGTGAGCACTTGTCGTAGCATCATACCATTCATTCTTAACACTAATGTAATAATTGTACCTTATTCACCCCTTCACTGAGTTGTGTTCCCATTTTTGTTGCACATGCCATGAGCCAACATAGAATTTATATGCCTATAAGAAAACTCCTTAATATTACAAAATAAAAAGAGAGGGAATTTTTGTATTTAAATGCATCAACTACATTTGATGATATTTTCAACCACACCATCAATACCTTGATGTTAATGATGACTTCTAATATGCTCTTGAAATTTACCTTGGCACAGACCACTAGTGGGTAACCAATTGAATGCAAATGCATTTGATACCTTGCCACTAATAAGGGAATAGTTGTACATAAGTATATGTTGAATCTAAGTGCTTCAAGAAATGCCATTCCCTTTGAAGTCATGAATGAATTAGGTTTGAAAGTTTCCAAGTCCACAAGTGTTATGCATTAGATTCAAGGGAAGTTGACATCATAGGAATTATAAATGAAGCGGAAATTTTATTTTATTTTATTTTATTTTTGTTCTTAATGCTTTCCAAATATGGTGCATGCAAAAAGCCTTTTTTCATGTTTTTTCTGAATTTGGCACCTTTTTTGTGTCACAACTTGGTGTAGTTGACCACATGTCAAATATGTCCTCTATGAATAGTATGAAAGTTATTTCTTTATTCATTTCTCATTAGGAGTTACATTTACTATTATTAGAAGAACCTCTTCATTTTGGATGTGATTTTTTTTTGCATTTTATCATGGTTTTATGGTACACTATTTTTAAAACCATATGTGATATACCTCTATTATTTTTTATAAATTGGAGGCATGAGGAAGTAGTTTCATGAGTTTATTTTACAAGTTCATAGGTTCTCCCAATGTGTTTTTAGATTCAAGAGAGTGTTAGTGCATTGAATGTACCTCTTTGTTGAATATTAATACATAATTGTCCTCTTTCTTGTATGGATCATTTTTCCAAAATGGGTTCTCCATGTAAATCATGTGTTCATGTGGTTTTTTAATTTTATTCTTATTGTTGATTTAATGCCATCAAAAACTATCATATGTTAACCCTCAAATAAATAAATATATATATCACATTTTTTAATCACTTGTAAGAGATTATATTTTAGTGGTTTCACCTTATTTCTCAACATAATAAATGTAAATTTAGTGCATGAGTGTTAAATCCAAGGTTATTTTGATCCTTTTATAAAAATCCTAATATTTCTAGCCATGAATTTTGATAGGCTTTCATCAATATTGCTCAAGGAAAACTCAATGATTTTATTGGCTCAATAAAAAATTTATGCACATAAATGTATTTTTAGATGTTTCCCATGTTTGATCATTTTACTATAAACCACATAATTTCAATCAAGTGACCCTAATGTCAAGAGTTGTGTCATTTCCAAGGCTTATTGACAATTTTAAACATGAGGAATTCATTTTAGGAATTTTGTTGGCCAACCATTAATGTAGCTTGAAATATTTTACTAAACAATTGAGGTGATAATGAATCTTACTTGTTAGGGCTTATGAGTAATTTTCTATCAAAGTCATTTTCTTTAGTTATAAAATCCATCAACATGTCCAATAAAATATTAGATGAGACTAATCATAGGTGGAATAACCTTATACTTGTATGCAAAAAAATACCAATAGTCATAGACTTGTGTCCCTAATAAGAGATCACATCCTACCAAAATAGACTAGTTAGTTGACACCATATCACCATGTATAAATAGTGATCACTAGTGGGACCATGAAAAAATTGTTTTGGTTTTTTATAAACTATCTCCACAATAGCTATTATTTTTATTTCTATCCTTTTTAGCATTAATATTTTTATATTCAATAATATGTAAATTCAAATCACTTACAATGATTGTCATGTTAATAATATAATAGTAGTAAGTGGTAATTAATTTTTTAAACATATTCATTTATTAAAGAACTAATTACATGTAGACTAGAAACAAAATACCTTGGGTTTATTTTTAATGATATTGTAATCTTATGACAATTGAAACTATAACATGCTTTATGAATAAGAAAACATAAGAACTATTATTTGGGTCTTTACCAAGTGATACCTTGAATAGGCTTAAGAGACAATACTTTATTTTCTACATGTATATATTTTGTATTGTGAATACACATCTTATACACATTTGATGGGAACCCATCTCTCCCTCATGAAGCAAATAAGCCTTCACCATGAAATAGTAAACACCCATGCTTGCACCTTCATGAAACACCAACTTAGTAGCTTAGGTTATACTTGTGCTATTTTGTTATAGGTATATCTACCATAGACTAAAGTGGCAAGTAAAGTATAAATGTAACACTAATATTCACTTATGTAATGCTCTAACTATTTTATTAGCTTAATAATAAAAGGAATAGAGAGTGATACAAAATAGAAAAAATAATAGGTAATGATGACTACTATTCCAAGATCTAGAAAATAAATACATTTCTAAAACATGTATTAACTTAAATCAACATTAAGGATAAAAATGGCTAATCTCCCATATGCCACTGTAAACCAAGAACTAAATTAGAATTTTTTAATATTATACTAGCTAAATGTAAATGCTCTTTAGAACAACTCTTACATCAGCATTGTATACTAGTATAACACAAGATATGTTTCAAACATGTTTCTATTTTTCATAAGTTTAATATCAACAAACCTTCCATTGAGCCTACCCAAATGGATAAATAAGTAATTACCAGTGATAAGACATTATTAGAAAGATTAACATTCAAAGAACACTTGCAATTCATAAAATAAATCTTATATTATTAAATAATCAAATTTTATATTAAATTTAACTAAATTAGTTATTTGCATAAATCAAAACAACTTTCAATGCATTGACATAGACTAGGGTCAAATAAATGTTACATTTCCTTCCTCTATATATAGCTAGAACTCATGGTTTGAAGATAATAACAATTATCAATGAATAATGAAAAGGAGTTTTAACTTGAATCAACATTAAGGATAAATAAGGTTAATCTCTCATGTTGCACAAATCAACAACTAGTAGAATATTTTGGCAGTGTACTAGCTAATTCTTACTACTCTTTGGAATAATTGTTACACAAGCAATGCATACTACTATAGAAAAATATATATTTGAAAGGGTTCTTTCATTTTTCATAATCTTAATATCCAAAAAACCCCTATTGAGCCTATCCAAATGGATAAATGTTACTACAAATGATAAGACATTATTAGAAAGATTAGCATTCAAATAACAAATGTAATCAATGAAATACATATTGAATTATTTGTGAGTTGTTTTGGTGCTTCCATTGATATCAACCCCTCGTATGAAGAGAGTTTTGAAATTTTGTTGGTGTTGATGATGTCAACTGCTAGCATTTGAGTTGTTGGAAGCTTGGAGTTATTGGTATTGATGTCAACAAAATGTTGCTAGTGTTGTCATTGATGTATTACTTCAGTATAGTTGTAGAAGTTGTGAGAGATGTTGCAAATGCTATATATGTGTTGCAGAGATGTTAGTAGTGTTGCTAGTGTAGTTGGTTCACTTGGTTTCCAAGTGCTTTTGAGAAAATTTGAATAAAAAAGAGTTTAGTACATGATAGAGTGGTGTTCATTGTTTTTCTCAACATTTCTTCATGGTTGAAGATATGCCTACGTGGTTTAGATACAATGATTAGAGGTTTTTGAGAGGTTCTATATCTATAGTTTTAGGTTCTAGATCATACTACAATGAAATATGTGTTTGATAGTATGTCTATCTAGTACAACAGGGTGTCTGGGAGAAACGAGATTGCTCTACATTTCTTTGCAGTGAAGGTTCTTGGCTTATGAATCTAGGAACATACTTATAATATATTCTATATCTACCTTCCCTTGAAGTTTTAGGTGTTGTGGTGTTCTGCAAAGTTGCTTGGAGTGTTGAATTTACGTGCTAGTGTGTTTGGTTGGACAGAATAAAGGTGTTCTTAAGTTTCAGGTGGTTGCAATAGTAGTGGAATTTTTTTTGATGATGTGAAATATTTTGAGATGTTTTGGAATGTTTTTGTGTGGTCTGTGAGATTTTTTTGAACCTAGAGAGGCATGTTTGTGGTTACTTGTTAGTGTTAGTTTAGGTTTGGCCGACTTAGCTTGCTAGTGCTAATTGCAGAGGATGATTGTTGTTTGTGGAAGTGTTGAAAAGCATGTTAGTGTAGATTTGGGTCCCAGTTAAGTTGTGGTGTGGTCTGCTTTCACTTCTTTATATTGTGGAAGTGTTTGGTGCTGACCTATTTGATGTTGCACAATTGAGGTGCATATATTTCCTTAAGGTTGACCTAATTGAGATTGTTTTAGGTCAAGAATGGTATAAACAAGTAATTTTTTTGTGTGGATTAAGGTAAAGAAGGTGTATGATGAGAAAGATGTGAAAGTGATCAAGTATGGTGATTTGAGTGTGAGATTTAATGTGTATGACTCCCAGATGCAATGAGTAGAAGGTGTCTATATTTTAGTTTGTTGAATGAGTTGCTTGTGCTTTAGTGGATTTGTACCTTCGACATAAGATAGTTGCATTGTTAGTTGTTCAAATTGGTAGTGAACCACCCTTTCTTCTATCTTCTTTCTTCTCGACAGTGAGTCCTTTGGCAATGAGCCTTTCTTTCTTTCAGATAGTGAGCCCTCTGGTAGTGAGCCTATTGTATTCAGTGTTCCTATTATTTTATATTCTGAGCTAATCTTCACTATGGTTTTTCCCTTCTTAGTTTTTCCACATAAATTTGGTATTCTTGTGTGTTTGAATTTGTTTTCATTATTGTTTCACATGTTTACATTCTTCTAGTGTATGATAAAGGTTTAATAGTTGTTAAGGATTTAAGGGATAATAAGATCTGAATGTTAATGAGTGTTTTGATGTTTTAATGTACAACTGATTCACACCCCCACTCTTAGTTGTCTTGTGCATCTAACAATTATATTGTCAAAAAAATAAGTTTCTTAGTAAATTGAATTAAATTAACTATTTTCTTTAATTGAAACAACTTTTAGTGCATTGACATAGACCTGGATCAACAAAATATATTACATTTTCTTTATGCAATACAACTAGAATTCATGGTTTGAGGAAGAATCTAAGAGTTTTAGTAGACAATGAAAAAGAATGTTAAGAGTTGCCTAGAATAACATTTCACATTTCTAGTTTGTGAATATTAGTACAATTCACTAGCCATTATGGAAAATAATAAGAATTTTTATTGAACCATTAGAAAGAGACATATACATGTATAAGACTACAACTGTAAGAATTTGTGAGAATATAAAATCAGTAAACGATTGAATTAACTTATTCCAAAGAAAAGTTATTTGTAAAGTCTTAAGATTGGGACAAATATTGGGATATTAGTATGATCATGATTCTCATTAAGTTTTAGTTTTGTGAGCACTTCGATGGGAATCTTGATGACAAGTGACATACTCTTGTGTTAAGTTTGACTTATGGTTGGATTTTGATTCACACCCATTTTACTCTTATTTGCATAATTTTCCCATCATTTTACATGCATCCACTATTTTCTCATTATTATTGCTTCTTTCATTTACACTTATATATACATACCTCAAAATTATTGTTTTTTCTTAAAAAATCAAATGAAAAAAGCAGTAAATTCTTATTTATATTATATCTCCATTCAAATAATATATCTATTTCAATAATATCATTATTTTTTATCTAGCGCAATCTAAAAAAATTCAAATGAAAAAACATCTCGATTCAAATAATGTATCTATTTCAATAATATCATTATTTTTTATCTAGCACAATCATTACACCTCTGAAAATACTCCCAAAATCGTCAACCTCGGTACAGAGACCGATACTAAAATCTCAAAATTATGATGCTTTTTCGTATAAAAGAAGAAGAGCTTAAGAGAGTGGTACATTGTGGTCAATATGGGAAATAAATCTCCATATGCATAATGCACACATTGACCATAATGTATTGATATTGAGAATTTGAAAAGAAGTTCCTCTAAAGTGCTTGAGTGACGTTTTAGATCAGACTTCATAACATGTCACAAACTTGTACAACGCCAAAGAATGGTGAGAGAACATTGGAAACAACTGTAAAAAGAAACTTTAGCCAGTCAGTCACGTGCTCAAACTTTGTCCGACGGATTTTGAATGAGATTTCAAGATTTCCATTGACCGTCGAAGACGTCGTACGTTTTAATTGTGGTCGGTAAAACGACGTCTGATATTTAGAGTTGTGAACGCAAGCAATTTCGACTCTCCACTCACTTTGTTTGACTTCCCAATTGGTCGGCACCGGATTTTTCGGTATATCATTGATGTTGCGTTTCTCTGTTTAGGGAGAAGTTTCTTTATGGCCTTCACACTAAGATTATGCAACTGGTTTTCTTACATTAAAAATGGATTATGACGTGTGAATCATAATGTTGTAAATATTGTCATCCACACAGTAATCCGAAAATGTAGGAATAGTGTTCACCAACAGTGGCACCTTCAACTTCTTAGCAATCCTTTCCACAACACCATATCTGGTGTCTATTATTTCCATGAAAATATTTTAGAAAATAGTCATGGTGAGCCACCATGATCAAGTGAATCACATCACATATATTGTCATGAATCAAATATGAACAATCAACGATTGAGAGAATAGATGCATAGGAAAGGGATTGAACAATGTTGAAAATATTCCACCACCTTTGCATGTACCCAAGATCCAGGTTTAATAGAAGCTTAACCATCCCCAAATATATACAAACACCAAAAAAACCCATTTACTTTGATATTAATTCCATGAAAAAAATATTGTAGGAAATAGTCATGGTGAGTCACCATCAAGTGAATCATATCACATATATCTTCATGAATCAACTATGAACAAATAACCATTGAGAGCATAGAAGCATAGGAGAGGGATTTAGCAACATTGAAAATATCCCACCTTCTTTGCATATACTTATGATCTAATAGAAGCTTAACCATCCCCAAATGTATACAAACACCAAAAGATCCATCCATATTCTTTGCTAGCTCTCAATTCTCACCATCCACTATTGCAGAGTAGGGTTCATAATTTTTATTTTTTTTGTGAATACCATGAAATCCACCATCGCCTCACAAAATACATGTTGCTTATGTAATTTGGGGATCTCCACTTTCCCTTTGCCTCAAGCACCACCTTTCTTTCTACCACCAAAATGCATTGCACCCTCCACAAACACCGTACCCCATAAGAATCTAGACAAAAAATGGATGAGAGGGAAGGATTTTTGTTTTAGTTAAAAAGGATTCTTGTTTTAGTGATTTTGTGGGGAAGGTTGGTAATGGAAATTAGAGATCTCTACATCTCTATGTTTTCAAGTTGTTTATCTAGTCATATGGCTATTGGCCTCTTTTTCCTTTATGTAGGTGGTTTATTTTGTATTATATGATGTTGTCCTAGCTCAATGCTTTTCTATTTTCAGCTGTTATTGAGTTATTAGTTTTGTGTTAGTGGTTGTTGGTTCATATGATTACCAATATATGATTATGTTATCATTTCATTATTTTTTAGCGGATTTTATTGTTTTCTTTGAGTTATTTATTGTAAAATAATTTAGGCTCTTTCAAAAATAGTCTTTACCTATGATAAAAGAATATTTAATATGCATTTCTTTTATATATAATTTTAAACAATGTGTTGATTGGGTATAAATGTTATGTTTTATATTGCTAAAATTTTGATGTTTTACATTAATACATTTTTGTAATAGTCAAATTTGTACATCAATCCCATTCTTCATTTACCTTTTTATCTAGTTTGAGAAGAGTATCTTTATAGATTGACACATTGACAAATGGTATAACTTTGTGTGAAGACATGCCCCTTGCACCATGCAACTTACTTACCTCTTACACATATTCATATTCACTTATCATTCATTTTTGTTAGAGTAAATGGGTAATCACATTTTATTAATTAATTATTAGGTCCCCTTTCAAACTAGCATATTAATCTACAATTAGTCATGTGTTTTTGTATATATTCATAAGATGAGAACACATGTTATGACCTAATATGATCCTCACCTAGGGTTTTGAATTTAGGGTTCATTTTTCTTTATTATATAAAAATTATTTTTTTATTGTAATAATTCATGCTCTTTTTAGATCAATAGAATTGTCAAGGGTTGTATTATAAATTAATTATTTTTTTGTCTTTGTGATAGGTGTTTTGATTGTACAAGTGATTTTTTTGAGTTGTGAGATTCAACAATCAACTCTAGAACATGGTATTAGAGTATTATATCTATGATTTTCTATCTTTTTTGAGAGAATTAGCCATGAGTGTAATGTTTGGCCCGAAGAACAAAGAAAAATGTGACCAAACATTTTTTTGAAACACAATAACCACAACACCAAAGATAAGACATCAACATGTCACACTTGCACAACAATATGCACAAAAGTGTAGCATTAACATAATGATAGATGAACAACAACAAGATGACCTCACCTTTGCATAAGCAAGGTGGAAAAAAAGGAAGAGTAACCACTTGTGGGATAAATCCACCATGAAGAACAAGAGAGAGAGAGAGAGAGGACATCGCCAACATGACAATTAGATACAACCCACCATCACATTCTCTTGCAACATGACTCTCGAATAGGATGAGGGAATTGTCAACCTCCAATCCACATCTAGAATCCTTAACCAACCAAAATAAGGAAAAAAATTTACCAAAGGATGTCAAATCGGGAGATACAAACTCGGGCCCTCTAATTGGAATGATGGCAAGCCACTTCCAAACATTATTCCTAGTCAAGGGCACCCATGCTATTTAGGGGCCCTATGTTGGTCTAGAGCACCTCTATTGGTCATGAGTTCCCTCATAGTTCTAGGGTGCTAGATTTGGTCAGAGGCACCCTATCTTTGCAAAAACCATTAAAATAGCCTAAATTAAGCTCCTATATACAAGAAAAATGAAAAATGTAACTCACCTCTCATGTTTTCACCCATCATGTGATGTTCCCCCTCAAGGCCTCGAGCCTTTGTGTGTGATATGGTTGTCACTACAACATCCTCTCTCCTAGGAATGCTTGGATTAGCTCACAAGGTTCTCAAATTGCAAAAGTGAAAATGAATGGTAGAAAGGTAAAAAGGTTATATAACTTATAGAAAAATATGATAATATCATATTACCTTAATATCAACATAACTTGGGATTATAAAATCTAATTTCTATGTCATTTGTTAAGTTGGAATCATGGTTCCACCCTTATTCAAATCATGTGATTTTTGGTCCTTGGTGTTATGTTCCCATGAACCCACAAAAAGTGTTTTTATCAAAACTCTAATCAATTCGACGTGGCAAGATCACCACCCTATTTTCCACCTCCATAAAGTAAGAAAAAATAGTCCGACATACATATATCCTCAAATTTCATTTAAGGATAACTTTAAGAACCCCCCTCTCGAAAAAGGTGTAAAAACCTAGCGAATCTTGTACAATTCTCAAAAAAAATATTAATTTTATTAGCAATTTTATTTTTGGAAAAAAATATAAATTCAATTAGTGAATCTTTTGTAATCAGTAGAATTTTGTAGAAAATCTTGGCGAATTATAATTTTTTTGAAACCAATAAAATATTTTCATTAGCGATTAAAACCTATTTTCAAACCAAGAAAATATTTTCATTTGTGAATTAAACTTATTTTCAAACTAGATAAAAAATTTCATTGGTGAATTAAACTTATTTTAAAACTAAAAAATAATTCTATTAGTGAATTAAACTTGTTTTCAAACCAAAAAAATATTTCTATTAATAAATAAAACTTGTACTCTAACCAATAAAATATTTTTATTGTGACTTGTTAGTGGATATTGATAATGATTAAGGTACAACAAGTCACTTAACTCTCTTATCTTTTCAATGCTTCAAAGTACTATGTCTAAAGCCAAATGTTAGTGCAACTGAATGACTACATGTTATATTATTTAATAAGTCAATATAACAATAATATACAAAGAAAATTAAAATTAAAGTACAAAAATATTTTACCGCTTAATGAATGTTCGATGGATGGTTGTATTTGTATTCTGGAAGGAAATGTCTGAAGTACCAGACTTGTGAATATAAACCTTCAAAATCACCCTAGAACTATTAGATTTGCAAAGATCAATGGTTGACCTTTTATTTAGGTGTGTTATTACTTATTAAATCACTTAAAGTCATGAATCAGTTTTTGTGAAATAATATTATCATTTGCCACATAAACATGTGTGTCTTGTGGTGAATTAAATGCTCAAGTGTTTAGTATTGATGTCTTCATTTTATATATACTTCACCAACTTGATGTTCTTCATATTGATTTATAACATATTTACTTTATCTCTTTTGTATTCACAATTTAATTGTGATATTATGGAGTCTTCATGGCATGTCATGATACTCAAATATTTTTGGGAGAAAAGAAGCAACAATGCATTAAGAGACAAAATTTGGGTAGGGTATTCACTATTCCTTGTGTGCATGTTGAGGAGGATATAAGAATAATTCTAGGTAGGGAATGACTTCAAAACAACCCCCATTCTCAATTTTATGAGGTCGCTTCTACTTTCTTGTCCAATTGCATGGAAATTTTGTTGGATAAAGAGTTGGTGAAGATGCTAGCAATATTTTATTTTTAGCCTTTCATTTACTCTCTTTCTTCATTGGATTTGACACTTGAGCATTATAATTTTGAATTTGGGTTAGCCCTTGTTGATAGAATCTTTCCCAAAGTTGAACTCACTTCTTCTACAATGCAATCTCTTGTCCTGGTTGTTATGAGGTGTGGTCTAGTCTATGATATGACAAATGAATCATTGTTGAGTCTAGAGTTCTAGAGGAAGGATTTAGGTGATTCCCTTTTCACCTTTTCTCTTACTTTGTTCAATTCAATTCACCTCCTTCTCAAAACACTCGATTTAAGGCCTCCATGGGCCATCATGATCCTCAACTATAAGTCTCCTCTGCTAATGACCTAATGAATTTTTTCGTACTTCAAAACTGTATCTTTTTATATTTAATATATATAGTGGCTTTGCCACTTTGAGCATTCAAAATATAGCAATTTATTTTTTAAGACTGAAATGACATTTATAATTTTTGTATGATTCATTTGTTTACTTCTTTGACATATATATTTAATATTAGTCTTAATTGTCAAGAAAGTTGTATATGAATAAAAATAATAGTATACTCCACAAAAATATTATTATTTAATAAGTTAATATAACGTTAATATGTACGAAGAAAATTAAACTTAATGTACAAAAATATTTCACCGTTTTATGGATAAATTTTCTACACACCCAAATTCCTACGTAAAGTCTCCAAAAATGAAGACAAGTGTCAAGTTCAACATATTTATAAGTTCTAATCAAAAGTGAGGGAAATTTATTGTGACTTGTTAGTGGATATTGATAATGATTAAACTACAACAAGCCATTTAATTCTCTATGTTTTTAATGCTTCAAAGTACTCTACTTGAAGCTAAATGTCAATCCAAAAAATATTTGCAATGGATCTCCCATGTGTTAACAAATTGAAAATGCAACAATTAGAAATTTGGCTCACCTTTTCAATTAAATTTAGTTATTCTTCTGTAAAAATTAAATTTGAAACATATAAATCAAGGTAAGATAACAAGATGAAGATCCTTGATCGAATTATGCAATATATTTTGTATTAAATGTTTTAACTATTAGCTCATGCTTCATCATAGTGGGATGTAGAACCAAGGTCCAACATTTTCTATAAATTCAACTGAAATTACTAATGAAGTTCATCATAATCTTGATTAAAGCTTTGGTTTGAAAACCATTATGGAATTTGATACACCAATTTTTCTAACCAGTCCTGACAACAATTAGCCTTCCTAGGAGCAATGACTAGCTAAAGACTTACACATATTTTTAGGTTACATAGTAGATGTATTATAGTCTTTATCAAGATGATGTTGGGATTCAAATTTGTAGAAGTTGCAAATAGATATCGGGTGAACACTGACACTTCCTCACAGTTCATGGCTTCTTTACTAGACACTGAAGTTTTCCATGTTGATGTGTTGTTCTTGGTGAGTTTCATGGTTCGACATGATTATCCAGGAGGCCTAGGGGATTTTTTGGTTGTTGTGTACATTGGAGTGGGAATCCCTACACCAAGGGATATTCCATGCTTCTTAAATGAAGGAGTCATTGTAACCTAGCATCTTTTTGGGTCAAATTTCTACAATGTCACTTTAGTAGGACATTGTTAGCTAGTCACCATGAGATATGATTTTCTAAGGAATGAAGTTTGGTCGTAATTTTGATAAATGTACATGTGAAGAAATTTGTCATAATTTTGATAAATGTAAGTGAAGAAATTTATCATAATTTTGATAAATGTATGTGAATATTGCATTCTACTACTAGCATGACTTTTTTACTTACTAACTTTCTTATGTACATTTTGCAAGCACCTTTATGTGTGCTACATTATCAAAGATATAAATGCAGACATGTATATATTTATATTATTTTTGTTAATATTAGTTTTATGTTATTATGTATCTTTATTCTATGTTATTTTAATGTAACAATTCAATAATTGGGTATGTGCAGGATCATCAAGGAAAAACAGTCCCTTAAGTGGCAAAAAATTCAGAAAAAAATAGAGTTAGGCAACTTGACGTAAAAATTTGAATAAGTTATCTATATTATTTCAAAAATATGTAAGAATAGAATTTGTAGAAAAATGAATGTAGTTTCTAAACTACTAGGTTTTTTTTTTTTTAAATATATTTGGTGAAAATTTGAAATTTTAATGTAGTAGCACATAAATTTCAGGGAAAAAATAAGAAGTAGGTGTCTGTCTGACCACCCTAACCACAATAAAATGATAATATTTTTTTATAAGATTTTAAATATAATTAGAGGACTCATGTCCCGATGTGATGCATATTTTTTTGTAATTTTTTTCCAAGTAAATAATTAATTATGAATTTTTATTACAATTTTTAAAAAATATAAAAACTCGTATGTCTAACCACCTTAACTTAGTCAAAACTTCATGAAATTCATTTTTTTTAATCCTATAGTATGGGAAGCATAGAATGTGATGCATGTTTCAGATTCAAAAAATGTGATACCATTTGAAAGATATAGATGTTTTTCAATCAGCCTATCAATCAGGACTTTAGTCGTAATTCAAATAGAAAATGCATAATAATTATTTATTAAATTCAAAGTAAAGAATAATTAATATTGGTGAATAGATGAGAACCTCCTTTAAAAACCCTTTTTTTCATCAATTTTGGGTAAAAAAAAGTTGTCAGCTACATACCCTACACATACCCATCTTATCACCACTTTTTGGCCCATCATGATCTTGCACATACCCAATTATCTTTTTGTTTTATTTTTATTGATTTTTGAAATTATGTGGGATTATTGTTCATTGAAGAAAATGTAGTTAAAGTAGAAAATTGGATTAACGTCATATGTAGTTTCATGATTTCTAATCCAAAGCAAGCAAACTAAGATTTATAAATAGATTTCATATGGTCACTTAAAATACTTTTCTACATGTGATGAAAATAAATCACTTAAGCGAACCCATGCTTAATATAGTTCCTCTTTCTTAGAAATCCTATTTCGCTAATCTCCAAGGTAAAATTCACTAAGAGCAAAGCTATGAAAATGACAGAAAGTATGACACGTGTTTTCTTTTTATTGATTTTCACAATTTCGTGGGATTATTGTTTGTTGAAGAAAATGTGGTTGTAGAACCATGGATTAATGCCATATGCACTTTCATAGTGTTCTTGATTTAATGTGTCAGTGAGAAATATTTAAAAGATAAGAAATAATTTCCCTCTTCTAATGTAAAGTGAGCGAAATGTATTGGTTTGATAACTTGATATTGAAAAGTGTATGACGTACTGTATATGATGATTTCGTGAATCCAATTATCAATCAAAATAATATTTTTAATAGATTTCAAATTGTTTGGGGGTTTACTTCTTGTTAGCATGATTTACAGTCTGCATGTAGCTAGACATCAATCAAAATAACATTGTAAGTGGCTCTCACACAATTAATGTTACTTACTTGGTTAGCACAAAAAAATAATTATACCTTGCCCAACTCATGAGTAAATGTCACAACCCATAAATAGGGATTGTGAGATCAATTGAAATCATTCTTAAAATTCCATAAAATGGCTTTACTTTTGAGTGCAATGTTTTGAATTTTGATAAGTGTTTCCATTTTGCAAGGTTATTAAAGAATAATATAATGTGGTGGTATTATTGGGGATACTATAAATTCTCCTACCTCGAGTTATGTAGTTATAGAGTAAAAGAGAGACCAATTTCCTTCAAGCTCGGATTGGGTGGAATTGGAAAGAATTTGATCTAGTTCACCTGGCCCTTGAGCCAAGTTTTGAACTAGGATGAGGAGCTCTGATGGAGATAAGTTCTTTCACAAAGAGTGTAGCCATGCATAAGTATTTTAATCTTCTTCACATTGAAAGACATTGATTTATCATACTCCATTTTGAGAGAGGCCCTCAAAGAGGAACTATGGACTTTCAAATTCATTATGTATTATCCTAGTGCCTTGGAGTTCCCCACAGAGGGTGGTAGTAGATTTACTACCCCTTATCTTTTGCATAATTCCAATTGGTAACCAGGATAGGTACAACTTCTATATTCATAGCTCTCCTTTTCCCAAAGTATGGTAGGAAAGCCTTGTGGATTTTCAAATTGATTTTGGGCTATTTTGGTGGGTCGTATTGAGCATATTATGTAATATATTTTGTAGTATTTAAATGTTTTAACTATCCGCTCATGTTTCACCATAGTGGGATGTATCTAACTAAGGTACACAATTTTCTATAAATGTAAAACCATACTGGTGGCTTGGAGTCATCATGTGAAATCCCAAGATCCCAAGCATGGTTGGAAAGCCCTATGGTTTGAGAATATGATCTACATCCCATAACACCACTACTAGCTTAGAATCAATTGTGTCTAATGTGGCATGTGTCATTTATACAAGATCTTGCATGCTCTACTCATCTTTAAAAAGTTGTGTAACATTATAATTCAATTGAAATAAAATTAAAACAAATGGTTGTGTTATTCTTCATTATTCATTTACAGTTAATAATTATTTTATGTGTTCAGTGTCTATTCAAATTACAAGTAATTATAATTACTATTACTAGCAATTGCACCTAAAGGAGGTTCAAGGATTACACCGATAGAAAACTATATGTATATTAATGAGTTACAAAATATGTGTTTGTGCATGGATAGGCTACAAGTTGAAAGTTCTAGTTGTATGTTGTTGGATTAAAAAATTAATAATAAGTGCCAAAGAATGGAATAAAATAAAATTAGACAAATCTATATTTTTTCCTTCAAGAAATTAAGTATTATCTAGTTATGAAAAAAATTGCATGTAGATTTAAAACATAAAGCAATAAAAATGAAATAAATAAAGTTTCCATCAAGCTAACAAAAAACACTAAAAATGGAAATAGAATTTTCCCATCGAGTTGTTTTAAATCAATATTTATCTAGCTATTATGTGGTAAGTGAGATTTTGGAGGCTTTTACATGATATTTTGAAGAATTTTACTATTAAATGACAATTGATTTACCATTAAACAACACTCTTTCTATGGTTTGGTAAAATTTTGTCACTCTTGCTAGGGTTTGCTAAATGTTTCTTTATATGTGAATTTAGGTTCAAAATCCATAAAAACCCCTACTTAGTTTTCTCCACCCTGCACGTTATTAATTATTTCTATTTTTCTATTGAATTTCTCCCTCAATTCATAGTGTCATTAGTCATTTTATTAAGTCCTTTCCAATGTTAAGTTATTGGCCCCTTGATCCTCTCCTAGTGATTACTTAAGAAGAAGATTTTGCATGTGCTTAATTAAATGGCTTAAGTGAGCCCACACTTAATATATGGTTCCAACCACTTACTATGTTTTTTTGCTAATCTACATGAAGTGTTTTATTAAGGAATGGAACACTTGCAAAACTAAAGCAGGGTTGACACTTGAGTCCTTATTAATGGTTTCCTTTTGGTATGATTCTGTGAGACCACAAATATTTTTATAAAGGTTAAGTTAACTGCCATGAAATTACAGAAAGGGGACAAGTGTCAATGCCATGCTTTTTAAATGCATTCTATGGGTCCAAAAGATGATTCAAGAAGATCTATATGTGACTCACAAAATTGTGAAATAAGGACATGTGGACTCATCTTAATGTCTCCAATGGGTTTTATATCAAAGGCTAGGATTGTAAGCAATAGAATGACGACATGTGGCACAATCTCATGAGGATTTTGTATCCTAGTGCATATATTAAAGTTTCAAAACATATGTTTATCTCATAAGTTACTGTTGACACTTTGTGCCACAAGCAAAACCCTAATTTTGAAGATTACCTAGTCTTCTAGAATCTTTGAATTCTTCAAAAAGCTCATGGAATTTTATCCATTAAGAAATACTTCAAGACTATTTGAATTTCATGAATCTCCCAAATTTTTGAAAAGCTTAAAATCCAAGCATTTTGGGGTTGACACTCAAATATTTCTTTATCTCCCAAAATCCTCAAGGCTAAGGATCATTTAGAACTTGCTTTCACTAAAATTGTCTCTTGACGAAAAATAGACCTCGCCCTAAGTATGAGTTTGGTTGCACTTCTTTCTAATTGTGCATTGACTACCTATTACATGTTTCCCCTCACTAAAGTTACAACCTTATGCCTAGCGCTTGCCCATTTACTGGCCCACTTCACCTAGGGTTACTATTTTCACACATGTCTAAAATGATTTATTAAAAGAATAAGTCTAATTTTTATGCCCATTCCCACATGAATATTTTATTAAGAAAAGTACCCCTTGTGGAATAAATCAAATGTTAATAGATGGCACAAATCTACTAGTTTGTGACATTCTGTCAAGTCTTTCTCAATGGGCCCAAAGTTGTCTATGGAACCAAAAGATGGCAATGCATGGTGAGTTAAGTGCTATTCACTGTGGCAAGAAAAAGGAAGACCCCACCACTTCCATGTGGAAAATTCTTCAGGCATTTCACCCTTTTGTGGAGCTCATTAAGATAAACCCAATATTAGTCCACGAAAGTGTGAGATAGTGATGTGTGTCCTAGGAGCTATGTGGTGGCTTTTGGTTGTGTCATGAAGGCTCTAATTTTTTATTATTACCCTCTAATGAGTTTATGAAATGGTAGCACCTATCTGCATGATGACAAAGGGAGGCAATCACTTCAAAAAGATAAATTCAAGTCTCTATGTTGGTTGATGATTTTGTGCTTTATCTCAAATCAACAGACACATTTTAAAATTAATAAAGTAAGCCTAGGATTCAATCTCAACCCTACATCTCTAATTGAATGGTCCAAATTCAATTCCTCAATGGCTAACCATGCCAGTTCAGGGGAGTAATTACAATTATGGCTAGGTGACATTTTCAGCTAGCAGGATTAGATTTCCTCATTGCAAGGTTCATTCTCCATGGGTTTCCACACCTTATTCAATGCAAAAGCAGAACATATACTCCTTTATGTCTCGCAGAGACATTCCTTCTATTACACAAAAAATTTTATGTGGATTTCATGGGAGTATTTAAATCTACACTTACAAAGGGCGGGGGCCCTAGCTCGGTTGGCTAAGTAATTCCGTTGCGGCTCTGCTGGTCACGAGTTCTAGTCTCCCCCGTCCCGTGGTACCGGAGGGCGTGTCGCGCCAGCGCTGCCGGTCACGTTAAAAAGTTTACCAGGCGCATTGCAGTTTATAGGGGGTCGTGCTACCCGATTCCTGCAGTCTAAAAAAAATAAATCTACACTTACAAAGAATTTGATTTAGGGTATGGCGTGTGTGTCAGGATTGTCCAAGCTTATCTTTTGCACAAGATTTGATGGCCAATTCCTTTTCCCTAAATTTTATTGAATTTCCTCTAAATTGTTAACCTTAGTAAGGTTAGGGTTTGGTCTAAAATTATCTCAGTTATGCCTGAATTATAAAGGAAACAATTGTATTCATTCTAAGAGTTCTTCCTTTGGCTCCTCTAGAGTTTTTCTCTTGAAAACATTACAATTTTTTGCATTCTACCATTGTAAATAGTGCTTCTTATGCCTTATGTTAATAAAATTTAACCATTATCATTCTTACTTCTTGCATGTTTGAGTAAAACTCATTTACCTTTATGTTTGAACCAATGTTTTGGTTATTTCAATTAATTTATGGTGTTCTTTGAAGCGGGAAGAAGAAAATTTATAGATATTGGTACATCACCCATTTTCCCTTTTTAATGCATTCCTTCTACCCCTTTTCTCCTATGAGTTGTTATAGTAGAGTAGTAATAGTGTTTCATGTGTTGGGTTGGACCAACTCATCTAAAATTTGATCTGAAGAGGAATCTGGCCTTCTCCAAAGACTTGACCTCAATTTGAAAGATCCCACACCTTGAGGTCATTTCAATGGTGTCATGGGAATGTTGAACCCCATGTTCAATAGGGTGCAATTTCAAGTAACAATATTTTTTAGCATGTTCAATGGGAATGTTAGAAATTTCATTTCATCTTGTTGAGAAAGTGGTTTTTATTGGGATATGGTGTTGTACACCATTGCATAAGTTGATTTATTATAATGTTGTGATTAAATAATTATTTAGTTGTGATGCACCTTGGTGGTGTGGTTCATCACACTAAGTAATTATTTTGGGACCCACTTATGTTGTATTATAACATTGTATTATTATTTATTTATGTGGGAGACATGTGATAATAATTTAATATTGGGGAAATATTAAATAATGTGATGTATTAGTACCCATTATTAAATAAGGGGTTAGTGGTTTTGTATTCACATGGTTTTGTGGTACATGTTTTCACCTTACCACTAGTTGTATTTTGTGCAAGCTTGTGTCTATAAAAGAAAACACATGTAGTGGTTTAGGTTGGATGAGTGGTTTGGCTATCATTATTGAGTCTTCTTATGGAGTGCATTTGTGAAGAATGGAATGGGATGTGTATTCATGCTTGGACACATGGAAATGCATTGGAGGGCTTGATGCTTCAAAGGTATTCATTGTAACTCTTGTATTTCTTTATTGCTAAATAATATGGAGTATGGATGATTTTGGAGGCTAGGTTTTTCCCTCTTGAGGGTTTTCCTAGGGTATATCTTGTGTTATCTTGTGGCTTGTCTATTTCATCTATGCATTTTAATAACTTGTATGCATGTTTATCTCTCATGGGTTATATAGGAAATGAATTAAGATCATGGGTTAAATGCTATAATTTCCTAACAAGTGGTATCAAAGTTTTCATGGTTGAAGAATTTTTGTTATAACCCTAATTTGAGAGATTTTGCAAAGATGAATCCATGGACATGCATGTAGGGTTTGAGACATTACAAGATATGGAACACATGTTGCAGGTGTTTGTATGCATATTTGGGCTTTTGGGTTGTCAAGATTTGTTGGGTTTATTGGAGATCTGAAGTTCTCCAAACTTGGGTGAAGGGTTTCTTGGTTTGAGTTTTCATTTGAGGGTTTTGTAGGGGAAATTTCATGGATGACCTCTTCAGACAAAATGGACCTCATGGTTGGATTCAAGTTGGCCAAGAGATGAATTTGACATAAAATTCGACCTATTTTGGAAAAGTTGAAAAAATGAACAAAACAATTAGTTGCAACCTAATTTCACCATGTGCAGAAAATATTATTAAAAAAATTAAAAATATAAAAATATAAAACCCGTCTTTTTCTGAAAAAAATAAAATCCATAGATAAAAAAAAAAATTCATTGAGCTTTTTTGAAAAAGAAAATGTTCAACCAAAATAAAATAATCAAAAAGGTTAATTAAAAATATTTTTTTTAAAAAATTATCCATTGTTAAAAATATCTCCGCAGTAAAAAGAAATAAAATTGGCACCTGCAAAATAAATAAAAAATCAATAAAAGAGAAAGTTAAAAAGGTGAAAGTGTCATTTCAAAAAAATAAAAATAAAAACCTTTCCGTGAAAAACTAACCACCCCCTCTTTTTAGTTAAAGTTTTTAAATTTAAAATATTAAAAGAAAAGAATAAAAAATCCACCAGCTTTAAAAGTATATTTTATGCAAACAAAATTAAATTTATTTTTGGAGTGGGGTCCACCAAAATTTTACCTATAGCCAGATTGGACAATTTTTGTTCCCAGAGGTATAACTTTCGCCCATGATGTTAGTTTTTTGACTTGTTGTAGTTGTTGGAAAGCTAGTTCTGAGCACTATGTAGTGGTATAACTTTGGTCCCTTGATTTTTTCATTTTGACATGTTTTTGGAGTCTATAATTTAGATGTTCATGTTTGTACGGTTTTGGCCATAACTTTTGCATACTAAATTAGATTTTCAATTTCAAAGAGGCATTGGAGAGCATTTGCAATATAATACACAATGGTTTAGATTGTTTATTAGTTTGAGGATCTAGTTGAGTTTGGTACTTGTTTGATTTCCTCTAGGTTCCTGAGATTTGGGGTGTAATTGTGTGAGCATCTAGATGAGTCAAGAGGCAAAACCTTGAGCAAGTATATGTTTTTATATGTTATTTATAATGCTATAGTTAATTATCAGATTGGTGCTTCCAAGTATAGGTTTATAGATGTTTCAGAGTTGGGAATTTGATGGTGACAGGTACACAGGTTGTCTTCAATTTTGAGGACATGGTTTGAGACTTGGCTTCTTGTATGGGTGATGATTGAGTATAGGTACAATGATGGATATGGTTATAGTGTCATGGATATGCAGGTACATTTGACACTTTGGCATGAAATGATCATTTATGTGGTGTTTGGTGGTGATATGGTTTGGTATTAGGAGATTGGTATTATCTTCTTAATGCTTATTTGGTTCCTTGACTATGATTACTCTTTTGTGGACATGGTTGGAAAATCAGATTTTTGGTTGATTTGGTGTTTGAGTCTTGATGTCTATAGGATTATCTTCTTTGATATCTCAGTTTATAGGTTACTAATGTGATTATGAGTTTGCATGTTTCATTGATTGGATATATGTGTTATGCAGGTTGTGGATTAGCTACCCATTCGCTTGCAGTGGGATGACTTGGATGTGGACTGTCTACATCCACTTGGTTTGATTCATTATTGTTGTAGATTTCATTAGTTGGCCTTGTCTATGGTCATTTGTGCATTGGTATGTGTTGGACTTGCCATTGCACCAAAATATCGACCTATCAATGTTCGATACAAGCTTTAGTTAAGAACCACAGGAGGCGGTTAGACCATGTCACAAATCCAAGCGCTAGTGCTGCAAGGAAGACCAAGGGTCAAACCTTGCAACAATCCCCCCCAGCACAAGTGTGGGGTTTGAACTTGTGACCAGCTCTGATACCAATTGTTGTACTTGTCATTGCACCAAAATATTGACCTGTCAATGCCTGATACAAGCTTCAGTTAAGAACCACAGGAGGCAGTTATACCATGTCACAAACCCAAGCGCTAGTGATGCAAGGAAGACCAAGGGTCACACCTTGCAATAGTATGTTGTTTCAAGATTGAGAGAATGGATTGTTAGAGTATTTGATTAGTTAGGTGATGGGACTTGTAGCATGTGGTTTGATCAAGATGTCATGATAGCTTGTTACATTCAATGGTTATACACTTTGGATGGGAGCTTTTGATAGTGATGACTTGACGGTGTTGGATTGGTTTATAATGTTTTTATGGTAGTTGTATGTATCTTCTTGGCTTAGAGATCTTGATTTACTTGTATGTTACTAAAATTTCAGTTGAGTGTGTGTATACCTGGATGATCTTCATGGAGGAGATGGTTGTCATGATGTCATGTGTAGCTCATATCACAGTTCAGTGGGAGTTGTTGGCAGTGACATGGGTGCATCTTGGGTATGGTTATCTTCATGTGATTGGAGATATGGTTTCTTGGTTTAGAGTGAATTTGTTATCATGTCATTGTACACTCTTGATTCTAGATTAGAGTTTGGCATATTACATGTTCTCTTGATACCAGGATGTATGTTATGGTGTATGTGATCTCCTAGGAGGAGATGATTAGATAATGTTGTCATGATAGGTTCCTAATTTTGTGGTTGGAGATTTGACATTGATCATGTGTGATTTTCTTTGTATTGAGTACATTGATCATTTGCTTGATTGCTTCATGATGGTGCTATGTTGCATTTGTAGTTTGGCATGTATTGATCAGTTACAGGTGTTTGTGGATACTTAGAGATGTAGATGATGGTTGGAGTTCTCTTGTGATTAGAGACATTTGCTTGAGACGGTCACTCTTTAGAGGTTTCAAGAGGAAGACTAAGGAGATTTCACCTGAGTATGGACATGATTTCATGATGGACTAATAGAGGAGATTGTTCTTGGAGTGAGTCATAATAGCTTTGTTATCTTGGAGGAGAATTCTCATTCCCCATTCTTGGTCTACTTGGAAGTTGATTATTTGAGAGGTATTTTCCCACTATATCTTTCAGATGTGTTATATGTTTCTTGCTTTGATTTCTCATGGGATTGAGTTGATACATGGAGTTTTGAATACTCATTTTAAGATTGGTTGGCATGAGTTTATATGCTTTATATTTCATAGATATGGATCTTGATCTATGGATAGTTAGATCTAGATGATTCATTTTGAGGGATGTTATGGCATGGCTATCTCCTTGTTCATTTGAGCTTATGATATAATTATTTGATAAGGATTGTTATTAGATGGTTTATAGGTTGATGTCTAGTTATGGGGATGGTTTCTTTGAGTTTTATCTTCTTCATTGGAAAGGCCTAAATCCATGTTGGCATTATTACATTGATTCATATATTGTACTTGGTCTATGAGATTGAGTGTTATGGATGTTATTGAGGCTTTTCATTTGGAGTTGTTAGGAGGTCATACTTGACACAAATTTTCACTTTTTAAGGTGTTGGTAGAAGGAGATTATGTTTTACAAGTTTTCTATTCTTCACGGTTTCTTCTTGGATGTTCTTTGGGAAGGATGGTGGCAACATGTTGTGAGAGACTATGTACCTCTTTGGGTTGTATGTGTGGATCATTGTTATTGTTCTTTGTACTTCATGATTTGATTTACTTATCACACCTTGATGTATAGTGTTGTTTTGTATACTTGATATGCTTCGATATTACCTATACAGTGGGAGTTCTTGGATATGTATGTTCTTCATTGACATATTTGATACAAGGAGCTTTTGATTATAGTTTACAGGTTGCATATGTTCTTGGAATGAGTATACTAATGTATTGATACCTTGGAGGTATGGATTGTTGGATGTATTAGCATGTTTTGTGGATGCTATTTTTGATCATGTGGGTTTTTTAGTTTATAGCAGCTTGTTTGGAACCTTTGTTATCACTTGGATTTGATGCTTGTTCTCATGGATTGGTGCATCTTCACCTTGGTATGTTCCTTTTCTTCCATAGGTGTTACGTTGGAGGATGAGAGGAGTTCTTTCTTGAGATGGTGGCCACTTTGTTCTTATTGAAGGTATCTTGATGGAGCATGAGAACATGTTATAGATTCATGTGGTTTCATGGATGGCTATGATGATGTATTTCATGTATTGTTCCCTTATGCAATGTATACTACAAGTGGGAGACTGTTGGGATATGGTGTTGTATGCCATTGTATAAATTGATTTATTATAATATTGTAATTAAATAATTATTTAGTTGTGATGCACCTTGGTGGTGTGGTTAATCAGACTACGTAATTATTTGGGGACCCACTTAAGTTGTATTGTAACATAAATTGTATTATTATTTATTTGTGTGGGAGACACGTGATAATAATTTAGTGATGTATTTTTACACAATATTAAATAAGGGGTTAGTGGTTTTGTATTCACATGGTTTTGTGGTACATGGTTTCACCTTACCACTAGTTATATTTTGTGTGAGCTTGTGTCTATAAAAGAAAACACATATGTAGTGGTTTAGGTTGGCTAAGTGGTTTGTCTATTATTATTGAGTCTTCTTGTGGAGTGCATTTGGGAAGCATGGTATGGGATGTGTGTATTCATCCTTGGACACATGGGAATGCATTGGAAAGCTTTATTTTTTAGAGGTATTCATTGTAACTCTTGTATTGCTTTATTGTTGAATAATATGATAGAGTATGGATTCTTTTGGAGGCTGGGTTTTTCCCTCTTGAGTGTTTTCCTAGGGTATATCTATGTTATCTTTTGGCTTGTCTATTTGATCTATGCATTTTGGTAACTTGTATGCATGTTTATCTCTCATGGGTTATGTAGGAAATGAATTAAGATCATGGGTTAAATGCTATAATTTCCTAATAGTTTTGTTCTCAATAGTTCAACCTTTAGAGGCATTCAATATAGTACTTGGTGACTTTGCATTCAAGGGAGGACTCTATAATCATCTTGGTCCTAGATCAGACCTATACAACTCATGTCCAGGATTCATACCAAGGAATCTTCTAGAAGTAATTTCTAGTAGACTAAGCTCTCATTTCCTACTTCTATAAGAATAAATAGATACTCCTTGTCACCTATAAGGAGAATTAGAAGTCCTCGAAGACCATCTCATAGAGCTCAATATACACTGCCATTGGGTAGATTATTTCAAGCTAGAACACCTATTGCTCAAGAAAAAAGAACTTTATTCCATATGATTGTACCTAAAAATCAACCCTTTGTATTCTTTAGTGGTGGTATCCATTTGATTTTAGCTTAGAAGGATGATATTCTAGTCAATGTACTCAAAAGTATCCCTCGTTTTGCTAATGAGACATCTGCAACCCTAGTAGAGCACATCATAGATGTGGAAAATATATGCTTTGTGCATGATGTAATAGAAGATAATGCAATTGTTAGACTATTAGCCACTTCCTTGAAAGGAAAATCACTGCAATGGTATAGAGCTTTACCACCTATCTCCATTCACAACTGGGATGAGTTAGGTGTAAAACTATGCAAGCACTTTGATGAAAAAAGTGAGCATTTATCCCTATAGAGAAATTGGCCACTATCGAAAGAGTTCCTCATGAATTCATGAGTGACTTCAACTACAAATTTCAAAATAATTGGGATAGAATCCCTTCCTTGGTGAAACCTTCTCTAAACTATGCTTTCATATATTTCTTGAGGGCTCTCAACAATGACATAGCTATTATTACTTATTCTATGGGTGGTTTTAATTTACTAGATGCATATGACCTTACCATAAGGGCATAAAATTGTTCGATACATGTTGGGAAGATAGCTCTTAGGCTACCAATGCCTCTATTTCCAGACCTTCCTCCACAACCTACATTGGCTTCTATCCCAATTGCATCAACCAACTAGCTATCTAACTTTGCTACCCATTCAAATGAGTTGCATGAATTTAAAGACTTGTTGAAAAATATTGGTAACAAATTAGTGACATTAAGGAGACAACAAGCTCAAAATAATGGGCCTTATTAGCCTCCAAATCAGAGTTATCAACAAAATAGATAACCTTTTCATGGGAAGAATCAATGGAGCCACACTAAGCCCATGAATAACACAATCCACCTACTACCAATTCTTCTAAGGCTTTGGTCCCAATTCAAAACAACCTAGCTCAAAAGAAAGATTGGTGTTACACATGTGAGTAGCCTCATAATCAAAGTTCTTGCCAAAATGGGGAATTTGTGCAAACTCTGGTGGTTTAAAATGAAACCTCCACCTTAGGATAGCAATTTAATGAAAACCAAACAACTTCTAGTAGATAAGATTAATTGCATAAATACTCTTTATTGGTCAATTGGAATTAGGAAGAATTATATGGTGTAAACCAAGTAGTTGTTAATATAATAGCTCAAAATACAAGATCAAAAAAGAGAGTGATTGAGGGTGGTACATCTTCCATGGTTGGGAAAGAATTAGTATCTTAACAACCTCAACAAGGTACAGATGTTGGACCAATAGGGAGAACAATATATGCCACACAATCAACTCAACTTATTGGTAGGCTTAACAAGAGATCTATACAGCAACCCAAGGTCACCCAAACAACAAGGACAAAGCTTGTTGTCCCTAAGGTTTTACCAAAAATCAATCAGCTTCCTTTCAACATAGTTGAACATGTGAAGAAGGCTAACTTGAATGTTTCCATGTGGGAGGATTTATCCATTCCATCTCAAAGGAATCTCCTGTAACAAGTCTTGAAGGAACACAATCAAACAAAGGAGGTATAAGAAAAGGAGCAACCTACTCTGCCAAGGAACTTGGTGTAACATGAAGCAAAAGGGAATTCTAATATAATCAGTAAGCCACCTCCCTTCTAACTTTCTTTAGTTATTGAAAAATATATATTACATAACTACATGATAGATTTTAGGGCTAGTAGTTTTGTTATTCCTAAAGCGATTGTTGATAAGATTGGCATCAAATATGAACCTGTTACCAAGGTGTATTATAGTTAGATGGCACTACTATTAGAATAGTGGGAGTAATTAAGAACCTAAATTTGACCTTGCATGCAAGCCTTGGTTGTGATGTGTTGCAAGACATTTCAGTCATAGACCTCCCTACTCATTTTGTCATTTCCTATCTAGAGATTTCACTATCAAGATAGGTGGATACCTATCTTCTTATTAGTCCCACATGTTATTCAAAACCAGATATGGTACTAAGGTGACCATCATTCTAAACCCATAGAGAAATATCATCTAGACCCTCACACTCCTAGTCCCATAAACATGAACTACACATTACATGATCAAAAGGAAGAGTGTTCTATTCATGAGCCTACTACTCCCTTAGAGGAGATTCTTGACTATCTACTAGATGAATGGGGTAATGCATTCTGATTTGACCCCCTCACCATATTTGAAGTTGAAGATACTGGTCTTAGCACCTATTATATTCATGATGAAAATTCTCTCATTCTCAATCTCATAAGAACTCAAGTAGATCAAGGGGGATTGTGGCAAATCGTTTTTGATGGTTCTATAAACATGAATAGTGTTGGTATTGGTGTAATGTTAGTGTAGACACCTAAATTTGGACACTTATATTTGTCCAAATTTTCCCTCTTCGTCTAAATACCCTCTCATTAGCATTAATTAAGTAATATTGTTATTATTTAATTAATACCCTTAAATCATCTAAACCCCTAAGGTATTCAGTTATTAATTAAATACCTTACCCCTTTCATCAAATGAATTAAATAAATATGACATTTATTTAATTCCTCACATGTCACATCTCTTTCTTAATCCCAATTATTCTCCTAATCTCATCATTAGAGATGTGCACATGCCTAATCCTTGATTAGGATGCGTCACATCCTCAAACTTTTGCAAGTTGGCCTCTAATCTCTCTTAGCCACCTAACCCTCCTCTAATCCTTCATTAAGTAGCCTAATCAATCTCCCAAGGAATTTTTAATTCCTTTTATCCTTCCAAGGAATATTAAATTCCTTTTTCTCCTCCCCATGTGATCTCTGATTTGTCACATCAAGTCACATGTGAACTCTTCCCCATGGAATCATTGACTTGTCACATCAAGTCACATGTGACAAGTGCTTACCTTTTTAGGCACCTTGTCTTATCCAAGGTACTTTCCACCTCTCCCTTTGGAATCTTATCTTATCCACAAGATTCCCCAATCATGTGAATTTTAAATTCACTTTTATTCACCCAAGATTCCCCTCTTCCCCACGTGATCATTGAGAGGTCACATCACCCATTTTCCAAGGTACTTGCAAGTACCCCTCCACATCATGTACCATCCTTCCACCTCATTTACACATCACCATTTCTAAGCCACTTCACATTCCACATGTCAAGATGTGAGGGTTTGTGAGTCCTCAACTCACCATTTCCCTTCATCTTGGCCTTGTTGGATAAATGTCAACTATTGAATTCTCTAGAGAATTCAAATTCCTCTATAAATACCCCCTCTTTTCTCTCATTTAGGAGAGTTCATCATTTTTCTACCAAACTCTTTTTAATTTGACATTTGAGCCATACTTAGCCAATTTTCACACTTTTCTTTCACCATAGCACTTGCATCCCATGTTCATCTACTTTCAGTCATCTTTGCATCCCATCTCACATCTTTTGTCATCAAAAGGAGCATAAAAAACATCAAAAATCAAGGGCCAACCAAAGGAGCAACTTAACAAGGTATAATCCTTCCATCTATATTGTTAAGTTCAACATTTTTCCCAATCTTGAGGTGTTAGGTGTTTACTTTGTTTCTTACATTTCTTTTGTTGTTGCTTGTTTCTGGAACAATATTTTCACCTGATCACAGTTATTATCTCCAAGCAAGGAGAAGTACTATTTCTTTTTCAATCTTTAGTTTAGTTGCACTAAAAATGTTGGTTGAGTATGAGGCCCTCATCCAAGGTATTCAAGTGGAAAAAAAGGAACATCAAGCTATTGCAAGTATTTGGTGATAGTGAATTGGTTCTTCATTAGGTCAAAACTAAAATAGAAACCAAGAAAAATATGCTCAAATACTACAAAAATAGGGTTTGGTATATGATTGAGGATTTTGAAGGTTTCAGCATCTAGGCAATTTCTAAAGGCTAAAATAAGCATGTTGACAGGCTTGTTGCAGTTAGTGCTTAATTTGATATTCCAACACATGTTGCAAATGAAGGGGAGTGACAAATCAAGCTTCTTGTAAGTATTTTTGTTCTAGAAAATCATGATTACTAGCAAGTCTTTGAAATTGATAAAAAAATAGTGAATTTTTTACAAGAGGTAGAATTTTCTAAAAGAAATCAAACTAGGCCACATATTCAAAATGGTGATTAGATTGTGTAGCTAGGTAGAAACAAGCTACCAAATGGTCTCATCACCCTCGAGAGTATCTTCAACTCTAATGGCCAGCTAAAGAAAAAAAGATGAACCTAGCTACAAATAAAGGTTACTTTAGGTTAGTCACTAACTAATACAGAAGGGAAGTCTCTAAATTTGGGAAAGGTATGCTCTGCTAATGAACATGAAGTTTTTATTGAGCTTTGTAATAGATATAGTTATATAGTCGCATGAAATTATGAAGACCTAAAGGTTTTGACCTAGGCCTTTCCCAACATACCATTGAATTAGATCTAGATGCCAAGCTTGTGGGGCAAAAATAAAGTCCTATAAATCTTAAAGTTGAACATTTGATGAGAAATTAATTGACCAAACTGATTGAGGATAGAATCATATTCCAAATCAAATATTCTTCTTAGGTGGCAAACCTTGTCCCTATTAGAAAGAAGAATAGGAAAATCAGTCTTTGTGTGGATTTTAGAGACCTAAATAAGGCCTCATTAAAGGATCACTATCCCCTCCCCTCCATGGAAAAGATTCTACAAAGGGTTAGTGGTTCAGAAAGATTTTCTTTCTTGGATGGTTATTTGAGGGCTACAATCAAATTCTAGTCTAGGAATATAATCAACACAAGACAACATTTACTACTAAGTTGGACACTTAAGCTTATTGCAAAATTCCTTTTGGGTTAACCAATATAGGTGCCACCTTTCAGAGAGCCATGGACATGGAATTTCAAGTTTTGTTCAGACAATTTGTACTCGTCTACTTGGAAGATATCACAATATTTGCAAAACCTGCTAGATATCACTTCAATCACATTAAACAAGTATTTTAAAAATGTAGGGAATATGGTATTTTCTTGAACCCAAACAAGTGTCTTTGTCACTAACCAAGGAAAAATCCTTGGACACATTATTTCAAAGGATGGTTTGGTTATAAATGGATCTTGTAAGAGTAAAATATATACTAGCCATCCCACTTCCCAATCATAGGAAGGGGCTATAGAGTTTCTTGCACACAATTAACTTTGTAAGAAGATTCATTCCAAATCTTGCTACATTGGTCAAGAAGAAAAATATAGTGTTCAAATGGACCAAGGAAGGTAAAAGATAGGTTCATGAGTATCAAACAAGAAATTTATCAATCTCCTACCCTTTTCAATCCTAATTATGATAGGACTTCATTCTTTACACCTTTGGAATCAAGTATATCAGTTGCTCTAACCCAACTAAACAAGGAAAATTTGTAGTATCCCATTGCTCTCTTTAGTGAAGGGATTAATGACTATGAGGTCAAGTATAACTATGATGAAAAGAAAGCTCTAGCTATTGTCAAAGCATTCAAAAAATTTAGTCACATGTTGTCTAACAACAGGCTCCAATTGATGGTTCCCCATGCCAACATTAAAGAATTTCTATTAAGAAGAGATATCAGTGAAAAGAGTTGAATGAATCACTTAGGTGATGGAGTATGATGTTGATATCAAGATCACCAAGCTAGTAAGAGGTAAGGGGCTGTGTGAGTAGCTTGTCTCAACTTTTGATACACCTTCAAAGATTTCCCTTATACTGTAGGACACCCAAGCATCAAATCCAAACACTCAGAGTAGTTGGATACATGATATGTCTATTTTTTTCTAAGAAAGTAGATATCCTCTAGGTCTGAATAGAGCCAAAAGAAAAAATTTCATATTATAGTCCATTCCCTATGTCATAGTGGATAACATTATTTTTTGGAAGGATCTCAATGAGATCCTATTAAGATGCATTAAGGTATATCAGGTTAGAAGATTGTTGGAAGAATTCCACAATGGTCCTTTAGGTGGCCATTTTTCTCCAAGGACCACTACTACAAAGATAATGAGGGGGTATGTGCAGGATCATCATGGAAAAAAAAAGCCCTTAAGTGGAAAAAAATTTAGAAAAATTAGAGTTAGGCAAGTTGTCGTAAAAATTTGAATAAGTTATCTATATTATTTCAAAAATATGTAAGAATAGAATCTATAGAAAATTGAATGTAGTTTCTAAACTACTAGGTTTTTTTTTTTTAAATCTATTCGGTGAAAAAATTTGAAATTTCAATGTAGTAATACTTAAATTTCAGGGAAAAATAAGAAGTAGGTGTTTGTCTGACCACCCTAACCACAATAAAATGGTAATATTTTTTATAAGATTTTAGATATAAGTAGAGGACTCATGTCGGATGTGATACATATTTTTTGTAATTTTTTCCAAGTAAATAATTAATTATGATTTTTTTATTACAAATTTTTAAAAATATAAAAAACACATATGTTAGACCACCTTAACTTGGTCAAAACTTCATGAAATTCAATTTTTATTTTTAATCCTATAGTATGTGAAGAATATAATGTGATGCATGTTTCAAATTCAAAAAATGTAATACCATTTGAAAGGTATAGATATTTTTCAATCAACCTATCAATCAAGACTTTAGTCATAATTCAAATAGAAAATGAATAATAATTATTAATTAAATTCAAAGTAAAGCATAATTTATATTGGTTGAAAACTGAGAATCTCCTTTAAAAACCATTTTCGTATCATCAATTTTGGGTAAAAAAAAATTGTCAACCACATACCCATCATATCGCCACTTTTTGGCCCATCATGATCTTGCACATACCTAAGGGTTGGATATTAGTGGATAACCTTATTCAATGATTCTCACAAATGGGTGAGAAATTGCAAAAAAATATGCTTTCTTTTATAGAAACCAAAGGCTCGCTACCATCCCTCTTCATCCCATTCAGTCAGACCAACCATTTGCATAGTGGGATTTGGATTTTATTGGCATGATAAATCCACCATCAAGTTTTAGTCATAAATGAATTTTGGCAGCCACAAACTACTTCACTAGGTGGATAGAGGTAGTTTCTCTAAAGGATGCCATTGATGTTTTTGTTTTGGAATTCCTTGATAGAACTTTACAAGATTTGGCACTCCCTTCACCATCATCTCTGATAATCTTAGGGTCTCTGCTATTCCTCAAATCCTAGATTGGACAGTTAGCCATGTCATATATTTGAAGACCTCATCTAATTATTAACTCAGGGTAATGACCCAGCTAATTCTTCAAACAATAATATCATTAGGATTGTCAAAAGGACTATTGAGGATAGTCAAAGAGCCTAGCATAATAAACTAAAGACAACCCTTTGGCTTGATAGGATTATCCCTCAAAGAGAATTTGGCAATTCTCCTTTCATGTTAGTTTATGGAAGGGAGGAAAGGTTACCATTATCACTAGAACTCCCCTCTCTTGAATTAGCACATCAGTTAGAGTTGGAGGTAAGTGATGCCATGAAAGTAAAATTGGTAGAGGTAATGCAATTACAAGATATTAGGAACAAGGCTTTACAAACCCTTGAGACTCATAAAGCATAGGTCAAAAGACATTTTGACAAAAAGTAGTCGATAAAGTGTTCTAAGAAGGGGATCTAATCCTAAAATGGGATACAAAAAAAGCTATAGTTCGAAGTGTTAAACAAGCATAGGACAACTAAGAGGGGGGTTGAATTAGTTGTCACATAAGTTCAAACTAAAACTTTTCACTTATCAATTCTTCAACCACACTATTCTGTTATCAAATATGAGCATGAAACACAAATAACAGAAAGTAAATCAACACAATGAACACCAGATTTTTACATGGAAAAACCACGGTGAGGGTTAACTCACAATATAAAGATTATAAATTGAATATAAAGGCTCACTACCCAAAAGAGGACTCACTGTCCAAATACAAAGGCTCACTATCCAACGGGGAGGTTCATTGCCTAGAGATACAAAAGAGAACAAAAAGATCCACCACTACAATTAAAGAACATTCGCAGGATTACAAAAACCTTCAACTCACTTCCTTCAACACACTAAAAACTACTATCACAACTCACTCACACACACTTTTTCTCTTAAGATTTGTGGCACACTTTCATCACTTTGCATCTCACTATCATACAACTCTTCGCAATTCAACTTGCTTTTATACCATTATTAACCATGGAAGCATTTACCAAGGTCGGACACAAAATAACCCATTTCATAAATTCAAATTAGGTTAGCAACTCAAAATTCCCATGGTGGAAAGGAATAAGAGTGGACCAATCAAATTATTTTCTTGAAAATTCTACACACTTCCTCAATTAAATTTTATTCTTTGAATGAAGTGTAAACACCAAGTCAGCCAAACCTAATGAAAACACAAAAGAACATTGATGCACATGCTTCCCAATAAGAAGATGACACGTGGACACCTCAACATACTTCCATATGAATGAGACTTCATCTTAGACTTCTTCAAATACGTCTGTAGAAAAACAACATACTTCATACACTGAATACCTTTCATCAAATCGTCTGAACTATGCAAACCTATATTGGAATATAGAAACATGACTTCCAGATTACCAAACTTCAACCTTCTTTGCCACAAAAGACCAACTCTACCAGAGCACTTCATAAACTAGTGAACGTAACTCTCACACCCCATCAGACCAGGGGCTAAAACTCAGGAGATATCACCACTATATCCTCATTAACAAGCCTTTATATCCGCACAAGCATAATATCAACACAAGAGAAACCTGGAGCACATACCGGAACATAATCTAAACACATTCATCACTCTGACTTCTCTTCTTTATTAATTTTCTCAAAAGCACTTGGAAACTCATCAACACAACACATCTACAACCATATAAGGTAGATCCATGTACTCACAACATCTCAACTATACATGTACAATCTACAACATACTAAATAGTGTTGACATCAATGACAACATGTTAATGATAACACCACCAAACTTACTCTTACCTGCAACAGGGAGGCATTCCAAGTTTGATGCCATCTAGAGAAGGCAATATTTCATCACTACCTGCAAGGAGGAAAATGATTTCCATCCCTCTAGGATGGATGGTGAGGTTCTTCCAATCTCAGTCAATGGGATTCATCTCAAACCTTATTTCTTCTAGGTTTTGAGAATTCATGTACATATTAGTTAGTTGTTTTTAATTTACATGAAGTGTTGTTGTACACCCTACATTATCCTTAAGAGAATGTATGTTCCTAGTTTTCATGCTTCCCTCCAAGTGTCATTTGAACATGTTTTGTTTTTTCCCTTAAGAGGACCAATTTCTGAAGAATTACCTTGAATTTATGCCCAATAGACTAATAAGGTCATTAGATTCTATGATTAGTAGGTAATCATTCCATAGAAGTCACAAAAATGTTGACAGTTTATGCAATAAGAAAAATCCCAATTTCAAAGATTTCACAGTCCATCGAATTCTTCAAAGTATGTAAAAAACTTGTGGAATTTTGTCCACTGAGACATACTTCAAAACTATTTGAATTTCATGAATCTCCCGAGTGTTTGAAAACATAGAATCCAAGCATTTAGGGGTTGACTCTTAGATATTTCTTGGTCTCCTAGAATCCTTGAGGCTAAGGATCATTTAGACCTTGCTTTCACTAAAATTGTCTCTTTGCAAAAATTGGACCTTTCCCTAAGTATGAGTGTTTTTGCACTTTGTTCTAATCATGTGTTGACTTCCTATCGCTCATTTCCCCTATCTTAAGTTACAATCTTATGCTTGGTGCTCATCTTTTTACTAACCCCTTCACCTAGGGTTACTGCTTTCACCCATGGCTAAAATAATTTATTAAAAGCCTAAGTCTAATGCCTATGCCCCTTCCCATGTGAATATTTTATTAAGAAAATTCCCCCCTAAGGAATTAATCAAATGTTAAAAAAATGGAATAGATCTACTAGTTTCTGCCATTCCATAGTCTTTCTCAATGGACCCAAAGTTGTCTGTTGAACCACAAGATGGTGCCATGTATAGCAAGGTGATCCCACAATACTAGTTTACAATTTCTGAGAGATCCTAATTTTTGTTGAAATCACACATTTTTAGAAAATATAATGATCAAACCATCTTAGATAAAACCCCCTTGGATAGAACCCCGCTAGTTTTAAGTTACCAAAGCTACAATGGAGTCTCCTTTATGCCTATCAAAATGCTAATAAAAACCACTTTTGATTTACCTTTTAGGGGATCAAATGAATTCATTTAAAATTTATTTTTTGTAACTATGTAGTCCTTATTATAAGCTTCCCAAAAAGTATAATTTTAACTAAATTCAATTTTATTATTATATTTATTTTTTATTTCTTGTGAATGTAGGTTTTTCATTGAAAATCAAGCTCTTGTTCTGCACATGGGCAAAAATAGTAGATTATCAAAAAAAAAAAAAAATATCAGTGCACTAGATATTGAAGTCCTTGATCCAACAAAAAAAATTAAATTTCAATACATATTAAAAAAGTTATGTTGTATACAATCTGCCTATGTTTGAATTGTAATTGGTTTGACTTCGAAACTTGATTAATGAAAACATATTATATAAAAAAATATGAAACCAAATGAAAGTGCTATATATTGTAGCTACAAATCTAAATTCAAAAAAATTATAATTTTATCCTTAATGGAAAAAAAAAAGTTATGTTGTATACGATGAGCATCACTCCTTAAAAATTGTGTTTACTAAAAAAAACTAGTTTTCAATGGAGATGGAAAAAGAAGTACAATCTGATTCCAAAATTTTTGAAAAATATATATTTAAAATTTATAGACAAAATGTCACAAATCACTAGTTTGCATCATCTTCAAATTCCTCATGATTTAGCCGCTATAGGTGCCCGAAAGTGAAGATTTAGTTAGAAAAAATCACTTCAGTGTCTAGTTTGGCCAAAAATTGTAAACCAGTATTGTGGGATCACTCAACATGTTGAGTACTATTCACTATGGCAAGACAAAGGTAGACGCCACCACTTCCATGTTGCAAATTCTTAAGGAATTCTTTACTTCCATGGAGCTCCTTAAGATGGACCCACCAATAGTCTGTTAAAAGCACGAGATGGTGAAACATTTCCTAGGAGCTATGTGGTAGCTTCTGGTTATGTCATGGAGGCTCTAATTTTTTCTTATTATCCTCATGTGATTCTGCAAAATGGTGACATTTGTCTACATGACAACAAAGGGAGGTTGTCACGTCATAATGGAAAATTCAAATCTCTGTGTTGACCATTGATTTCATGTTTTATCTTAGGTTAACGGTCACATTTTAAAATTGATAAAGTAAGCCTAGGATTTGATCTTAGCTCTCCATCTCTGATCGAATGGTCCAAATTCAATTCCTCAATGGCTAACCACACCAGTTTGTTAGAGCAATTGCATTTTAGCTACCAGGACCTGATTTCCTCGTTGAAAGGTTCATTCTTCATGGATTTTCATGCCCTATTCAATGCAGAAGTACCACCAATACTCCTTTATGTGTTGCAAAGACATTCCTTCTATTATAGATCAAATTTCATGCAGATTTTATGGGGGTCTTTAACTCTGTACTTATAGAGCATTCAATTCATGGGTATGGCATATTTGATCTATCTTTTGCACAAGATTTGATGTCCAACTCCTCTTCCCTAGATCTGATTAGATTTCCTCTAAATTTCTAACCCTAGTAGTTTATGTTATGAGTGGGACTTGATGTCCAACTCCTCTTCCCTCAATCTGGTCAAATTTCCTTTTATTTTATAACCCTAGTATAGTTAGGGTTTGAGTTATGCCTGAACTATAAAGACAACAATTATATTCATTCTAAGAGTTCTTCCTTTGGCTCCTCTAAGGTTTTTCTCTTGTATACATTGCATTTTTTGCATTCTACCATTGTAAAGATTTATTCTTATGCCTTATGTTAATAAAATTTAACCATTATCATTGCTACTTATTGCATGTTTGAGTAAAATTCATTTACCTTCACGTTTAAGCCAGTGTTTTGGTTGTTTTCATTGATCTATGGTGTTTTCATATACCAATTTTTATTGCATTTTAAATTATAATATGATAAATTGAATTATTGAGAAAATTCAATATGTTGAATAAAATTTTTGATATTTTTGAAAAAAGTTTGAAAGAAGTTGGCCATCAATGATTATGTGATCTTTTGAATTATCTTATAACTTTATCATGATTGAACGTTACTAATGAACTTTGCAAGTGCAAGTGTGTGAAAATGTAGGAAATAGGTTGAAGGACAAGAACATGTTGAAGTAGGATCGTTTAGCCAGATTGAATAGTAAGCTTTATGGAATCTAGTTGCACACACCACAAAAATGACATGATAACTATATTTGAAATTCATATAGGAGAATTATAGTAATCTGACTAGAAATGATTTGATGATTGAAAAGATATAATTGTGAAATGTAATACATGTGAAATTCTTATTTAATTTTCTATCTTGATCTTGTGTTTTGAGAATTTAAAGGAAAACAATGGTATGAATTAACATATAAATGAATGTATGTATTTCGAAAAGGCCTATTTAATGGATAAGAAAATACACTTCATTTAGACTTTATTGTTCGAAATAAAAATAAATTTTCATTATATTTAAATGTTGATATATGTACATGTAAACATATATAAAAACAAATACACACACACACACATATATATACACACACATGTACATATGTATATATATATATATATCAAAGTACGAACATGTGTGCGAAAATATATATAAATATAAATATATACATATTTATATTCTTTAAAGAAAACAAAATTGGAATAAAAAAATATTACTATCATATTGATAGAATTCAAATGAAAATCATGAGAAGATTCTATAAGTCGTGGCCTATATTCAAATTATGGCCAATTAATTAAAAATGGTTATAGTGGGGTGGAAAAAATTAATGCCATTATGAAATAAATGACCCAAATTCATGAGAAGAGGTATGAGGAGGAGAATATTTCCATTTTGAAAGGTATCACTGGAAAAAAACATCAAACAGTATCAACTGGTATCCAGGAAAAAGGCAGGGGCAAGAACTTGGTTGTGAGGAAAAATTGAACAAAAATCTTGGGAAAAAGCTCGAATTGAGGTAAATCAATATTTTTCTTTGGAAATATGCTTGATTTCTCAGTATTTTTATTCAAAAGGCTTGTAAAAATATTTTAGTTTGTCAATTTTATTAGAGTTAGTATTTAAATATTTAACGACTGCTAATGTAATTGTCTTAGAGATGAGTTGATCTAATGAAAATTGACCATCTTTTGGTCTATGAAATCAAGGCCATATCGGCCGACCATGTATGCCTCTAGTTATGTATTATTTTATTCCTTTTGACATGCTGGCCGATCTTCTTCAAGCCAAGATTTGACATATATTTTTTCCCTTATATGTATTATCGTGCATGTGAGATAATCGAGCCATTATATGGCTATTCGGATTTAATCTGAATAGCAGAAATTGCTTCATTTAAAAATAATGTAAATTGTAATATGTTGACCATTCCCCTTAGGAAAATGTTTGTATATCACTATCCTTATGAGTGTCACTCTTTTTATATAATGTTTGATGTCACATTTAGCTAGGCCAAATGATGGAGGCCGCACCCTTTAGGTGTTTAATGTTTCTTAGAATCTCTGAGCTATACCAAAACTATTGCCAATGTTTTTTTAAGTTGGAATTGTTCACCTCTAATGAGGGAGGAACAATTTATCATTTAATCCTTATATTTTGTTTGAATCGATCTCCAAGATCGACTAACCACAAGTTATTAATCATAGGTTAAGGTTTACATGTCAAGTTGTTTATGCCATTAGAGGGCATTGATGTTGTTTAAGGTAAAATTGAAATTTTCATTTATTTGAAAGTCGTTCCTTGGAGCGACAAGTGATTTGATTATTTATTCTATCTTGTTGATAACTTTAGGAAATACATGTTCTTTTCTAAAACCATAGAAACACTGAAAATTATTTCACGACTCTTATGATTATTTGGGTTTCATAGCAACAAGCATGTCATTCTACATTTATTTTGCACAAAAGGTATTAGTATCATTTATACATTGAAAACCTAAATGATGGATATTCTATTCTTTGAAAATAGTTCTGGATAGCTTGAATCTATTAATGAAACTTAATGGAATAGAAACTTGTAGATCCTTGTAAACAAAATCATTTTGTTGTAAACCGTATATGTTTAGCTATAAATGGCATCATTTTTTTTATAAACAACATGTGTTTAGCTGCAAACAACATTATTTTGTTATAAATAGCATGTGTTTAGCTACAAATAGCATTATTTTGTTAGAAACAGTATGTGTTTAGCTGTAAACGACATCATGTTGTTATAAACTATGATTGTTCAGTTGTAAACAACATTGTTCTATTATAAACAGTGTTAGTTTATCTGTAAACAACATTGTTTGGTTATAAATTGTAATTTTTTAGTTGTAAACAACATCGTTCTATCTTAAATAGTAGTTGTTTTTCTACAACAACATTGTGTTCTATCACTATTTGGTTTTGATACAAATGGTTTAATAGTATGTGGGAAATTGTTCAAATAGACTTGTTCTTAGTTCTTTTACTCCTTGTATTTTTGATGAATAATGTGTCAATCTGAAACATTATTTGAATGATAGCAATCTAATTTATTGGTTTTTAATTCAAAATGTATGCACAAATTTATAACTTAAGTAGGCACATATATGTGTATGCACATAGACCTTTGTCTACGTGCATACACATACTTGTGACATACCTTCTTTTTTACTTATTGAATTCATTCTTAAATGAAAAATGATTTACGTTGAATGTAATCATGTGTCATTTGTACATGATATTTCTGGATAATATATTGATCAATTCCATTTCAATCACTTTTTTTGATTAATTGTTTAATGAGGAAATAAGTAGAATCAATTTCCTTTTTCTATAGATATGTATATGTTAAGAATATTATTTTAATTGATTAGAACAACAACACCTAAGTAGACTAGAGCACCTCGGGGTAGATGCTGCTAGAGGGTAGATAGTTTTTATGGAATAACTGTGTTATTAAAAGTTACCTTCCGAGACAAGTGCCAAAATGGAGTTTAGAGAGTATAGGTTTTTGTTTTATCCAAAACCTTTTATTTGTTATTGCAACATTATTCTTATGCTTGGAAAACAAGCAATTAGCCCATTATGTATGTATGGAATTTGTGATAGCACTCTCTCTACCATTCCTAGCATAGATCTTGCATTTTTCTAACTCATAGATAGAGATGCATGTTGATGTTTGGGCATGCACTAGATTCCACCTTGTAGATTATTCCCTTGCTAAACTTTTTGTGCAAGGTCAAGTATTCTTCAAGTTAGAATAATTTTGGGGAACCGTAAGTTTCATGGTTGGGAAGTGAAGCAATTCAACCATGTTCTTGTTCACTAGTGTAGGCAAGTGTCAAGAGGAAACCTTGAATGTTTACAAGACTATCGAGCGGTCTATGATGTAACCTTGATGTAAAATTTATATTGTATTGACTATGTGGCCTTATGAATCGAATCAACTTGGATATTGTAATTGATTTTGAGATTGAACATATTTATATTTGACTCATTTTAATTAGAAATTTGTTGTTATGATTGAAAATAGCTACTTAGTTATGTCTTTTTAAAATTAAATATTCATAATTTCATCAGCAATAATATAATTGAGTAATAATTTAGAACAGGAGTTATTATAGGTGTTCTTTGAAGAAAGTAGATACAAATTTCTATCTTAGTGCATCACCCCTTTTTCTCTTTAATGCATTCCTTCAATCCCTTTTCCCCTATAAGTTGTTAGAATAAAGTAGTGATAGGGTAACTTCATGTGTTGGTTTGGACCAACACATCTACACTTTGATCTGAAGAGAAATTCAACCTTCTCCAAAGACTTGACCTCAATTTTCAAGGTCCCACACCTTGAGGTCATTTCAATGGTGTCATTCGAATGCTAAACCCCATGTTCAGTAGGGAGCAATTTCAGGTGACAACATTTACTTGATCGTTTGATAAACGTTTGATGGATGGTTGTAGTTGAATTCTAGAATGAAATGCACAAAGTGCTAGGATTGAAAACTAAAACCTCTTAAATCACCCTATAACCATTAGATTTACAGAGATCAACAATTGAGAAATATTTTGAGATGGAACATTATAATTTATAGAAAAAATCATACTACAAAGATAAAATTGAAAGAATAATAAAATCCTACAAAACCAAACTAATCTTTGTAGAAGCGGGAGATGGAGAAGTTAGAAGCTTAACAAAAGCCTCATGAACCAAGGTGGATAGATGTACACATAGGTTCAAGTTGCCTAACTTCTCCTTAAGTATGTGATCCACTCTAGATGTATGAGAGTGTATACGCATTAAAGGTACTACAAGATCACTTGGAAGAAAATATAAAAAATATATATAATTGAGATGCATTATCAACCATCCCAGTAGAAATTATCTCTCTACTCTTTAAGTCTGTAATAAACACTTAATTAGGTTTGAAATCAATAGTCTTCTTTGTAAGAGCTAAATATTAGCTCAACACCCAGGGCCACCTGCAAAAATAATGAAAACCTTCTACAAGAGAGTATGCATGAATATGAGCTTGCTTGATATTAAGACCTATCAAAATGGTGATGAGGTATGAAGTACATTTCATATGTGTACAATGAACTTCCTTATATAGGAAAGGTTGAAGAATAGGATTGAACATGATTGTGACATGTGCCTTAATCCTATGAGATGAGACAACTAACAAACTACCTAAGAATCATGCATAAAAGCTAGATAAGATAAGTTCTAGAAAATACAACTAAGAATTCTAGAAATAATCTTATATCCTAAGTAGACTTAACATGTGAATAAGTCCCCTAATTACCTAGTGAGATGAATCACTAGGTCCAAGACTTTAATTTGCACCAACAACCCCTCTTAAGTGAAACTTGGGGAGAATATTATTATGAAAATGATGCAAAAAGATGCAAAGATGGGTCTTGGCTACTAGGCTATTTTAGGTACCCATGTACAAATGCAAATGAAATATCTCACAAATGGAGAAAAGGAGAAAACCATGTGAGAAAAAACTCCTCTCCAAAAGAGAGAAAAAAAACAATCAAGTTAGGAAGGATGGAAGACTCCATGATACCCCCCAAGTACACCATCCATCACATAGATATATTACAATAAATATCCCCCCATAAGATGGAAAGAGAGAGACTATGTAACCCCCCCATAATGTGTAATCACTTGGAAAAATGGTAAGTTCTTGAAGAAAAAACATGATCCAATATTGAAAAACAACTTGTCTCCCTTTTGAAAGAAACAAAACCAAGTAGAAAGGAAATAATGCTTCCCATTCCGAATAGGAATTGAAACAAAGAATCATGAATATGTATGATCATGTCATTGAAAAATTATCGTGTGTCTTCATGTCCACTAAAGATGAGGATACCACAATCAAATTAGGTACATGCACAATCAAAGAATAAGGTTCCAAATCAGGACTGTGTGGAAACTAATGTTGAACAATATCCAAAGAAAAAGATGGTTTGAAAATAGTTGTGCAATGTTTGTCATCAAAGAGGAGAGATAACCCCTCAAATGTGTCCTCCAAATCTAAAATGTGAGACTCCACAAACAAGGATGTTGTGTTTGATAGATAGGAATCCCAATCAGGAAGACAATGAGATACTTGTTGCAATGAATCATTGGAAGTTATCAATGAATCATCAACACAAGATGAATGCTCTTGTTGAATAGGAATGATGGGAGCCTCAATTAATGACTCTGCACAAGGAATCACTAAAGCTGAAGGTACATCAAATGTCTCTGATGGAGAAGATGGAGCATCTAAAGAACCCTCGTCATCCTCATCTGAAGATTTAAAGCATTCAAAATCTATAAAATCTTGCATAGTATTATGATCATAGGGTATCTTATCTGAATAATGAAGATGAACACGACATTTTGAAACATGATCATCAGGGAATGGTGGAGTATCAAGATCTACATATATCTCCCAAATTGTAGTCCCAAGAGTATGAATACAATCAAAGTGGTCAATATCTTTCAAAATATCATCATCAACATGCATTGCAATAACCTCTAAGACATCATACCTTCTACAACTCTAGGAAAATTTATGTATACCTTTATCTAAAGGGGGAACAAAACCATACAAATGTGGTGACAACTAAAGTGATTAGATATGGTTTATGATGTCATCTATCCATTGTTTATAGTCTCCCCTTTCAAAATAGTCAGAGAAGGATGAAATGGAAACCCCATAATGAACTATGATATATCTCCAAAATTACAAAGACATTAACCTTCAACAGTAATTAGAAACTCCCAAATCTGAAAATACAATTGAAAATGAAGCCCCCCCCCACAAATAGAACTTCTCCAAGAGATAGGATGTCAAAGTTATGAACTAGAAAAAAAAAATGCAAAATTATGAATATAGAGCACATGTAGATGAATCTAAAAATATTACATGAGCCAAATTAAAGAGCTCCTAATCACCTTCCAAATGTAGCTTGAATAACCAAAATTAGAGAAACTAGTAGAAAGTTGGGAGCTCAGAGGTCCAAAGGGGAGATCTAACTTCAGTTGTGAATAATTTGTACATGTAACAAAATATAGAAAAAATACCTACACTATTGCAAAGTATGTAGAACCAGATTTCTCTTGATATCTTATTTGCAAAATTTTGATATTGTGGCTAAAAAATATTCAAAATTGAAAAGAGGCCTATTTTAGGACAATTACAGGCTAAGTGGGGGAAAAATTCAAATGCTAAGCAGGCACAAAATTTCAGCTCCTGGGGCTAGCGGTAGTTCCTCATGTGACCATGTCTTGTTTGGGAGAAAAAAAAGGTTTTTCGCCTTTAGTGGTGGTGGGGTAGAAGAGCAGTGGTGGGAAGGTGGTGTCACTCCACTAGCACCACCGGTTGGCAATAGAGCCCCTTGGGCTTCTAATAGAGCCAAGGGTGCAAATGCATTGGCTCACCAGTGGAAGTCAAATTTGTTGGGGGGGGCAGTAGGAGAATAGTTTAACTAATAAATGTCGACAACCTTTGCTAAAAAGGTTGGAAACTGTGTAGTATGACCCCTGTCGTAATATTAAAGCCTCTAGAGATTTTTTAAAAAACCTTCAAATAATATATTAATCTACCAAATATATAAAAATATGCCATAGAAATTTTATGAAATATTTGAGCCCAATAATAAAATTTTATCCCAATCATAGAACATTAAATAATATATATATATATTATTTTGCAAAAATCGTACCTATACTCGGGGGTTCATAAAACCTTCCCGAGTAAATTTTTTTTGCTCACAAAAAAATGACGCTAAACATAGGTGTATTTTATATTGATTTTCATTTCTCAGGCCCTTTGAAGACATGATGAGGTGTAACAACCTACCAAATCTATAGTTTAAAAATGTTAACTAATCAACTACCTTTAGCTGATTTGCAACTAATATCATTTCAAGAAAACTAGGGTTTCCATTTGTTTCCAACTAATTTCAAGATGTAACTAATTTTTCAAATTATAGCTTCACTTGAAAAGGAACTTCTAACAGTTTCACAAATATTCTTAATGGAATAACTATCATTCTAGGGTTTACTTTTTAAAAACACAACTTTTACTTTATTTTCCTAAACTATCTTCTAGAATTTCAACTATTTAATAGAAAGAAAATAAATGGCTAATCTAAAACAATAGTTTCAGATTATTCAAAGAAAATTCTACATAAGAGAATAATCAAAACATTTACCTAAATTGGTCATCATCTTCAAACTGTATTTTCTTGAGTTGCTTTATTAGTGAGGAAAAATGAATTATCATCAGGGGCTTTACCACCCATCCAAGACCTTCTGGTCTTCCCATGTCCTTCAACTAAAGAACCCGACCCTTCTCGAGGATAATCATCAAGGATCAAATGTCATCATGTCTTTGATCTTGGTGTCCATGAACCTATACTGCTGGTTGATCCCTCCTCTATAGGTTCCCCCTATCCAGAAGGATCATTCTGACCAAAGTATATCTAGATCATGAAAACTAACTATTTCCTCACTGGCATCTACCTTGGCCAAGGATTTTTAATTGCTTCTAGCACCATTGTGTCAATTTCTCTGGCACTACTGTGCCAATGTCTCTGGCATTACTGTGCCGACATCTCAAGCACTATTGTGCTGTCAGCATACACCCTTGCTCAACATGATTGTTTCCAGGGTAGGTTTCCTATTTCATGAATTATTGTTGTTGAAGCAAATACTTTTAGATTCCTATCTTTACGGTTTAATATTTGTGTTGAATTGAATCTTTCATTGAAGTAGATCAACAACTGTCTTAATAGAGAAGGATTTTGATTAGTCTATGTATACATGTATGATTTGAATGTCAACACAAAGATCAAGGTATGATAAGGTATGTCGATCAAACTATCAGGAGTGGCAGGAATTTGAACTAAGGCAATGTGGTTTAATTTCAGGATACCCCTTAAGACTTGATGTCACATAGATTCAGGTGAGCTAACAGATAGGGAAAAGAGCACTTGAGGATAAATTCAGGATTAAGGAGAAAATTAGTAATCCACAATAATTCTGCAACAAGGTTTGTAAATTTAAAGAGTTCCAGTACATCAAAAAATTACAAATAAAAAAATTTCACTGGCTGGAAAACACAGATAGGGGGTATGGCTTCTCCATTCAGAAGTATAAACCAAAGAATTAGTTACTCCAAAACAACACCCTAAGGTTGCGTTCAAAGAGATAAATCCAAAGGTTAGTTCAATTGGCATCAGAATATTAGGTTAAGGAATGTAGAATGTTGGATGGTTGATAACTGGGATGCAGAGCATTAAGGTAAAAAAAATACAACAAATCTCTATTTTCTACATGAGACGGAGAAGATATTTCCACATTCAATGGTGACAAATTAACTTAAAATGATACATGTTCTCCCAAATTATAAACATACCCATATGCAACGGATAGTAATTATAACAAGCTTCAGATTATAATCAGATTCAGAAGAAATACTAAACAAGAGTTATCAAATGCCTGGTTGTGTCTGATCTTGATGCGTGAGGAGAAACCCTTGTTCAAAAATTGCCTATAGCTTGACCTTCGTAACTCACATAGCCACTTGAACTCCCTCTCGGCTCGACTCAAACATAAAGCCCACACAACATGATGGAAACCCAGAAAATGCTCAAGAGAACTTCAGATATAGAAAGGTGAAGCTTGAAATCTTTTGGAAAGTGATCAGCGATGGTCAGAAAAATGAATCCCTAGCTATGGCGGAAGGAAAGCATTTAGGATATTGACAAAATCTAAAGAAGAGTTCTCTCCACCATTTTTCTGAAGGAAGAAAAGAATAATCCCTTGAAAAGTATGAAATCTCGAAGGAGAGGTCGACTCTTAAAAGGTTGCCATTCTGAATTCCCATCCTGACTTCTTGATTTCCAGGCGTTTTCCTTTCAGCACAAGATATTGACAGAGTGCTCTCTTCCCACTCGATGACCATCTCTCGCATTAACGCCCCCAAAAAAATGTTTTTTCCTCTTTTAATTTAATTCTCTTTTATTTTATATTTCACTTTGTAAAAGGTGACACACATTATTTTATATATTTTTATATATATTTATTTATATTAAATTTACTTTTCAATTCAATTTATTTATTAATATTAAAACATTTCTTATTTGATAATTGAACTATCTTTAGGATAAGTGTTTTATATCTAATTGGATTAAACATTATTTATATAATATTATTAATCCTAGGCCAAGGTTATGTCGTTACATGTCATAACCTACCCAAAGTTTGATAACAGTTTGATCCTTGTCAACCATGTCCTCTCCCTGATGTTAGTCCCTTTTTCCTTCATGTGATGTCGATCATGCAACCCCTCAACACCAAAAACTAGAGTTAGACCATTCTTGACTCATTAATTCAATTTACATATAATATCATCATCATCATTATCATCAGATACTTTCGTGTTTTCAATAATCATTCACATTCACATTTACTATTGCAAAAAATAAAACAATTGTTTATTCCATCATTTCATGTTCACATGAAAAACAGTTATAATAACAATATGAACATCCATGATTTGAATATCTGAAATTATTAAGTCTTAGGGGAATGTGACATACTCCTCCCCTTAAGAATCATCATCCTTGATGATTACTGATTTATAAATTCAAGTCTAAAATCAAAATTTCATATGGTTTGAGAATAAATAAGGAAAATTCTGAAGGACTTCTTCATAGTCCAACCAAGTGGCATTCTCTTCTGAGTACTGGTCCCATTGGACCTTACATTGTACACCCTCATGGTTACGTAAGCGCAGTTGATGCGTCTCGAGCACTCGAATTGGTTCTATAGTAATCACCCCTAGTTCCTGCACCTGCAAGGAGTTCTAGTCAATCATATGTTCAAAGTTTGCAAGATATTTCTTAAGGTAGGAAACATGAAACACCTTTTGCAATCGGGCGAGAGCTGGTGGTAGAGAAATTCTTTAAGCCACTGGATTGATCACTTCCAATATTTCAAAAGGTCCCACATATCTTGGGGCAAGCTTTGAAGTCTTTCCAAATTTAATAGAGATTTTTTGTGGTTTGACACACAAGAGGACTTTGTCTTCGACTACAAATTGTCTTGGAGTTCCCTTCACATCGGCATAACTCTTTTGACGATCTAGCTTCTTTCATCCTTTGTCTAATTAATTTGACCTATTCTTCCATTTCTTGAAGCATTTTTGGCCCTAAAATAATCCTATCTTCCATGCTATTCCAACTAATTGGGGTCTTGCATTTTTTGCCATATAGAGCTTCAAACGGTGCCATTTTAATAGCTAACTAATACGAATTATTGTAGGAGAATTCTACCAAAGGAAAATATTCCTCCCACTTATGTTGTTGATCCATACAATACATTTTGCGGAGATCTTCTAATATCTAATTAACCCTTTCTATTTGACCATCCATTTTAGGATGATAAGTTGTACTGATGTTTAATTGTCTCCCTAAAGCCGAAAATAGTGTCTGCCAAAATCCAGATGTTATTCTAGCGTCTTTGTCTGAAATGATCTTCTCTGGTACTCCATGTAGACAAAATATTTCTTGCACAAATTTTTATCAATTACAGAAGCCCCATCTATCAAATTCCCTAGTATGAAGTGTGCCACCTGTTGGAACTGTAAATTTCTGAATAATTTCACAAGCTTTCATACCCCTGGGTTTCCATATGAGTCCTCTTCATAAGCACGTGGGTCTGTCTTCATAGTATTTTACCCCTTTCTTGCCGTCTGGTCTCATTGTTTCCATCGGGTCTTGCATAATTCACATCATGGTCTGTATCAGCGTGACAATATTAGGGTCTCCCCGATCCATTTTTCTGCTTATAAATGTTTGTGTTGCCTACCGGCAAGATGTTTATGATGTCATGGTGATTGGTTTTCATCTACTGGCGGTTGTCTGTATGACATTTACATTGTTTCCCCGATAGAAAAGGTTCCTATCGGCATGAATGTTGCATTTGGTATGTGGTCTCATTGAGGATTGTTTGTCTCACCAACCGATACACTGAATGTTTTATCGGCAAAGGTTACTGCTTCGGTGAACTGTCAAAGCGATTTCGTGGTGTCTCACCAACTTGTGCAAAAGGTTATTTTGGTAGGAGTTGGTGATATTCGGAGTGATGTCTCAACGACTTTGTTGGGTCTTGCTGACGTGCTTTGTATCAAAGTGTTATCGGGAGGAGTCTCACAGAACATTGTATGAGGATTCACTTCGGCCGGACTAAGCAATATCGGTATGAGGTCTCGGCGAGTGACCTTCGGTCTCGCTGACATTACACAGAAGGCTTTCCATCGGTGTGAGATTAATATTGTCTTGGTGATCTATGGTGAGCTTGGGGGTTTTTGGTGAAACATAGTGTGCTCTACGAGAGGTCTCCCCGACGTCAGAATGTTTCAGTGATACATGTAAAACAAAAGAACATCTCGGGGAAACATAAAGTGATCTATAGGATATCTCCCCGACTCAGATAAGTCACAGCGAAACACAATGAACCAAGGGGTGACTAATGGTGATTTAATTGCCTTCGGCATGACTGTGATTTTGTCTTGGTGACTATTTCAGTGAGAGTAACAAAAATTCAAACACTATGGCCGACATGGATTTTCCCGAATACTGCAGTTGTCTGACGTTTGGAATATGAAACGATGTGTCTATTTAGATGCATATGTATAAATATTCATTCCCGATTGTAAATGAAAGGAGTTGAGATCATATTTTAGATTAGATATAGTAGGTAGAGATGGATACAGTAGAATAAATTTCTCATAACAGAGGCTATGTTGCATGTTTTCAAATGGTGATTTCAATGAAAGTCAATTAATGTGGCAAGTTATTTCTGCTATCAATTGTATGTTGAGTTTATTGAAAAGTATTACTAAGATGTCTCCAAGTTGATTCTTTCTGGTTGTTTAAATTGATATAACAAGTTTATTTTCAGTTTATCAGTGCACATTTTTTGTATCTGTGTGATTAATTGACCGGTTCTTTCAAGGAGAGATTAAATCCTTTTGATTGATCACAGTAATCAGGGAGATTCATTTGGATTATTAAAGTAGAGCTTAGTAGTCATAATCTTGCATGTTTTTACAAGTTACAAAAAAAATATATGCCAGCAATTTGAGTTTCTGCCAGAATAAGTTGCCCATTTTTGTTTCATTGGACTCTACATACCTAATAAGGCACTGGTCTCTACACTTCATCATTTTGAATTCATTCAGTTTCTTTATATCTGTTAATTGAGCATTTTAGGATTTAGATCAGAAGATTGCTTTTGCTATTGCTATCAAGTTTGGTTTCATTTGTTCACTTCCATCTACCATTGTGGACAAATCATTGTGCAAGGATGATAATCATAAGTCAAGTTTGCTTCATTCGGATAGGTACACCCGCCTAGGTCTGGCAGCACCTGAAGAGTAGATGGTTTAATTCATTTGACCTTGTTTGTTACCCTAAAGCGTATCAAGAGATTGGAAGCCTCTTGAGGCATCTTTCCTGCATTTTTGAGAGCTAACAAATTGGCGACTCTGCTGGGGAACTATTTCAAAACATTCGGTTGAAGATCATCATATAGAGTCATTGAAGGAAAGGTTGTAATTTGAGAAGATTCAAAAAGAGTGATTCCGTTGGGGAAAAGATCATAAATAATCATTTTCCTACTTTTGAAAAAGTAGGTGGCGACTCTGGAAAAGTTTGGTGAAGAATGGAGTTTGTGTATGGAATAAAAGAATATTTTGAAAAGCTGCAATTGGACCAGCAACCATTACAATTAGGAGAACTTTGCAATATGGATGGATACACAAATGCAGGAGGGTATTGGGCCCCTCAAGCGCTTGATAATACAATTAGGAGTTTCTACAATGGTGGCAGTACATATCATGCATAGCAGAGCACTTGTTCTCCACAACCATCAAAGCAAGTAAGTGTTTATCCAGTCCCTCCTGGACAAAGATTGGCAAGTTATCAAGATTGTCAATGTGATCAATGTCAAGTGCAATGTCAATGTGATCAATGTCAGATGGAGCACAATTCTGATCCACTTGGAGATGTCAGTCAAAATCTGCAACAAGGTATGTATCGAAACCAACAATCTAAGGATGATGAATATTTCAAAAATCTTTTGGATGACTTTCTTGGCATAAGGAGATATAGAGGAGAATCTGGGCGCTCTTTGCTCTACAGAATGATGGATATTTGTAGGAAAATACCTATTAAATTCCCATCTAGTAAGCTTGAGATCATTCAACAGTTCATGAAAGTGTATGAGCCAAACCTGGTATATTGGCCTGAATCCTGCATACCAATTTAGTTTGATCAATTAGATGAGTGGACAGAAATTGTAGACAGGAAAAGATATGAAGATAATTGTGACATCATTGATGAAGATAGGGACATTGATCAAACAATGTAGCAAATAGAGGATGAGACATGTGCAAGTCAAGATGATTCCTATGATGGCTTGCATGATGAAGATGGAGATACAAGATATCTCTCTTGCATAACAGATTGTGACAGGGAGAGCAATGTGTGTTATGAGGGATCCAGTGAATATTCAGATTGTGAAGATGCACCTGAGGATTTTGATTTGTTGTCAAGGGATTCTTCTACCTCTTATGAAGATCAGGATGAAGAGGCAATGGGAAATGTTGATTCATTTGATAGTGAGTATTCAATACCTCTAGTTGTAGTTGAAAGCTATGAAGACACATTCAGTGAAGAAGAGGTTTGTACATATGAAAGTGATTCCCAAATTTTTTTTAATCCATTGTATAATGAAGTGATAAAAGAGGATCAGATGATATTTTCCCAAGGTATGCCCAAGAATGAATATCAGGTATTTTCAAATCCACTTTATGGAAAAGAGGAGATAATTTCAGACAAGCTAAATGATGGAATAAGTGACTTCGCTGGTAATGTTTCTGATTTTTCATTCTTTGATGATCTTGGGCCTCTTTTTGATGATGACAAAAGTGAAGAATATAATTGTAGTGATGAAGATGTTGAGACTTGTTCACTCAGTAGTGAGAAAATTTTGGATTTGTTGACTCTTGAATACTAGAGATGTACACATGGGGGTGATCTTGAATTTTTGTGTCCAACTTACTTTGTTTTGATAGTAAAAGATCTTTATGTGATGATTCTTATGACTCTTAGTGCATTTCTCAAGTTGATAGAGAAGCCTTTGAGGTTGATCAAAAGTCTGTGTCTATTCAGAATGAGGTATGTGATTTTGAAATTTCTAACTCATGTGAAGAAGACTTTTATCTACACACCAAGGATAATAGAGGTCCACATTTGATTGGTTCATATATGCTTGATATAAAGGATATGAGTCATAATCAACTGTCATTTCCAAATGATAGTATCAAAGATGTGCAAAAGGTTTCAAATTTTTGTGTTTAAGACATCATTGATATAGCGGAATTTTTTGATTCTCAAGAGAAGTACTTTGATGATGAATTTTTAATACAGCTGGGAGAATGTTTCACAATTCATAACGGGATTTTGGGCCAAACCGAGCATGATGATACTCTAAGAACTTGCAATAATGGTGACAAGAAGGATTGCATGAGTATCTTCAAGAAGAGTCTAATGAACTCAAGACAAAACCAGGTATTTGAAAGGGGAAAGCTTGGTTTGAGTTTTAGATTATAATAGCTCAGAACAGGTGAAGTTGAAACACAGAGGATTAAGGGTTTCCATTGCATGGACAACTCTTCCTTATCCTCTTTAAATTATTTTCCATGCACAGTAGTTTAGGGTTTTGTTCATCTCCATTTTGCATTCTCTTTCTTTTCATTCCTTCATGCTACATGTCCATTTCCATTCTGCTCACTACTCATCATTTTGTGTCTGGTCTGCTCACCCAAAGATCTGGATCCTTGCAATGATCTTACTATCATTCATCCCCAGACGGAGCCACTATTGGAACTGTAAATTTCTGAATAATTTCACAATCTTTCATACCCATGGGTTTCCATATGAGTCCTCTTCATAAGCACGTGGGTCTATCTTCATAGTATTTTACCCCTTTCTTGCCATGTGGTCTCATTGTTTCCATCAGGTCTTGCATAATTCACATCATGGTCTATATCGGCGTGACAATATTAGGGTCTCCCTGATCCATTTTTCTACTTATAAATGTCTGTGTTGCCTATCGACAAGACATTTATGATGTCATGGCGATTGGTTTTCATCTACTGGTGGTTGTCGGTAGGACATTTACATTGTTTCGGTGACAGAAAAGGTTCCTATCAGCATGAGTGTTGCGTTCAATATGTGGTCTCATCGAGGATTGTTTGTCTCATCGACCGATGCACTGAATGTTTTATCAGCAAAGGTTACTGCTTCAGTGAAATGTCATAGCGATTCTGTGGTGTCTCACCAACTTGTGCAAAAGGTTATTTCGGTAGGAGTTGGTGATATTCGGAGTGATGTCTCAACGACTTCATTGGGTCTTGCCGACATGGTTTGTATCAAAGGGTTATCGGGTGGAGTCTCACCGAATAGTGTATGAGGATTCACTTCGGCCGGACTAAGCGATATTGGTATGAGGTCTCGGCAAGTGACCTTACGTCTCACTGACATTACACAGAAGGATTTCCATCGGTGTGAGATTAATATTGTCTTGGCGATCTATGGTGAGCTCGAGGGCTTTTGGTGAAACATAGTGTGCTCTACGAGAGGTCTCCCCGACGTCAAAATGTTACATCGATACATGTAAAACAAAAGAATAACATCTCGGGGAAACATAAAGTGATCTACAGGATATCTCCCTGACTCAGATAAGTCACAGTGAAACACAATGAACCAAGGGGCGACTAATGGCGATTTAATTTCCTTCGGCATGACTGTGATTTTGTCTCGGCGACTATTTTAGTGAGAGTAACAGAAATTCAAACACTGTGGCCGACATGGATTTTCCCAAATACTGCGGTTGGCCGAAGTTTAGAATATGAAACAACGTGTCTATTCAAATGCATATGTATAAATATTCATTCCTGATTGTAAATGAAAGGAGATGAGATCAGATTTTAGATTAGATATAGTAGGTAGAGATGGATACAGTAGAATAAATTTCTCATAACAGAGGCTATGTTGCATGTTTTCAAATAGCGATTTCAATGAAAGTTAGTTAATGTGGCAAGTTATTTCTGCTGTCAATTGTATGTTGAGTTTATTCAAAAGTATTGCTAAGCTGTCTCCAAGTTGATTCTTTCTAGTTGTTTAAATTGATATAACAAGTTTATTTTCAGTTTATCAGTGCACATTTGTTGTATCTGTGTGATTAATTGACTAGTTCTTTCAAGGAGATATTAAATCCTTTTGGTTGATCACAGTAATCAGGGAGATTCATCTGGATTATTAAAGTAGAGCTTAGTAGTCATAATCTTGCATGTTTTTACAAGTTACAAAAGAAATATATGCCAACAATTTGAGTTTCTACCAGAATAAGTTGCCCATTTCTGTTTCATTGGACTCAGCATACCCAATAAGGCACTGGTCTCTGCACTTCATCATTTTGAATTCATTCAGTTTCTTTATATCTGTTAATTGAGCATTTTAGGATTTAGATCAGAAGATTGCTTTTACTATTGCTATCAAGTTTGGTTTCATTTGTTCACTTCCATCTTCCATTGTGGAAAAATCATTGTGCAAGGAGGATAATCATAAGTCAAGTCTGCTTCATTCAGATAGGCACACCTACCTAGGTCTGGTAGCACCTGAAGAGTAGAAGGTCTAATTCATTTGACCTTATCTGTTACCCTAAAGCGTATCAAGAGATTGGCAGCCTCTTGAGGCATCTTGCCTGCATTTTTGAGAGCTAACACCACCTTGGTAAGTCTATCTACTACCACCAATATGGTATTATGTATGTTCCTTGTCATTGGTAACCCTTGTACAAAATCCATACTTATAATTTTCCACTTCCAATTTGGTATATGCTATGAGGTTGTAATAACCCTGCTAGATGTTGATGTTCAACTTTAACCATCTGACACTCAAAACATCCTGCAACATATCTAGCTACATCCTTCTTCATTCCCTTCAAAAAATATAGTGGTTTCAAATCTTCCAACATCTTGGTTACTCCAGGATGTCCTACATATGGTGCGGTGTGAGTTTCTTTCCAAATTGTTTTCCTTAATTCCACCGAATCTAGAATGTACATCCTACCCTTGAATCTCAAAAGTCCATCCTTTTCTATCTGGAATCCTTCGTAATTAGAATCTTGTGATTTTTCTAGAAGAGCATCCCATACTTGATTATAGTAGCCATCCTTTTTTAGTTTTCACAGAACTTGTATTCTAAAATATGTCTGGATAGTTGCCACTATAGTTATGTGCCTTCACCAACTCAAGGCATCGGCTACTTTATTCTCCTTTCCCTTTATATAGCTGATCTTGAAGTCATAGTCAGAAATTAATTCCATCCATCTTCTTTGTCGTGCATCTAGGTTGGGTTGAGTAAATGTTGGAAAATGTGCCTCAATCTCACAGGTTGAAACCTCTAAGAAAGCATGCTCGCTGTGACATTCCTGGTGTCTGGACAACTGACAGTTCAGTAATCTTGTGTTTTGTTCATGTCGCTGTGACTTTTCTTTTGTCTTGCCGAAGGAGCCTATCGCTATGACTTGGTGCATTCACTATAACCCTTTGCTGAGTGGGAATGTCTTGGTGACAGAAGGGTTTGTTATCGGGTGCCTAGCATATGTTGGTGTGACCTATGGCAACTGGATCATCAGTGTAACCCATTTGCTTCGATATGAATTCTTAGCGATGGAGGGTTGTCTCACCGATATGTTTTCTCCTGGAGCCATCGAGGTAACTCAAGTGTGTCGGTATGTGCTCCTAGCGACAGGGAGATGTCTCGCCGATTGTAGTCATCGGGGTGACTTGAACATTCAGGAAGATCTCTTGGTGACTAGGAGATGTCTGGCCAACTGTATACACTCAGAGTAGCTTAAGGGTCTCGATATGAAGTCTCAGTGATGGACAATTGTCTTGGCCACAATGTAACACTCGAAGATATTGGGAAGACCCTTGGCTGAAAGGCTTGTTTTGATATGATGTCTCATCAGATATCGGAAGTCTCGCCGACAGCACGTGGGGTCATCAGTTCGGTGTGACTCTTGGCGAATAGTGGTTTCGGGATAACATGGAAACCTTAGTAAGATGTCTTGTTGAAGGTTGATTCTCTCACCGATAGTGGAACACATCGGTATGACTTGAAGGCTTCACTATGATGTCTTGGCGACGAGCATTTTTCTCACCGATGATGTGGGATGTGTTCGACATGACTCCTGGCGAAAGTTGGGCTCAAGGTAACCTGGAGACTTTAGCGTGAAGTCTTGGTGATAGGTGTTGGTCTCACCAATGGTTGTGTGACTTTGGTGTAACATAAGAGGCCCGGTGTAACCTCTTGGTGACAACAGTATGTCTGGTCGACAAAGCAACATGTGATCGGATGTCTTTGGTGAGACTCTTAGTGAATGTGGAATGTATGGCCGACGGTAGGTTTTTGGTATAACTTAAAGGCATTGATATGATGTCTTGGCGAGCTCGATTGTCTTGCCGATGGGAATTATGATGTCGGTATGACCTCTCAGTGAAAGTAATATGTCTTGGTGACTACTCGGTGTTCGGTATAACATAAAGGCTCGGTATGATGTCTCATCGAATGGCGATTGTCTTGCCGATGAGAATACTGAGGTCGATGTGACTTGTGAACATCGATAAGATGTCTTGGCAACAAGGGGAAGTTTGAGCAATAGTTTTATGGGCTCTGTGGCATCAGGGAGACATGGTTAGTGTCTCACTGACATGCGACATAGGTTGAACATTTTTTGATTGAGTGAAGACTGTCTGACATGGTGCGATGTGGATAAATTAGAGAAAGTAGGATGAGCCATTTGCTGAGCCGTTTATGTGTGGAAATTGGAAAACTAAAGCATGAGGAATCAGAAACATTTGATGATGCTAGGCTAGATGATTCGTGAGTTCTGATCTGACAGTTGGAAAAGAACGATTTCATAGAGCTTGCAGAGAACGAATATATATACATATGCATTGAACATTCTAGAAAGTAAGGGTTGATAAGCCAAGGAGCTGAAGAGATGAGAGACAAAAAGAGAACGATAGAGAAGGCTGAGTGGCTGGCTGAAAGGCCGAAGGCATGAGGCCAAGGCAGAGTGAGAGAGGTAGAGTTATGTTGCTGGAATCTCTTCTGATCATGAAGCCATGTTTGATCTCTCAGGGATAGTTTTCTACTAGTTGTATCCAGATGAACAAGATGTAATCTCTAAAAAGGCTAAGAGCCTGAAATTGTATTGTAACCATTTGTTGCTGAATAATACAATGGCTCGATCTTTGGAGCGTGGGGTTTTTTATCTGAAAGGATTTTCCCCACGTAAATCTTTGTGTTCTGGTTTTTTGTTTCATCTTTCATGTTTGTTGGTTCATGTAGTAGAATCTGTTAATGCTTGATGTTGATTTTACATGTGCTTCTCTCAGAAGGATCAATGGAGGAAATGAACTGTGTCTGTTCCACATTTGGACATAGTTGTACATGTCTTTGAGGTACTAATTGAATTGAAAGTTACCAAAGGCACTACTGTTTGGAGTTTCTATGAGATGCGCTATATTTAATTTCCTTACAAGTGGTATCAGAGCCTTCTTCTGGTTGTTGGTTCTAGATATTTCTCCTGTGAAGATTTATTAGCTTGATAGGCTAGAAGAAATCTGGAGGAATGGACTGATATATTGATCCTTTGATGAGTGGAAACCTTGTGGTATTCCGAGACAACATGCTTCTTGAAGGATGGTCAAGATGGAAAATGGAGTTGATCATGTTGTGATCTGTGTCTCCTTGCTAGTAGTGGTATAACTATGGAGTATGAGGTGGATTTTTCACAGTGCTTATGCTAGGTGGTGGTTCCTGGTGTTGCAAGGCATTGTTTCCTGTTAACCTCGAATGCTTGAAGGCTATGGAGTTAATCATTAGATGATTTGCAAGCTTATGAAATAGCCTTTCCCTCTTTCTCGGATGATGTACATATTGGTGGTTTTAGAGTTGGTCTGAAAGGGGCCTGGATTCTCTTGAACTGCTGTTTTATTTTAAAGGATGATTTGTACTTGCATGGCTCTATGGTTTTGCAGGTTTTACACGGTTAAGAAAAACTTGTGATCATGTGGAGTTTTTGTTAAGCTATTGTCTAGACACTAGCCTTTTGGGGTGTTGATGGATGAGATAGTTGCAGGTCTGCATGCATGCTTGGTGCATGGTTTGAGGAGGTGTGTTCTCTTCTCTGTATGGGAGTGTTGGTACGTGTTTTGTCACTCAACATTCTTGTGGTGGTGTTCCTTGATTATGGTGCTCGTTGTGGACATGTTGGCAAGTCAGATCTGGTGTGATCTGGTGTTTTGAGTCATGTTGTCTACATGGTTATTCTCTTTGAAATATCTCAGTGTGGCAGTTTCCAATGCAATGATGGGTTTGCATGTTTATGTTGAATGGATCTATGGGTTGTGCAATGTTGTGGGCTGTCTTTACCTACATGTTTGCTATGAGACAAATCGGAAGTGGACTGTGTATATCCACGAGGTTGATTCATTGTTGGTACAAACTTGTTAGCTAGCCTTGTCTATGGTCACTTGTGCATTGGTGTGGTATTTTTAGATGAGAGGATGGATACTATTGAGTACCTGAATAGTTGGTTATGGGAACCTGTAGCAGGTGGTCATGATGCATGGAGAGTTCGGATGTCACATTTCAGTGAGAGCTCTAGCAATGATTGTGGGCTCATTACATGGTGGTGAATAGTCTTCTTAATGTTGCAGATGTTTCTTGGGATCCTGTTGCTGTAGAATGGTTTTCTTTCACATTTGCATGAACATTACTTGAAGGTGTGCAACATCTTGGATCCATGGAAGATGCTTGGAGTCTTTAGTTAAGGTGTTGGTGATGCTTGACAGGTGATATTGGTTTTGAGTCTATTTGTTGTATGTCATGGTATACTCTTGTTTGCACTGGAGTTTTGGCATTGTGCATTGTACTTAAAGACAATGGAGAAGTCACTTGAAGCATGGTATCTCCTAAGGGATGTGTAGATCATGGTGTCATGATAAGTTCCTGATTCAGCTGATTGGAGCTTTGACAGTGGTCTGAAAGTCCGAGAAGGTTACACCTTGGTTGAACGTGAGTTCAATAAGAGACCTATGAGGAGATTGCTCTTGGATTAGTCATGATGACTTGTATATCTTGAAGGAGTATTCTCGTTCCCACTCTTGGTCTGCTCGACAGTTTATCTGAAATGTATTTGGCCCATTATATTTTTCAGATGTGTTTTATTAAGTTTACTTTCATGATATGGATCTTGAATTACTGTTTAATGATTATGGAAGATTCATAGTGGAAGTTGTATAGTTTCTTTTATCTTCTTGTTACTAATGAAAATTGGTAGGAGATGATGTATGGGCTGATTTCCTGAAATGGGAAATGAACTAGTTTGATCTTCTTTGAGATGCTTACATCCATGTTGGTTTTAAAGATGGGTTGATCTTGGTGATTGAATGGATGGATGTTGTTAAGGATTTCTTTTGGGATATGAAGATCATTCTTGACACAGCTGGCTATTAGAAGTGTATGTAGGAGGATGTTCTACAGGAAGATGATGTGCAAAGTTTCTCTCTGTGGCTATGAAGGTTTGTGGTGAGAGAAATGTTTCTTGTGGCAAGTTGCTGCAGGTTGTGCATATCATTGTGGATTTTTCCTTGGTACTACAGGGTTACATTTTCTATGTGTTGTTATTGGTAGACTTGTTGATGCCTTTGATCTTTCAGATCTGGATTACTCAGGCAGTGGGAGTTTTTGTATGTGTCTTGTCTTCTTTGACTAGTTGCCACTTGGAGCTTGTATTTGTTGTTGATGAGTTGGTTCTGATTTGGCATAAGCTTACTACTATTGATACCTATTGAGGTATGTGAGATTGGATGGTATAGCACGAGCTGTGGGTGCTATTTTCAATCATGTGGGTTTATCAGTTGGATGGAAGCAATCATTTTGATTTTTGTTGTAACTTGTACTTCATGGTTGTGTTTTGTTTGAGGCTTTGAAGTTGATATTGCTTCTGCATAGCATTTAAGCACAATGAAGTGGTAGCAGTATCTTGTTGGTGATATCACTGGGATCTTTTGCTTGTGTTCATTGGAATGGTGCTTATACACCTTGGCATTGTATCCTTCTTCCATTGGTGGCATGTTGGAAGATGACATGATTCATGCCTGGATGGTGGAAATCTTGGATGTTGGAGCTGATTTCTTGATGGAGCATGAGAGCATGTTTGAGATCTATGTGGTTTCCTAGAAGGATATGATCGGTTCCTTTGTTGGTTAGTGAGTTGTAGTAGGATGCCTGGTCTTTGTTGTAGATTGTACTGTGGACTATTATCTATTGAATCATGTTGATTGGGTGTCTTGATTATTGTAGGGTTTGAACTATTGGAGCTAGTGTGATCATAGTTCCTGGTTGCATTGGAGGTGCCTGTGTGATCTTCATCAAGTGGGAGACTGTTGGAAAATGTGCCTCAATCTCACAGGCTGAAACCTCTAAGAAAGCATGGTCACTATGACATTCCTGGTGTCTGGCTGACTGACAGTTCAATAATCTTGTGTTTTGCTCATGTCGTTGTGACTTTGCTTTTGTCTTGCCAAAGGAGCCTATCTCTATGACTTGGTGCATTCGATGTAACCCTTTGCTAAGTGGGAATGTCTCAGCGACAAAAGGGTTTGTTATTGGGTGCCTAGCATATGTCGGTGTGACCTATGGTGACTGGATCATCAATGTAACCCGTTTGCTTCGATATGAAGTCTTAGCGATGGAGGGTTGTCTCACCGATATGTTTTCTCCTCGAGCTATCGGGGTAACTCAAGTGTGTCGGTATGTGGTCCTAGCGACAGGGAGATGTCTCGCCAATTATAGTCATCGGGGTGACTTGAACATTCAGGAAGATCTCTTGGCGACTGGGAGATGTCTGGCCGACTGTATACACTCAGAGTAGCTTAAGGGTCTCGATATGAAGTCTCAGCGATGGAGGATTGTCTTGGCGACAATGTAATACTCAAAGATATTGAGAAGACCCTTGGCCGAAAGGATTGTTTTGATATGATGTCTCATCGAATATCAGATGTCTTTCCAACAGCATGTGGGGTCATCAATTCAGTGTGACTCTTGGTGAACAGTGGTTTCGGGATAAAATGGAAACCTCAGTAAGATTTCTTGCCGAAGGTTGATTCTCTCATCGATAGTGGAACCCATTGGTATGACTTGAAGGCTTCACTATGAAGTCTTGGCGACGGGCGTTTGTCTCACCGACTGTGTGGAATGTGTTCAACATGACTTTTGGCGAAAGGTGGGCTCAAGGTAACCTAGAGACTTCGGCGTGAAGTCTTGGCGACAGGTGTTGGTCTCACCGATGGTTGTGTGACTTCGGTGTAACATAAGAGGCCCGGTGTAACCTCTTGGTGATAGTGGTATGTCTGGTCGACAAAGCAACATGTGATTGTATGTCTTCGATGAGACTCTTAGCGAATGTGGAATGTCTAGTTGACGGTAGGTTTTTGGTATGACTTAAAGGCATCGATATGATGTCTTGGTGAACTCGATTGTCTTGTCAATGGGAATTTTGATGTCGGTATGACCTCTCAGCGAAAGAGATATGTCTTGGTGACTGCTCGGTGTTCGGTATGACATAAAGGCTCAGTATGATGTCTCATCGAATGGTAATTGTCTCACTGATGAGAATACTGAGGTCGATATGTCTTGTGAACATTAGTAAGATGTCTTGGCAACAAGGGGAAGTCTGAACGATAGTTTTATGGGCTTTGTGGCATTGGGGAGACATAATTAGTGTCTCTCTGACATGCGACACAGGTTGAATGTTTTTTGACCGATTGAAGACTGTCCGACATGGTGTGATGTGGAAAAATCAGAGAAAGTAGGATGAGCCATTTGCTGAACTGTTTCTATGTGCAAATTGGAAAACTAAAGCACGAGGAAGTGGAAACATCTGATGATGCTGGGCCAGATGATTCATGAGTTCTAATCTAACAGTTGGAAAAGAATGATTTCATAGAGCCTATAGAGAACGAATATATATACATATGCATTGAATGTTCTAGAAAGTAAGGGGCTGATAAGCCAAGGAGCTAAAGAGCTGAGAGAAAGAGAGAGAATGATAGAGAAGGCCGAGTGGCTAGCTAAAAGGCCGAAGCCATGAGGTTGAGGCTGAGAGTGAGAGAGGCAGAGTTATGCTACTGGAATCTCTTTTGATCATGAAGCCATGTTTGATCTCTCAGGGATAGTTTGCTACTAGTTGTATCTAGATGAACAAGATGTAATCTCTGAAAAGGCTAAGAGCCTAAAATTGTACTGTAACTGTTTGTTGCTGAATAATACAATGGTTCGATCTTTGGAGCCTGGGGTTTTTTATCTGAAAGGATTTTTTCCACATAAATATTTGTGTTCTAGTTTTATGTTTCATCTTTCATGTTTGCTGGTTCGTGTAGTATAATCTATTAATGCTTGATGTTGATTTTACATGTGCTTCTCTCAAAAGGATCAATGGAGGAAATGAACTATGTCAATTCCACATTTGGACATAGTTTTACATGTCTTTGAGGTACTAATCAAATTGAAAGTTGTAGAAGGCACTACTGTTTGGATTTTCTATGAGATGCGCTCCATTTATTTTCCTTATAGTAAATATATATATTTAGCCCTTGATGATCTAACTTAAGATCGAAAGTCTTCCCTAGTAAATAATGTCACCACATTTGTAGGGTGTGTACAATCACAACTAATTCTAGATCATGTGGTGCATAATTTTGTTCATACTGTTTCAGTTTCCTAGATTCATAAGCCACCACTTTTCATCCTTGCATTAACACTCCTCGCAGTCCATCTCAGGATGCATCTATAATCAGTACAAAATGTCCATTTGGATCTGGCACAATCAAAATTGGTACGGTTGTTAATTTTTCCTTCAAGGTGTCAAATGATTCTTGGCACTTCGCTCTCCATTCAAACCTTATTCCTTTTCGGTAATATCCAACAAATCCCATAAAGCTTCTAACCTCATGAACGTTTTTAGGTACTAGCCAATTCACTATTGCTTCAATTTTTGCAGGGTCTACGACAATTCCTTTAGTAGAGATTATATGTCCCAAGTACTACACTTCTTTCTTGAAGGAGGTACATTTCGATAATTTCCCATAAAGCTTATTCTCTCTCAGCTGTTGAAGAACTATCTAAAGGTGTCGAAGATGCTCTTCCTCATTTTTAGAATAGATGAGTATTTCATCTAAAAAAACCAATACAAACTTATCTAAACAATCTCTGAATATCTTGTTCATCAAATTCATGAATGCATCTGGTGCATTGGTAAGTCCAAAAGGTAAAACTATCAACTCATAGTGCCCATATCTGGTTTTGAAGGTTTTTTTATGAATATCCTCCTCCTTTAGTCTGAGTTGATGATACCCTGATCTTAGATCTATTTTGGAGAATATTGTTGCCCCTTTCATCTGGTCAAAAAGGTAATTTATATGAGGTAAAGGGTATTTATTTTGGATAGTAAGCTTGTTTAGCATTTTGTAATCTATACACAGATGAAGGGTTCCATCCTTATTTTTCACAATATTACTAGAGCGCCCCAGGGTGAAACGCTGGGTCGTATCAAACTCGTATCCAACAATTCTTGTAGTTGCAATTTAACTCCATCAATTCCACAATAGTCATTTGGTAAAGTGCCTTAGAGACTGGTTCAACTCCTCGAACCAAGTCTATGGTGAAATCAAACACCCTCCTCGGTGGTGACCCAAGCAGTTCCTCAGGAAATGCATCTTGATATTCCCAAAGATAGGGATAATTTTCAATAAAAGTTTCTTCCTTGGAATCTATCTCCATTTCCAGTTCCCAACTCTAGGTTTGCATTATCATATCATCAAATTAGGTGCTTTCTTTGTATTCCTTAACTTCTTCCATTTTGACCACAAATAATTGACATCCTTTCCTCTTATTTCTTTTGAGCTGCATAGCAGATATTTGTCGTATCCTAACTTCTCGTTCTACCCCATATATCATCGTAGGATTTCCTAGATCATCCAGACACTACTATTTTTGCATAGTAGTCAACCTTTTCCTTATGCTCCCTTAACCAGTTCATCCCAATGATTACATCATAGGAACCCAGAGGTTCCACATACAGGTTAACCTTTGTGGCAAAACCTAGAAATTCTATCCTAGCTTCATACAGACACTGCTCTACCCGAGCTCTCATCTGATTAGTGTATTCTAGAATCTAGGATTTAGTCATGTACCCAGTTCTTTTAGGAAATTTATGCAATATCTCAGGAGATATAAAACTTTATGTGGCTCCCGTGTCAATTAGTATGGTTAAGGAATTTCCATAGAGCATACCTGGAGTCTCTATAGGGGTAGCTTGATACTCAACTTGTCGATTGTTGACTGTGGCATCAATTCTTTGTTGAAAAGCAATTTGTTGGAATGGTAAAGGTTTCCACTGCTACTATCACTTTTGATTGTTATGTGGGCATTGGGTGGCATAGTGTTCACCTCCACAATTAAGGCACCCTCAAGGTGGTCCTTTCTTTTCTGATCCTTTATTGGTAGTGGTTTCATCTTTCTTGTTATTATTGAAAGTATTCCTTTTGTCCCTCTTGTTTTCAAACATGTTATTCTTGTGACCTTTCTATTTGAAATTTTGGTGAGACTGCTCCCACTTGCCTTTGTTGTGCTTCCTGTCCCAGAAATTGTCATCTTTCTTAGCCTCTGCTCTTGCCTAAATTCCTTTTATAGGCTTCATCCATTGCTCATGGAGCCAGTACATCCACAGGACCTCCTACCCGATTATTCATTCCCATTATAAACTTTCAAACCCAAAAGTTCTCATATTGTTTGTACTAGGGAACATACTTAAGTAGTTGAGTGAATTTCTCCCAATATTCATTAACTAATAGAGGTCCCTGCCTCAGATTTTCAAAATCTAACAAGCTTCTATTATATAATGTTTGTGGAAGCCACCTTTGATGAAATAATCATACAAACTACTCCCAAGACACCTCAACTACTACCATCCCCAATTACTCTTTTTATCTCCCACCAAGTGGCAGCTTTGCTGGTAGCTGATAGGCTGCCCAGGCTGCCTTTGAATTATCAGAATAATCTCTAACTAGTCTAATTTTTTAATTAAATTTTAGGCCTTAATTTCATATGTGTTTCCTTTGCACATTCATTCAACATTTTCAGATATCAAGGCATTTTCAATTTAAAAGAATTAATTCACAAAATCAGTTTAATGCAAACAAAATTTTATTTATTGCTTGTATATGGACCATCACTCCCTGTGATTGATCCTTTCATAGGTAATACAAAATTTCTCTATGACACCCTATGATACGTCTTTACAAAATCTTCTATCACATCCTGTGATAGACTTATTCCATAGTAGTACAAAATTTTCTATCATTCCTGTGATAGATTCATTACAAGAATTACAAAATGTTTGACACTTCCATGATTAGTCTCAGTTTTAGGTTCAAGGTTTGGTTTCACTAGCAGTGTTAGGCTCCTCCTGATCATGCGGTTCTGAGTACGGATGAGTTCTATAACCCCGGGTTGAAACTTGTTTCTCCATAGTTGTTTCAAGTTGGGTCTTTAGTTTTGCATATTTCAATGCGTTGGTTTTGATCATTTCAGTCAATATCTTGACTTTCACTTTTTCCTTTCTCATGGTTGTCCATTTCTTCCTCTCCTTCCAGAGTCCTTTTAGGGCTTCAGCCATCGGCTCTATATCTGATAGGAGAGAATAGTTTGAATAATCATATAATAGCCTGATCTTCCACATCTGAACAGATACCATGTGTAACAACCTACCAAATCTAAAGTTTAGAAATGTTAACTAATCAACTACCTTCAACTGATTTGCAACTAATTCGATTTCAAGAAAACTAGGGTTTCCATTTGTTTCCAACTAATTTCAAGATGCAACTAATTTTTCAAACTACAGCTTCACTTGAAAAGGAAGTTCTAACAGTTTCACAAATATTCTTAACATAATAACTGTCATTCTAGGATTTACTTTTTAAAAACACAACATTTACTTAATTTTTCTAAACTACTAGAATTTCAACTATTCACTAGAAAGAAAACAAATGCTAATCTAAAACAATAGTTACAGATTATTCAAAGAACATTCTGCATAAGAGAATAATCAAAACATTTACCTGAATTGGTCATCATCTTCAAACTGTATTTTCTTGAGTTGCTTTATTAGTGAGGAAAAAGGAATTATCATCAAGGGCTTTACCGCCCATCCAAGACCTTTTGGTCTTCCTGCGTCCTTCAACTAAAGAACCTGACCCTTCTCGAGGATAATCAACAAGGATCAAATGTCATCATGTCTTTGAACCTGGTGTCCATCAACCTATACCACTGGTCAATCCCTCCTCTATAGGTTCCCCCTATCCAGAAGGATCATTCTGACCAGAGTATGTATGGATCGTGAAATCTGACTATTACCTCACTGGCATCTACCTTGGCCAAGGATTTTTAATTGCTTCTGGCACCACTGTGCCAGTTTCTCTGGCACTACTATGTCGGTGTCTCTAGCACTACTATGTCGACATCTCAAGCACTATTGTGCTGTTAGCATACACCCTTGCTCGACATGACTGTTTCCAGGTTAGGTTTCCTATTTCATGAATTATTGTTGTTGAAGCAAATACTTTTAGATTCTTGTCTTTACAGTTTATTATTTGTGTTGAATTGGATCTTTCATTGAAGTAGATCAACAACTGTCTTAATATAGAAGGCTTTTGATTAGTCTATATATACACGTATGATTTGAATGTCAGCACAAAGATCAAGGTATGATAAGGTATGTCGATCAAACTATCAAGAATGGCTGGAATTTGAAATAAGGCAGGGTGGTTTAATATTCAAGATACCCCTTAAGACTTGATGTCACATAGATTTAGGTGACCTGATAGATAGGGAAAAGAGCACTTGAGGATAAATTCGAGATTAAGGAAAAATAACCAATCCACAATACTTCTGCAACAAGGTTTGGAAATTTAAATATTTCCAATACATTAGAAAATTACAAATAACAAAAGTTTTCGTGGCTAGAAAACACAGATAGGGGGTATGGATTCTCCATTCAAAAGTATAAACCAAAGAATTAGTTACTCCAAAACAACACCCTAAGGTTGTGTTCAAAGAGATAAATCCAAAGGTTAATTCAATTGGCATCAGAATATTAGGTTAAGGAATGTAGAATGTTGGACAGTTGATAACTAGGATGCAGAGCATTAAGGAAAACAAAATACAACAAATCTCTATTTTCTACAAGAGATGGAGAATATATTGCCATATTTGATGGTGACAAATTAACTTAAAATGATACATGTTCTCACAAATTATAAACATACCCATATGCAATGGATAGTAATTATAACAAGCTTCATATTATAATCAGATTCAGAAGAAATACTAAACAAGAGTTATCACATGCCTGGTTGTGTCTGATCTTGATGCGTGAGGAGAAACCCTTGCTCAAAGATTTCCTACAGCTTGACCTTCATAACTCAAATAGCCACTTGAACTCCCTCTCATCTTGACTCAAACATAAACCTCACACAACATGATGGAAACCTAGAAAATGCTAAAGAGAACTTCAGATAAGGAAAGGTGAAGCTTGAAATCTTCCGGGTGAGAAAAATGAATCCCTAGCTATGGTGGAAGGAAAGCATTTAGGATATTGACATAATCTAAAGAAGAGTTCTCTCCACCATTTTTCTGAAGGAAGAAAAGAAGAATCCCTTGAAAAGTATGAAATTTTGAAGGAGAGGTCGACTCTTAAAAGGTTTCCCTTCTGAATTCCAATCCCGACTTCTTGATTTCTAGGTGTTTCCTTTTAGCACCAAATATTGACAAATTTCTCTCTTCCCACTCGATGACCATATCCCGCATGAACTCCCCCCAATAAATGTGTTTTCCTCTTTTAATTTAATTCTTTTTTATTTTATATTTCACTTTATTTTATTTATATATATATATATATATTTATATTAAATTTACTTTTCAATTTAATTTATTCATTAATATTAAAACATTTCTTATTTGATGATTGAAGTATCTTTAGGATAAGTGTTTTATATCTAATTGGATTAAACATTATTTATATCATATTATTAATCGTAGGCCAAGGCTATGTTGTTACATGTCATACACTACCCAGAGTTCGATAACAGTTTGATCCTTGTCAACCATGTCCTCTCCCTAATGATAGTCCCTTTTTCCTTCGTGTGATGTCGATCCTGCAATCACTCGACACCAGAAACTAGAGTTAGACCATTCTTGACGCATTAATTCAATTTACATATAATACCATCATCATCATTATCATCAAATACTTTCGTATTTTCAATAATCATTCACATTCACATTTACTATTGCAAAAAATAAAACAATTATTTATTCCATCATTTCATGTTCACATGAAAAATAGTTATAATAACAATATTAACATCCATGATTTCAATTTCATAACTTATTAATTTTTAGGGGAATGTTACATGAGGTTAGATTAGACTGAAAATGCACCAGAAGCTCTCCTACTCCCAGATCTTGCAAATCTTCAAACTCACATAACTTTGGCCAAAAATTTCAGATTTAGGTGAAACAAAAGTCGATCTTGACTTTCTCAGCTTCCCTAAACTTGAATTTAAGTTCATATTTCCTCCAACATGAGCCAAAAGTGACCTTCCATGAAAACACACATATAGAGACAACCTCAAATCTAGTATTTTTTTCAAATTTTTTTAATTTCCAAATTCACCATATGGTGTAAGGGAAGAGCATACTCAACCTTACTAAAAATAACCTAGATATCTCACTAGAAATAGCTCAACCCTCACATATGACAAGATTTTTGCAAGGCTTGGCTCTTTTACCATGTAAGACCTGAAGATTAGCTCAATACCCAAGACCACCTGCAAAAATAATAAAAACCTTCTACTTGAGAGAGTATGCAAGAATATGAGCTGGCTTGATATTAAGACTATCAAAATGATGATGAGGTATGAAGTATATTTCATATGTGTACAATGACCTTCCTTATATAGGCAAGGTTGAGGAATAGGATTGAACATTATTGTGACATGTGTCTTAATCCTATGACATGAGACAACTAACAAACTAACTACCTAGGAATCATGCATAAAAGCTAGATAAGGTAAGTTCTAGAAAATCCAACTAATACTTCTAGAAATAATCTTATATCCTAAATAAACTTAACATCTGAATAAGTACCCTAATTGCCTAGTGAGATAAATTGCTAGGTACAAGACTTTAATTCACATCAACATTCTCTTCCCCAATATGTTTAATTTAATAGAGAAAAAATGAGATTAGTTGATAGTGAAGGAAGAAAAAGTACATCATGGAATGTGCCATGGGCGGGTGCATGGAGATGGGTAGCCAATTTTTGGCCACTTCAAAAAAAAGTTTTGAAAAGTCATAACGCGAGCACGTGACAACAAGCTCACGTTATGGCTTGGCGTGTCAAGCCTGGGGCTCAACCACAATGAGCCCATAACACGAGCACATTATAACGCACTCGCGTTATGACATGTTAGAAAAAAAAAAGTGAAAGTCATTCATTTTGCATTTCGACTGCTTTTTTGTTGTTCCCACAACCAAAACTCCCATTTTTCATGCTCACATTCTAAGAGGAGGCATTGTGCAAAAATATTCACCAAGGGTTGCTATTTCTTCGCAAGGATGGTGCCATGATGATGAGGAGGTGTGAGAGGTAAGGATTGCTTGCTTTTTTTTTTTGAATTTGTTATCTTTAGGTTGAATTTGTTAGTTTAAGGTTGTATTTGATATATATTTTTTTGAATTTTTAGGAGATGTAAATCAACCTACAAACCCTTAAAATCCTCAACAAGAAGATCAACCAAATCCTCAAGAAAAAAATCAACCACAACAGCAACCTCCTCCATCGATCACTCAACACCCTCTTGGCACTCAATAAAATTTGATGAGTGAAATTGACAACAAAAAGAAAATTGAGGATTTAATTAGTAGGTTGAGTGATCCAAATGGTTCAACCATAGAAAGAATTACCCTAGCAAGTTCATTGAAAGATATGTTAAAAAATGAAGATTCAAATAGCAAATAAATAATTGGATGGAAAGATAGGAGGCAAGTGGCTAGGGCTTCTTATGTGGATAAACTATCATATAAAGATGTAAAGGATTTAAAAATTACAAAAGGTGATTTGTGCTCATTATTCACTGACCCACGCACAAATCAAAATTTTACCCTCAATGCGAAGAGGTTTCCTATTCATTGGTACCACCACCAACATATTAGGAACTATTTTTATGATAGGTGGTACATGGTCTTTGATTACCCACCTTTTAACAATTATGAAGTCTCGTAGTATTTCCTTAGGAAACTATACAGTGAGTTCATATTGAACAAAATCCCAAATTATTTTGATATGAGGGACTTCTAGGGGAGAGGTGGGGGGTCAACTTAGGATAGACCCGGTGCATAGCCAATCCTACGTGGCAAGGGAGACGAGCTCTCGCTAGGCCACCTCGTGAGAATGTTGTTATGCCTTTTGTCGTGAAGGAGAGTGCCAACGTAAAGACATTGTAGGTGATCAACACTTTGACCTAGAGTGTCATCCATCATACTAGCCCTATTCTATAATGCCATCTAGGGGAGTCTTCAAGTGGTGGCCTTCGAACCCATGTGTGTCAATCTTGCGGGGCTACTTGTTCATATGACCCCACTGACACTCAAGAGGCTGCTACGTAGGATCTATCTGTAGCTATGGAGATGGAGAGGGAAATTGACTTTTTGCATGAGGCATATGGCATTGATAGTCAGGTAAAAGTTAGCATGTTCATTGAATTTAATTTATTAAATTTTGATTTTGAAATGAAAGATTAACTGTTTTAGTTTTACAATTTTAATAAAATTGCAGGTCATAGTGTTGAGACCGGATACACCAGCCCTCCGCCTACTTATTTCTGCAGTACACCTATCAGTGGGGTATGTAACTAGTAAACAATTATAAATTTATTACATGTTAATAGCATTGTTTAATGAATGGTATTTTAATATGTGATTTTGGATGTTGAACATGCTAATATTAGAGGTTTCTAGGGAACACATCCCAGTACCAGTGGATTTACTCAAACCTACATGTAGGTAATAGAATAAATAGTTTAACTAATGAATTGTACTTAATAGATTTGTGTAGTTTATATTCATATCGTTGATTACGTTGCATTGCACATCATTCAAACTCAAAGGATTACTTCACATTCCATAACTAATAACTAGATGTTGATAGATGACAAAATTTCAACTACAATATAGTTGTTTAGAAAGTCAACATAAGCAGTGATGCAATTACTTCACCATGAGACCACATTTCTTCGAGGCATTTCTTCAAACAACTCACCACCATTTCTATGATACCACATTTTCCATACATGTGTAACAAAGCATTTTATCAAACTACTCACTTCCTTGCAGCTATGGCTAAAAGCCTAAAATAAATGCTTTCCAACAAACTATGGATGCTTGGAAAAATATCTATCAAAGCATAATAGTAAGTAATAATACCATAGAGAAGGAAATGAACTTTCTGAAAAAATGCCTAAAAGAAATGCGGTCTTATGGTGATGGAATGCCATGATGTGCATTTTTTTGTAATGGCATTCCATCACCATGAGACCCCATTTCTTTAAGGCATTTTTTCAAACAGTTCACTTCCTTCTCTATGCCACCACAGTTATCATACATGTCTATGAAAGCATTTGATCAAATGGTTCACTAGCTTGTGGCTATGGGTAAAATAATAAAAACATGTCCTTTCGAACAAGATATGGATAAGGAAAATAGTAAGCATGAAAATCAGAAATATATAGTTTAATAACTACTTAAAATTTTGTTCATTATCCCATACATTATAAGTCATGACATGGATCAATATTGTAGTTTTTGTGATTGAATAATTTTTTGTTTCATTTTTAGTTGTTGCAAGCTAAAACACCTCTAATGTGATGAGGGCAATAGAGATCGATGTTTCATCTTCTATACAATCCTCGATGGCTTTGATAGGGAACGTATGAGGCAAATTAGTAAATTTAGATTTACATTCATTGTTTTAGATGTTAGTTAGTGAAAAATCAAAGCATTATTGATTTGTAGTTTAATTTCTATTTGGACGGTTTATATAGGGCTTGAACACATCTGAGCATGGGCGTGTGAATATTTCCCTCATGGAGAGAGATCATGAGATGGCGGTAAGTGATTATTTTGTTAAATATATCATTTTTATAATGTAATTTCTATATATTAGTGTATTTACTTCTTATTGTAATAGTTAAAACTTCACCATGAACTAAACACTAGGAGGAGCAGTAGGAGCACTCCTCGAGCATAGCACAAACAAGTGATATACCTATAACCATCCCATCGACAAGCAAAGGGAAAAAATTTATTTCCAAATCATGGAGAGCAATGAATTTTGATTCTAGAGCCCTTTGTTATATGCCTACATGACAGTTTTGTACATATTTTGTATTGGATTTATTTGACATTGTATGCCTATATGGCATTCTCGTAAGCCTATATGGCTATTTTGTACCTATATTTCATACTTATATCGACATATATTGATGTATGCCTACATGGTTATTTGGTTAATACATATCATTTTTATCGATGGTTTCCATAATTGAATTCTAAATTGATGGTTCAATAGATATGAATTATGTGTATTCAAGTGTATATTTTACAACATACATGTGTTCCAATATATACTTTGCGATTTACGCATTTTCAAGCGTATACCTTGTATTCATGCATATACTTTGTATTAATTTGTGTATACTATGTATTTGTGTGTATACTTCAAGGCTATGTTTTTGAGTACTTGTGCTTCCCTTATTCACATGTACATGTTTGACTTATTCATGTGTATACTTATTAATTGGTTAGCCCTAGCATTGATCATTGTTGTCCTTCATGGTTTGTCTTGAATATTAATTGATTGATGCTAAACAACTTTATCTAAAAGCAAAAAACACATTTTTAATTGGTATTCCATGAAATGATTTATAAAAAGTTCCAATATATTTAATCTTTTGATTGGAACAACTCAATTAAGCAAAGGATACGTAATCTTCACAACACTTGCAAAACATAATATTCAGAGTAGATGAAGTAGTTAACTTCTTGACACATTATCATACAAACATTTATCTTCAATATTCTTTAAACATTTTCACAGCATAATCTTGATAGTACAAAATGAATTGTAATGTTCTTGATGTGTCACCATATAAACATGTCGAAAGATTTATATGTCAACTTTTTGCAATATTATTTCTTGTATACAAAATGGATTCGGGAGAAAGCAAGTTATAATTTATAATACAAATAAGAAATGGACTCAATGCTATCCTAGACCTCTGAATAGGTCTATTTAAAAAAGCAACACACTCTCAATCACTCCTCCAATTGGAAAACACCATTGGGTAGAATTTACCAAATTATGCTGCCCCTTGACTTTACCCACTTTTACTCCCTCAAACCTCATTTTTTCATTCAAAACTCCTCTATTCCCAATTAGGGCATCATGCCATAATATAATTTTGACCTCCCTTGTCCTTGTAGACCATTTGAACACATCAAACTCTATAACCTCACCCTATTTCCAACCTATTCTAACTTATTCTCAAATAATTTCTTCTTTTCACCTCGTCTAGCCTTGCTTTTAAGGCCTAAATTCTGAATTTTGAACAAGGGCAACGTTAGTAATCTCTTCCAATGCCTTTACCAATGCTATTTTCTTATTCGTACTTACATAATTGACTGAAATGACCCCACACTAACTCAAAACTAAAAGCAAGATTACAAAATGGTTTATCATGGCCTTATTTTCCATTATAATGACTAAAACCATTGAACTAGACCTTCTTCATCAAATGGAGGAACAAGGTGCTCTGCACCAATGATCATATGCTTTTTGTGTGGAATACTTGAACTTCTCAACTATCATGTGTATGTTTCTCTTTTCCACTGTTTTGCATGCCATCATAAGGGATCAAACCGATTAAACGTAGCTCGGATCAATTCCGCATGTTTGGGTGTGAAAGAGGACCATGCCTAGCGTAAACCTACCTATCGGGATGCGTTGAAGAAGTTAGTTTAGTCACATGAATTGTAAAATAAAAGTTGCACCAATTTGCAACTTTACGTTGCTTCAATTTGACATTTTTTCCATCAAGTGAAAATTGGACACTATGAGAAAATGACTCTGAGATAAAAAATAAATAAAGAGAGGTTATTATATAGGGGCCCAACGCAATCCCATAGGCTCAAATGAATAATTCATAAGTTTCATGGTTTTTGAGTAACTACATGCTAAAGTTTGTTTCCCTTTTGCACTTTGGACCCTTAAGAGATCTGTTTAGTTGAATGTAGCTCGGAGCAATTCCACATGTTTGGGTGTGAAAGAGAACCATGTCTAGCATAAACATACCCATTCGGAAATGTTGGAATAGTCCATTTGGTCACACGAGTTGCAGAACAAAAGTTGCACCACTTTGCAACTTTGTACTGCTTGCATTTGACACTTTTTCTATCAAGTGAAAATATGTCGCCATGGGAAAACCACTCCGAGATAGCCAAAACTGAGAAGTTTTTGTAGAGGGGTCCAATGCGATCTTGTAGGATCAAAAGAGAAGTTTCTAAGTATCATGATATCTAAATATTAGCATGGTAAAGTTTGCAGTCATTTTATACTTTGGACCCTTAAGGGATCGATCCGATTGAAATTAGCTAGGAGCGATTCTGTGTGTTTGGGTACAAAATAGGACCATTCCTAGCATGAAAATACCTATTTGAATGTGTTGGAATAGTTCTTTTGGTCACACGAGTTGCAAAATAAAAGTTGCACTACTTGCATTTGACACTTTTTTCATCAAGTAAAAATTTGCCACCACGGGAAAACCACTCCAAGATAGCCAAAACCGAGAGAGGTCTTTGTAGAGGGGCCAACATGATCCTATAGGATCAAACGATTAGTTTCTAAGCATCACAGTATTGGAGTAACAACATGCTGAAGTTTGTAAGCATTTTACACTTTGGACTCTTAAGGAATCAATCTGATTAAACATAGCTTGAAGCGATTCTACATGTTTGGGTGTGAAAGAGAACCATGCCTAGAATAAACATACATATTCATACACATTGGAACAATCCATTTGGTCACACAGGTTGCAGATGAAAGTTGCACCACTTTGCAACTTTGCACTGCTTGCAGTTGACAAGTTTTTCATTAAGTAATAATATGCCGCCATGGGAAAACCACTCTGACAGCCAAAACCAAGATAGGTTTTTTTAGAGGGGCCCAACATGATCCTATAGGATCAGACAAAAAATTTCTAAGCATTACGGTATTCAAGTAACAACATGTTGAAGTTTGCAGCCATTTTGCACTTTGGACTCTTAAGGGATCAATTCAGTTGAATGTAGCTCAGAGCGATTCCACATGTTTGGGTTTGAAAGAGGACCATGTCTAGTGTAAACATACCTATTTAGACACGTTGGAGTATTCTATTTGGTCACATGAGTTACATAACGAAAGTTGCACCACTTTGCAACTTTGCATTGCTTGTATTTGACACTTTTTCCATCAAGTGAAAATCCACAACTACAAGAAAACCACTCTGAGATAGCCAAAACTGAGAGATATATTTGTAGAGGGGCCCAATGCAATCTTGTAGAATTAGAAGATAAGTTTTTAAGCATCACGGTATATGAGTAACAACATGCTGAAGTTTGCAGCCATTTTGCATTTTGGACTCTTAAGGAATCAATTCAGCTGAATGTATCTCAAAGTGATTCTGCATGTTTGGGTGTGAAAGAGGACCATGCATAGCATAAACATACCTATTCAAATGTGTTGGAACAATCTATTTGGTCACACAAATTGCAGAATGAAAGTTGCACCACTTTGCAACTTTGCACTACTTGTATTTGACACTTTTTCCATCAAGTGAAAATTCGCCATCATGGGAAAACCACTCCAAGATAGCAAAAAATGAGAGATTTTTTTGTAGAGGGTTCCAATGAAATCTTGTAGAATCAGATGAGAAGTTTCTAAACATTACAGTATCTGACTAATAGTATGCTGAAGTTTGCAGTGATTTTGCACTTTGGACTCTTAAGGAATGGATTCGGTTGAACGTAGCTCAAAGTGATTCCACATGTTTGGGTGCAAAAGAGGACTATTCCTAGCATAAAAATACCTATTCAGATGCGTTGGAATAGTCTAATTTTTTACATGAGTTGCAAAATGAAAATTTTCCCACTTTGCAACTTTGCACTGCTTGCATTTAAAACTTTTTCTATCAAGTGAAAATATACCACCACAGGAAAACCACTCCGAGATAGCCAAAACTAAGAGAGATTTTTGTAGAGGGGCCCAACGTAGTCTTGTAGAATCAAATGAGAACTTCCTAAGCATCACAGTATCCAAGTAACAACATGTTGAAGTTTACAGCCATTTTGCACTTTGGACTCTTAAGGAATCGGCTTGGTTGAACGTAGCTCAGAGCGATTCCATATGTTTGGGAGTAAAAGAGGACCATACCTAGCATAAACATACCTATTCAGATGCATTGAAATAGTATGTTTGTTCACACGAGTTACAAAATAAAAGTTGCACCACCTTGCAACTTTGCACTGCTTGCATTTGATGCTTTTTGTATCAAGTGAAAATCTACCGCCACAGGAAAACCAGCTCAAGATAGCCAAAACTGAGAGAGGTTTATGTAGAAGGACCCAATACAATCCTATAGAATCAAATGAGAATTTTCTAAGCACCATGGTATCAGAGTAACAACATGCTGAAGTTTGCAGCCATTTTGCACTTTGGACTCTTAAGGAATCAATTAGGTTGAACGTAGCTCAGAGCAATTATGCGTGTTTGGGTGCAAAAGAGGACCATGTCTACTGTAAAAATACCTATTCAGACATGTTGGAACACTCTGTTTGGTCACACGAGTTGTAGAATGAAAGTTACACCACTTTGCAACTTTGCACTACTTGCATTTGACAAGTTTTCCATTAAGTGAAAATCTACCATCATGGGAAAACCACTCCGACATAGCCAAAACCGAGAGAGGTTTTTGTAGAGGGGTCCAATGTGATCCTGTAGGATCAAATGAGAAGTTTCTAAGCATTATGGTATTCAAATAACAACATGTTGAAATTTGTAGCCATTTTGCACTTTAGACTCTTAAGGGATTGATCCAGTTGAACATAGCTCAGAGTGATTTTGCATGTTTGTGTGTGAAAGAGGACCATGTCTGATGCAAACATACATATTCAGACACATTGGAATAGTCCATTTGGTCATACGAGTTACAGAACAAAAGTTGCACGACTTTGTAATTTTGCACTACTTGCATTTGAAACTTTTTCCATCAAGTGAAAATCCACAGCCACGAGAAAACCACTCTGAGATAGCTAAAATTGAGAGAGGTTGAATCAGAAGAGAATTTTCTAAGCATTACAGTTTTTGAGTAACAACATGCTGAAGTTTGCAAGCATTTTGCATTTTGGACTCTTAAGGAATCGATACGGTTGAACGTAGCTCAAAGCGATTCCACATGTTTAGGTATGAAAGTGAACCATTCCTAGTGTAAAAATACCTATTCAAATGTGTTGGAATAGTCTGTTTGGTCACATGAGTTGCAGAACGAAAGTTGCACCACTTTACAATTTTGCACTACTTGTATTTGACACTTTTTTCATCAAGTAGAAATCTGCCACCATGGGAAAACCGCTCTGAGATAGCCAAAACTGAGAGAGGTTTTTCTAGAGGGTTCCAACACAATTTTGTAGGATTAGATGAGAAGTTTCGAAGCATCATGGTATCTGAGTAACATCATGCTGAAGTTTGTAGTCATTTTGCATTTTGGACTCTTAAGGAATCAATTCTGTTGAACGTAGCTCAGAGTGATTTTGCATGTTTGGGTGCAAAAGAGCACCATGCCTAGCGTAAACATACCTATTTAGATGCGCTGGAATAGTCTGTTTGTTCACACAAGTTGAAAAATGAAAGTAACGCCACTTTGCAACTTTGTGCTACTTACATTTGACACTTTTTCTATCAACTGAAAATCTACCACCACGGGAAAAACACTCTAATATAGCCAAAACTGAGAGAGGTTTTTGTAGAGGGGTGCAACAAGATCTTGTAGGATTAGACGAGAAGTTTTTAAGCATCACGATATTTGAGTAACAACATACTGAATTTTGCAACCATTTTGCAATTTAGACTCTTGAGGAATTGATTCACTTGAACGTAGCTCAGAGCGATTTCGTGTGTTTGGGTGTGAAAGAGAACCATGCCTAGCATAAAAATACCTATTTAGACGTGTTGGAATAGTCCATTTGGTCACATGAGTTGCAGAACGAAAGTTGCACCAGTTTGCAACTTTGCACTACTTGCATTTGACATATTTTCCATCACACGTTTTTCATCAAGTCAAAATCTACCGCCAAGGGAAAACCACTCTGAGATAGAGAAAATTGAGAGAGTTTTTGTAGAGGAGCCTAACATTATCATGTAGGATTGGACAAGAAGTTTCTAAGTATTACAGTATCCGAGTAACAGTATGTTGAATTTTGCAGTCATTTTGCACTTTGGACTCTTTAGGGATCAATCTAGTTGAACATAGCTCAGAGTGATTTCGTGCATTTGGGTGTGAAAGAGGACCATGTCTAGTGTAAACATACTTATTCAGATATGTTGGAATAATACGTTTGGTCACATGAGTTTCAGAACGAAAGTTGCACCACTTTGCAACTTTGCACTGCTTGCATTTGACACTTTTTCCATCAAGTGAAAATCCACCACCACGGGAAAACCACTCTGAGGTAGCCAAAACCAAAAGAGTTTCTTCTAGAGGGATCCAACATGATATTGTAGAATAAGAAGAGAAGTTTCTAAGTGTCATGGTATCTGAGTAACAACATGCTGAATTTTGCAACCATTTTGCATTTTAGACTCTTAAGGAATTGATATGGTTGAACGTAGCTCAGAGTGATTCCTTTTATTTATGTGTGAAAGAGGACCATGCCCAGTGTAAACATACCTATTCAGATGCATTGGAATAGTCTATTTGGTCACACGAGTTACAGAACGAAAGTTGTACCACTTTGCACTACTTGCATTTGACACTTTTTCCATTAAGTGAAAATTTGCTGCTACGAGAAAACCACTTGGAGATAGCTAAAACTGACAGAGGTTTTTGTAGAGGGGCCCAACATGATCGTGTATCATTAGACGAGAATTTTTTAAGCATTGTGGTATCTGAGTAACAACATGCTGAAGCTTGTAGCCATTTTTCACTTTGGACTCCTAAGGGATCGATCGAGTTGGACATAGCTCAGAGTGATTCTACATGTTTGGGTGTGAAAAAGGACCATGCCTAACATAAAAAATACCTATTTGGATGTGTTAGAATAGTTTGTTTGATCATACAAGTTGTAAAACGAAAGTTGCACCACTTTGCAACTTTGCACTACTTGCATTTGACACGTTTTCCATCAAGTAAAAATCTGCCGCCATGAGATAACCACTCCGAGATAGAAAAAATCGAGACAGGTTTTTGTAGAGGGCCCCAATGCAATCCATTATGATTAGATGATAAGTTTCTAAGCATCATGGTATCCAAGTAAAAAACATGCTGAAATTTGTAGCCATTTTACACTTTAGACTCTTAAGGAATCGATCCAGTTGAACGTAGATCAAAGTGATTCCGCATGTTTGGATGTGAAAGAGGAACATGCCTAGTGTAAAAATACCTATTTAGACACATTGGAATAGTCTATTTGGTCACACAAGTTGCAGAACAAAACTTGACCCACTTTGCAACTTTGCACTGCTTACATTTGACACTTTTTCCATCAAGTGAAAATTCATTGCCACAGGAAAACCACTCTAAGATAGCAAAAACTGAGATAGGTTTTTGTAGAGGCACATAACATGATCCTATAGAATCAAATGATAAGTTTCTAAGCATCACGGTATCCAAGTAATAGCATGCTGAAGTTTGCAACCATTCTACACTTTGAACTTTTAAGGAATCGATCTAGTTGAACGTAGCTAGAAGCGATTCCATGTGTTTTGGTTCGAAAGAGGAACATTCCTAGTGTAACACATACCTATTTAGATTGATTGGATTAATTTTTTTGGTCACACGAGTTGTAGAACAAAATTTGCACCACTTTTCAACTTTGCACTGCTTGCATTTGACACTTGTTCCATCAGGTGAAAATCTGCCACCACAGAAAAACCACTCTAAGATAGCCAAAACTGAGAGACAATTTTGTAGAGGGGACCAATGTGATCTTGTAGGATTAGACAAGAAGTTTCTAAGCATCACAGTATCCAAGTAACAATATTCTAAACTTTGCAACTATTTTGCACTTTGGACTTTTAAAGAATTAATCCAGTTGAATGTAGCTCGAAGCAATTCTGCATGTTTGGGTGTGAAAGAGGACAATTCCTAGCGTAAACATACCTATTTAGATGCGTTGGAACAGTCTATTTGGTCACACGAGTTACAAAATGAAAGTTGCACCACTTTGTAACTTTGCACTGCTTGCATTTGACATTTTTTTCATCAGGTAAAAATCTACTACCGCAGGAAAACCACTCTGATACAGCAAAAACTGAGACAAGTTTTTGTAGAATGTACCAACGTGATCCTATAGGATTAGACGAGAAGTTTATAAGTGTCACGGTATCTTAGTAACAACATTTTGAAGTTTGTAGCCATTTCACACTTTTGACTCTTAAGGGATCAAACAATTAAGGAGTTCAAAAGGAAGTTAGATCCATTGGGAAAGTTTAGTTTGAAGTAGAAACATTATAAATATATTGTAAGGACTCAATGAGATGGGGATCTTGAAGATTTGAAGCAATAAAAGTTGATTAGCACTACTTTTTATTAGACTTTTTGTATTTTTCCATTCTTGGCAGACTTGTACAATCTCATACATGGGTGTTTTGACTTGCAAACTATGGAAATCTCTTATAGCATGTATTAACTTGCATTTACAGAAGTTTTGAGTGTCTTATTTTAAATTTGTAGATTTTTATCTCATATTTTCTTAATCTGCATTTGGGGTGTTCAAAGTCACATAAATGTAAACTTTTCCCAGTTCACCCCATGTGACTACTATGATTGGTGGAATGGGATTTTTTTAGTTGGGAATAGGTGGTTTCAAGCTTGTTTGTGAAGGGGAGGTCTGATATTGCATTGGGTGTGATGCCCTAATGTGAAAATATGAGTTTTCCTCATGAAAAGTGGAGGTTTTGGTGGGCCAATGTGAGTTTTGTGAGAATGCAACATTATTTCATGTCTTATTAAGCTTGTGTAGACCAATTCAAACTTGTTTGAAGAGGTTTTGTGTTTTGGTTAGATTAGGAAGTGACTTTTTCAATAAACCCCTAGGGTTTTGGCTAAAAAGTAGGGTTTTATGGATTACCCTTTGTACGGTGGTATGTTAGAGTTCTAATTGTGGTTTTGGAGGTTTTGAAACATTTAAATTGCTTCCCAAAGGTTTGTTAGGGTTTGGATAAGTTTCAAGTATAGTTTCTTTGGAAAAAAAGGCTAATTAGAAGCCTAAAATTGTGAAAAGGTGAAATTTGAGTGCTCTAGTCTTGAGTGATTATAGCTGGATTTTGAGTATGTCAAAGTTTTTTCAAATGATTCCCTAAAGAGGTTCATGTCATGGATTGATGAGGTGTCATTGAGATAAGTACCTGATTGATTTGATTCCTAGTGCTACAAGGGAAAAGAGTGATTTTGAAGAAATGATGAAATTGTGAGGAGTTTATGGCCTGATAGTTGTGTTTGTAGATTGGAATTGTGACTTTGTGTGTTGTAGGCCTCCCCCTATTGCATCAATCTACAAACCATCATATTGACTATATTACATGACCTTTTACATACATTTTAAATTTCAAAATTCAATTTTTACATTTGAAAACTAATCAACAATCAAAGTATAAGGTGCTATACAATCTGCACAAGCTTGAAACAAAAAAGGAAAGTGTTGCAAATACAAAAAACATCCTTTATTTACTAATTTTTCAATTGTGCAACTAATGCAAGTTTTGCAGGTTTACACCAAATGACATCTTTTGTGCAATATCACTTCTCTAATCACCTAATGACCTCTTTGGGACTTTGAATACATTACATATGACATTCACATGACCTTTTTCACATTGTTTACATTTCAAAATTCAAATTTTGCAAATTTTCCTATTGAAGCCATTTACAAAACAAGGTGCTACTACACTAAACATGAGCTCCAAAATTATAATATTTGAGTAAATCTCATTACAATACCTTAGGAAATTTGTTCTCACAAATATTTTACAATGTCACTCATACATTTGAGATTCTCTTTAAATGTCTACATCAGAGGTGCTCATTATGATGTTAACTTCAATTGAGTAACTTGAGATTCCCTCTCTAAGCTTCACACGATATTTTATAATGGCTTCAAATCAAAATTGATATTTCTCAAGATCATCAAAATAAGGATGTTGCATTGCTTTTTTGGCTGATATTCTCCTTGATGGCTCATAAATCAACATTTTTTGCAACGAGAGACTAATCAATTTTTAGTAGTTTACTTACAAATACGCAAAGTAAAAGAGACAAATAAAGAGCATCCAAAATGGAAATGAAATGAAAATAGATGGAAGGAACTTACAGATAGGCATGCCAGTCTCCAAACTTAGTCACTCCTAGTCATACATCTTCACTACGAGTTCCAAGATACCTATTGCACACAACACCTCTCATGAATAGAGTAAGTTGAAATTTGAGATGCTCTTATAATGTCTACATCATGGCTACTAATGATAAGTTAACTTCAAATGAATAACTTGAGATTCCCTCACCAAGATTTTCACACACTTTTGTAATGGCTTAAAATCATGATTGAGATTTTTCAAGATCATCAAAATAAGGATGTTGCATTGCTTTTCTAGCTGACATTCTCTTGGATGGCTCATAAATTTGCATTTTCTACAAGGGGACACTAATCAATTTTTAGTAGGTTACTTACAAATAGGAAAAGTAAAAGAAGATGATATCATTTCCATGAAACAAATTAATGCACATGCAAGTATAAATTAATAAGAACCGATGTACATACTTACAAATTAATCCAACGAACCATCTGGGTCTGCTCTACTCTTTATTGTGTCTAGTATTGCTTCGTGGTCAGACTCACAGGCCTTCCACAAGACCTTGTTCAAAGGTCTACCCCCATATTTGGTTAAATGAAAATTGGATGCCACGACAAGGTTCGAGTAATGAAGAATATGATGATGTGTGTCAAAGTCCTCAAACAACCAATGTTTAACACTCTTATGTGGGTACCTTTTAAGCCACATTCCAGTAACAACAATCGAGCTTGTAGGGTATTCAATGGTTTCTCCATCTATAACTAGGGCCTCCTATTTCTTTTTGGCCTCAACACAATGACACAAGTAATAGTCTATTCCCTCTTCATTGTTTTCATCTGCAATAACTGCATAAACTTGTCTTGCATTGATATGTGCAGCAAATCTCTCAAAATTAGTCAACATTACGAATGCACTACAAAGTAATATAACAATATGGAATTTTAAAAACTAAGCAAGAAAATATATTACTTGGTTGAACTAAATCTGATACGTGGTAAAAGTCAACCGATGATTCCATTTGTGTTAGTTCCAATGTCGTTGGAGGGAGATAAATGTGAAGTGGGCTGAGATAACTTGTCAACCATTTGTCAACCACTCCCCTAACTCAGAATCGTTCTAGGCTTGCATTGTACATGAAGAACAAAAGCGTGCCATCTTCTATGTATGAATACTCCATGAACCTACATTTGAGCTAAGGAAAGAGTGTGTCTCACTCGATCATGTTAGTGTACGACAATCCTCATATGGTGTAATGTTAGTATCATCCATCAACCAAAAATACCTATGAATTGAAGACGTACCTTCATTACCTACACCCATCAAAGCATTACACCCCTTGATAATTGATCTTGCATCTGTCAACTTTTCACTATCTTTATACTTTAAACCTTCTCGTGCTAATGCTCTTTTCATTCATGTTCCTACACCATCATGCTCCCTCTTTCCATGCCCAACCTCACAAAAGTTCCACATATGTTGTACACCTATAATGACATGCATCCTACTCAACCAGTAGAACATGTGCAAGTTCTTTCAAACTATGTTGCATAGTTATCTGACCATATTATATGCCGACAATATACTATGCTTCTTTGAGCCAAATTACTGTAGAACATTTGGAAGCAACCTTGCACAAACTCTGGAGAATGTGTGCGATCATCACTAATATAAGAGCGATACTCCCTCAATACCTTCCTTTGTTCCTCTATACTATCAGTTGTATGAATGAATGCTATTTGCACAAATATTGAAACTTGTGTGGAGTTGTAATATTGTGATTGCACCTCATGCTATGGTTGTAAAGTGTAGTTCTCTACAAAATCAACCACTGATACTATGCTGCCAACTAGAAAGGTGTCCTTGCATAGCTTGAATTGCATGTCCATCCATCAGGCTCTATGGGTATGCCTTGCATACTCATACACTATATTGTCATGAAACATGGACATAAACTGATACACTGGAATCTTCTAAACAACCAAATCACACCTTTTTCCTTGAGACCCATCTTTTGTAGCGTATGCCACCATTTTATATTTCCCGAACTCTACTTGTTTTTCTCCCACCTTATCTATGCTTTCCATATGTTGACATACTAGCATATGCTGCAAGCCACTGCAATGCTTGCATGAGCCATCCAAGCATGTTGTCCTATAGAATATTTGACCATCCTCTATTTCACATAATTTTTTTGATAAGAACTCTCTTGAAGATTTTGGTGGGGCTTCTATGCCACAATCCTACAAAACATTTTTAGTATGCAAATCACAACATATAGAATGATAACATCATAATGGTTAGAGAATTCAATATGTAGTCTACAACAACAAGTAGTGTGTGTGTGATTTATCTTGACATAAAAATGTTTAAAAATTTAAAAAATCTTTGACAAATACTAATTTGAGGATAATCCATTTGAAATTTATGAAAAAATTGGGTTTGAGTCATCCAAAAAATGCTTTGGATGTGGCTCATGGTTCTGACTACTGATTCTCCTTCTTACCACATCCCTTTCATTCAAAGATGGCCTTGTGTTATTCTTCCAATACTCTTCAATTAGTGTTCTCAATGCCTCAACAACTTTTTTATCTTTTTGTGGCAATCTCCTTGAGAAGGCCCATAATTCATTTTAATCAATGCCCTCAATTCTTTGCCACCTTTGAATGGCTTTTGATAAAGCTTTTCTACTAATTCTCATTTGTTGACTAGTCTTTTTAATGAGACTAGATCTCTTTGCTTGACTGCTTACCAAAGTTGATGTAATGACATGTCATGTAACATTACTATCCTTTGAGTGTGAGGTCATACCCACACTCTCATATGCATCCATTAGATTCTTCACAATAGTGTTTTCACTTGATGAATTCAATGTTCTCAACCCAAGAGTCTTCATGATGTCTCTATACTTTATACCCTGCATCATTTCAACAAATAGTTGGCATCTTATGGTCTCATTTAGCCTTTCAAAGTAGAATTTCCAAGTCTTATCAGCATATCTTCTACAAGTGTGTGCCGGAATCTTACCTTCCATGTGCTACAAAATATCCTCATCAATATTAATCAAATACTTTATCTTTATATGCAAAATTCTAGGTGGTGTTCTCCTAGGTACATACATCTCAACATTATGAATTTCATCAATATTTAATTGAGGTAGGCTAGATTGCATACCTTCGATCGATGGTGGAGTAGAATACATACCTTGAGGTTCTCGTGGGGATGATGGCATCCCTTCTTCATCAAATCGGAGTGATGATGTACTCTCAACTTGAGATGTGCTAGATGGTGTCCAACCATATTCACTTGCGATAGATGGTGTCCCTCCATATTCACTTGTGGTAGCTGGTGTCCCTCCATACTCGCTTGTGCTTAATGTTGTCTCTTCATATTCACTTTCTATAGAGGGTGTGTTTCCAACTACGGTATCTGAATCTATCTTAGAACGATGCTTTCACATTCATGCGCTTTGTGCTGCCAAATCCTATTCTCTTTTTGACAATTGAGGTTCCTCTTTAGTTGGCTTGTTTTCATCAATAGTAGCTAATTTATTCTTTTCACAATATGCCACCACTCGTTCTCTCTCCTTTTCTTTGAAGGTTTCATACTCTTCTTCTGTTAGTTTATTCCTTCCTCGTTTCTTTAGCATGGTGGATAATTTTACCTGTAGCATGGTAATGAGATGAATATTAGTTCCTAAAGTATTTGTCCATTCAAATAAATGAAATATGTCATTCAATGCTTCATAAAAAATACTTATAATCATTTTGTACAAGACTATTTCTAGCATAGACAAAGGTGGTGCAAGGGTTGGTTTGTTGTTTCAGTCTGATCATTTTGAGTTGGTTGGGGTCTTCACCACCTAGGTTGCTACCATGCTGCCCCTACCTTCTCAACCCTACCACATTGGCAAGCTAGTGGAGTGTTGGCAAGCTAGCCCACTCACTAGCTTACCAATGCAGTCGGGTTGAGAAGTTAGGGGCAGCATATGCCTCATAGAAATGGGCTGTAATGGTGTATCACCGTGACACCCCATTTCTATGAGGCATACGCTACCCCTACCTTCTCAACCCATCCACATTGGCAAGCTAGCTCACACACTAGCTTTCCAATGCAGTATGGTTGAGAAGGTAGGGGTAGTGTATGCCTCATAGAAATGGGGTGTCCCCATTTCTATGAGGCATACACTACCCCTACCATGTCAACCATTTTTGAGACCAGCCTGAACATAGTTTTAAGGTTTGAAATTCATTTAAAATGGTGTTTTGACCCATTCCTCTAACTGTTATAACTCTAACTTGAGGAATGGGTCTACAACATCACTAAAAAGGTGTGTGAATGTTGAGTGTTTGTAGGGGAGGTCAAGAATTGAGTTGGGCATGAAGCCCTAGATTGAAATTTATTATTTTCCATGTGAATTTGAGAGGTTTTGACATGCTAAATTGAGTATTGTGTTAGGGAAGTGTTGTTTCTTGTTGAATTGAGTTTTTTCAGGCCATTTTAGACCTATTTGAGGTGGTGGCATGTTTTGATAAGGTTGGGAAGTGTGTTTTCCAATAATCCCTAGGTTATTTGGCTTAAAAAGTGGGTTTTTGGTTTTCGCATCTTGGTGGATGAATTTCTAAGAACTAATTGTGAATTCTTTGGTTTTAATACATATAAATTTCTACCCAGATGTGTTTGGAGGTTTTGGTCAACTTTCAAGATAAGTTTCTTTGCTAAAGTGTCCTAATTTGAGGCCTAGTTGGCGTAGAAATCCTGATTTGAGAAAGTTGTTACAAAGTAACCAATAGCGGTTTGTTGGTATGTGATTGTGTACCTTGAAGGGTCCTTGAAATGGTTCAATTCTTGGTCTAAAAGAATTTTATCGAGAATAAATACCCGATTGAATGAGATGGCAATGCTACAAGGAAGAGTGTTGATTTGGTGAAAAGTGAAATTTTGAGAATTGTGACTTGTGAATTGTTGTTGTTGGTTGATTTTTTGTGTTCATTTGTGTTGCAGGACCTCCCCTAGTTGCATCACAATTCAAATTATTTGTCCATGCTTCTATTTTGAGCCATGATTGCAAGATAGGTTGCACCTTTCCTCGTGTTACTAACTTAGCCTTCAATAAAGAGTCTTCTAATAGTGGAGAGAAGGGTTAGAATCCCTTGTAGGTAGAATAATCAAGGAAAAATTTAAAATGTATCACAAATAAAAGTGATGAGGTAAGTTTAGTGATGAGGTAAATTTAGAAATAGAGATGAAAAACAAAATAGTTTCTAAGATCTATCAATGTGGGAGGAGTATATTCCACTTTTTTAGAGAGATGTATGGAAAATTTGGTAGCATACACAAGGAAATGAGCTACTTGGTATAATAGTTTGAAAAAATACCTCAATGAAAGCTTCAGAGAGTGGTATGCACTTCCATAATAAAGGATTGAGAAATGATGTTTTATTTTACTTCCTTAAAACGTATGTCATATATATGTGTATACAAAATGTGGAAGTATACACAAGGTAAGTCAATTGTTAAATAACAAAATGCCTCAAAGAGATGTGGTTTAAAAATGTAATTGGAAAGTGTATATAATTGTGTAATTTAAAATGTACATTGACTACCTAAGGTTATAATGACAAACAAACAATGATCAACATGGAATATGCAAAATAACAAAAATGAAAAGAAGCCATAATAGAATGAAAAAAATGTGTAAAGACTTCACATACCTAAAAAACCAGAGTTTCAAATGGAGGAGTTCAACCCAATTATGTAGCCTTAGCTTCTTCTTTCTTCAAACACCTCAACAATTTGACTTTTTCAAAAGCTTGTTTCCCTCCAAACTTCAATTGTATATAAATTTTCAATGGAATTCAAACTGCAACACAAAATGCACTTGTGTTATAATGTTCTCACATTATAACACGCTCACGTTATAATGCAAGCACGTTATAACATGAGCACGTTATAACCCGAGTGCGTTATAATGCAAGCACGTTATAACCCAAGCATGTTATAATGTGAGCATGTTATAACTCGAGCACATTATAACGTGACCACATTATTTCTTCCTAAAATGGCCATATCTCTACTTCTTCAAAATGCACTCACATTATGAGAAAGTTGGTTTTTTAATAGATTTCTTTTCTCTTTTCCTATACCCTATATACCCCGAGTCTCTCTCTTCCCTCTACCCTTATACTCTAATTCTATCTCTCTCCCCTCTACCCTCTACCCTCTACCCTTAACCCTTATACCCTTTATCTCTCTCCCACTCCCTCCCTCTCTCTATGTCGAGTCTCACCCTTGTCTCTCAACCCCTACCCCCTATCCCTCTCTCAACTCCCTCTCTCTCACTCACTCCTCTCTCAATCACTCACTCACTCACTCACTTTCTCTTTCTCACTCACTCACTCACTCCCTCTCTCTCCCTCTCCCTCTCTCACTCACTCTCTCCCACTCCCTCCCTCTCCCTCTTGAGTCTCTCCCTCATCGCTCAACCCGTATACCCTCTCCCTCTCTCAACTCCCTCTCTCTCTCACTCACTCTTTTGATTTCTCTCCCCTCTACCCTAAACCATTATACCCTCTATCCTCTACCCTCTATCTGTCTCTTGCTCCCTCCCTCTCTCTCTCTAGTCTCTCCCTCATCTCTCAAACCCTATACTCTCTCCCTCTCTCAACTCCATATCACACACTCATTCATTTGATCTCTCTCCCCTCTACCCTCTACTCTTAACCCTCTACCCTCTATCTCTCTCAATTCTCTCCCTCCTACCCCCTCTCCCCCACTCAATTCTCTCTTCCTCACTCACTCACTCCCTCTCTCTCCCTCTCTCTCACTCACTCACTCTCTCCCACTCCCTCCCTCTCTCTCTCGAGTGTCTCCCTTGTCTCTCAAACCATATACCCTCTCCCTCTCTCAACTCCCTCTCTCTCACTCATTCACTCTTTTGATCTCTCTCCTCTCTACCCTAAACCCTAAATCCCTATATTGTCAACCCTTAATCCATAATTCTATCTCTCTCCCAATCTACCCTCTAACCTCTACCCTCTATCTCTCTCCCACTCCCTCCCTCTCTCTCTCTCAATTCTCTCCCTCTCTCAACTCTCACTCACTCACTCACTCATTCAATCTCTCTCCCCTCTACCCTATGCCCTTAACTAGAAACCCTAAACCCTTAACCATAAACCCTTAACCATTAAACCCTAATCCATTAAACCTTAAACCCTTAAACTTGAAACACTCTACTCTTAACCCTCTACCCTCTATCTCTCTCAATTCTCTCCCTCCTACCTCCTCTCCCTCACTCAAGTCTATCTCTCACTCACTCCTATCTTTATCCCCTCTACCCTTAACCCTTAAACCCTATACCTACTACCCTCTACCCTATAAACCCTTAAACACTCAACCCTCAAACCTAAAACCTCAATCCTTAAACCCTAAACCCTTAAACCCTCTACCCTCTACCCTCTACCCTTAAATCCAAGAAAACTCTCTACCCTAATCCCTAAACCATAAACCCTCTAGCCTCAACCTCTATACCCTCCACACTATACATTGGACCCTCAACCCTAATCACTCAACCCTATATCGTATACCCTCAATTCTCTACCGTCAACCCTTGACCCTCAACACTAAACTATCGACCCTTAAACCCTCTACCCTCTACCCTCTACCTTATAATTTAAACCCTCAACCCTCAACCCTTAATCCCTCAACCCTCAACCCTTAAAACCTCTACCCACTACCCTCTACCCTATAAACCCTTAAACACTCAACCCTAAAACCTAAAACCTCAACCCTTAATCCCTTTACCCTCTACCCTCTACCCACAACCCTAATCCCTCAACCCTTAAACCCTTAAAACCACTTAGTAAATTCTCTACCCTAATCCCTCAACCATCTTGACTCTTAATCCCTCAACCCTTCAACCCTAATCCCTCAACACCCCCTATACCCTCTACCCTATACATTGGACCCTCAACACTAATCCCCCAACCCTATACACTCAATCATCTACCATCTACCCACTACCCTATACACTCAACCCTAAACCCTAAACCCCCAACCCTTAAACCCTCTACCCTCTACCCTCTACCCTCAATCCTCTACCCTCTACCCTCAACCCTAATCCCTCAACCCTTAAACCCTGAAAACCACTTAGTATACTCTCTACCCTAATCCCTCAACTATCTTGAACCTTAATCCCTCAACCCTTAAAATCCCAATCCCTCAACCCATATACCCTCTACCATATACATTGGACCCTCAACTAATCCCCCCAATCCCTGCCTCAATCCTCTACCTCAACCCCTTAAACCCTCTACCATCTACCTGCTCAGCTACACCCAACCCTCAATTTCTTAACCCTCAACCCCTTAATCCCTCAATCCTCAACCCTCAAACCCTAAACCCTCAACCTCTGATACCTCTACCCTGCCATTGAACTCTTAACTGATCCTTCAGCCTTGTGTGCCTGACCCTAGTCCTCAGCCTATACCATAAACCCAGCGCTGTCCTTGATCCTGCTGGGTCCTCAGTAGCCTATGCCCTCTATTCTCAACCCTCTACCACCTATGGAATTGGATCCTAGACCCTCATATATCTATGTACCTCCCTCATCTTCTCTCCTTTCTCTATACATCCATCCTCCTTCTCTGCCTAATCCCTCAACCCTAAACCCTAAACCTTAAACCCTTAAACACTCAACCCTAACCCTTGACCCTCAATCCTTAAACCCTAAACCCTTAAACCCTCTACCCTCTACCCTCTACCCTCAATCCAATACGCTCTACCCTAAGCCCTAATCCCTCAACCCTTACACCCTTAAATCAAAGAAAACTCCCTACCCTAATCCCTAATCCCTCAACCCTTAAACCCTAATCCCTCAACCGCTATACTCTCCATCCTATACATTGGACCCTCAAACCTAATCCCTCAACCCTACCTTATACCCTGAATCCTCTACCCTCAACCCTCAACCCTACCCCCTAAACTCTCAACCCTTGACCCTTAAACCCTCTACCCTCTACCCTATACATTAAACCCTCAACCCTCAATTCTCAACCCTCAAACCTTAATCCCTCAACTCTCAATCCTTAAACCTTCAACCCTCAAACCCTATACACTCTACCCTTTACATTGGACCCTCAACCTAATCCTTCAACCATATACACTTAAACCTATACCCTAAACTCTCTACCCTCAACCATAAACCCTTAACCCTAAACCATTTAACCCTAAACCCTTAAACCTTCTACCCTATATGCTCAAACCAATACTCCCTACCATTGACCCTAATCCATCAACCCTCAACCCTTAAACCTTAATACCCTAGAAACCATCAACCCTATACTCTCAACCCCTATTGCTTTCTCTCTATCTATACATCTCACCTCTCCCTCCCTTCCTCTCTCCTACCCCCTCTAATTGTCTCTATCTACCCTCTCCCTATTTATACGTACCTCTTGTTCAATCAATCCCTTCCACCCTCTATCACTCCCTCTATCTATCTCTCTCTCTATCTCCCTCCCACTCTCTCCCACTCCCACTCCCTCTCTCTCCCTCTGAAAACCTACCTAGGTAACTCTCTCTCTCTCTCTCTCTCTCCCCCCTCTCTCTATCTATCCCTCCCACCCTACCTAGATAAGGCCCTCTCATTCCACCTCCATATTTCTCTCCCTCTATTAGGTCACTCCCTCCCACAACCTCTCCCTCTCTCCTCTCACTCACACTCCCTCTCTCTCCCACTCCATTCCTCTTCCACTCCCTCTCACTACTTATCTCTCAAGTGTCTCCCTCTCACGCCCCTCACACTCTCAAGTCTTTCCCTTTAGCACTCTACCCTCTATCCTCTACCCTATACCCTAATTTTGTCTCTCTCCCCTCTACCCTCTACCCTCTACCCTCAACCCTTAAACCCTAATCCCTCAACCCCTATTCCATCCACCCTATACATTAGACCCTCAACCCTAATCCGTCAACCCTATACCCTTTACCCTCAACCCTCGACCCTTAAACCCTAAACCCTTAAACCATCTACCCTTTATCATCTACCCTATACATTAAACCATCAACCCTAAATCCTTAAACCCTAAACCCTCAACCCTCAATTCTCAACACTCAACCCCTATACCATCTACCCTTTACATTGGACCCTCAACCTAATCCTTCAACCATATACCCTCAAATCTATACCTAAACCCCCTCTGCCCTCAACCTAAACCCTTAAGCTAAACTAACAACTAAACCCTTAAACCTTCTACCTATACCCTTAACCCAATACTCTACATCGACCTAATCCATCAACCCTCAACCCTTAAACCCTAATACCCTATAGTTCCTCCACCCTAATCTGTCAACCCTAAGCCCTCAACCCCTATCGCTTGTTCTCTATCTACAAATCTCACCTCTCCCTCCCTGCCTCTCTCCTATCCTCTCTAATTGTCTCTATCTACCCTCTCCCTCTTTCCACATACCTCTCATTCAATCAATCCCTACCACCCTCTATTACTCCCTCTATCTATCTCTATATATCTCCCTTTGACTCTCTCCCACTCCCTCTCTCTCCCTCTCTCTTGTCTCTCCCTCCCACCCTCTCTCTCCCCCCCTCTCTCTCTCTCTCCCCTCTCTCTATCTATCCCTCCCAACCTACCTAGATAATTCCCTCTCACTCCACCCCCCTCTTTCTCTCCCTTTATTAGGTCACTCCCTCCCACAACATCTCCCTCTATCAAATCTCATTCACACTCCCTCTCTCTCCCACTCCATCACTCTCACACTCTCTCTCACTACCTATCTCTCAATTCTATCCCTTTCACCCCCTCAAACTCTCAAGTCTCTCTTTTTGGCACCCTACCTACATAACTCTCTCTTTCTCTTTGTCTCTCTCTCCCCCTCTCTCTCTCCCACTCTCTCTCCCACCCCTCTCTCTCTCTCTCACTCTTTTATCCCTCCCACTCCTACCTTAGCTAAGTCCCTCTCACTCTAACCCCTTCTCTCCCACTCCTCTCTCTTAAACTCTCACCTCCCCTAACACTCTCTAAGTTCTCCCTTTGGTACCCTACCTACATAACTCTCTCTTTCTCTCCATCTCTCTCTCTCCCTCTCTCTCTCTCTCTCTCTCAATTCTCTCTCTCCCACCCCCCTCTCTCTCTCATTCCCTTTATCCCTCCTCACCCTACCTAGCTAAGTCCCTCTCACTCCTTCTCTCTCTCTCTCTCTCTCTCTCTCTCTCTCTCTCTCTCTCTCTCTCTCTCTCTCTCTCTCTCTCTCTCTCTCTCTCTCTCTCCTCCCCCTCTCCCTCTCTCTCCCTCTCCCACCCTACCTAGACAACTCTAGATCTCTCTCTTAAAATTATCCCTCCCTCTAAAGACATACATAAATACATACATACAAGCATAATACATATGTGCATACAATCCTACATACATACAAGCATACATGTACATGCACGTATATACAATCTTACACACAAGTAGGCATACATACAATATACATGCATTGATACATACATGCATACATACATACATACATGTGCATAAAAACATACAAATATATAAACATACATTCAATTTGTATTTAACATAAAACAAGACATAACACGAGTGTCTTATACCACTCACATTATGTCTTGCTAGACATGCTCCCCACAAACAAAAACCATGTCAAAACTGACATATAACGTGAGCGCATTATAATGCGCTCACATTATATCTTGCTTTGGGAATCCCCAAGCCTTAGGATTGGTATTTTCCTTGGAATACCAACCTAAAGAGTTGGAGGGCATTCCCAATGACTAGAGACGTGTTTTTGTAATTTCTACAATATTTCACATAATCAGGTTTGTGCTCACTATCAGGATTGCACGTGGCTCAATATAAAAAAAATCAAACATCTGGGTAATGTTAGGTTCTCTCTTAGCTATCCAACGATGTAATTTTTTCACTTTCTGACAATGTTAAGCCATTCATCCATAATTTATTTTGTTTGTATGTCTCTTTTTTGGCAAAAATAAGTGTTTGGTGTTTTTTCGTTATAAATTAACCGTTCATCGAAATTTCAAATAAATTACATTTTTAGAAACTAGACTCCGTTCTACAATTTTTTTATTTTTTTATTTTAAAAATTGTAGGGGTAGCATAGGAAAAATTCTATTTTTCAGGAAGTGTCCACTTCAAAAATTAGTAAAAAAAAAATATTCATTAAACAATTATCAGAAAAATCATGCATCAACTACATACTATTACCTAACTTTTGACTATAGCGATTTAAACAAAAAAAAAAAAAAAACCACCAATTTGTGTATGTCCCTCATTTGAACCCCTTAATCTCAACCATTTTCAAAATAAATTAGTAGTTTAGAAAGTAGACTCAAAGCACTTGAATCCTTCTTTTTGTTCCATCTCAACATTTTTAGTGTAAGTATCCTCAATTTCATGTCCAAGGTCAGTATTTCCTAATTTCAGAAAAAAAGTGGCCACTTAAGCCCCCATTTTGGGAACCATCTTGGTGCACTTACCCTCGTCGTCAATATTAGTAGATCCTTCCCATAAAATATTATATATATTTTCTTTCCCATTAATGTGTGGTTAAGTAAAAGGCTCAAATGAAGAGAATATAGAATGTGTGCAAGAAGTTGAGTCCGCTTTATGGCCAAAAAGTGGAAGTGTTTTCCTTGGTTTTCAAAAAAAATTGTATTTAACCTTAAAATTTGAAGCACTTAGAGATGCAATCTTAAAAAAGGTCATTAATCATTAAATGTAGTACTCAGAGTCTAGTTTCCAAATATGTAATTTATTTTAATACCTAGATGATACAAATTGATTTTCAATAGGCATGTCTAAAAACCACTATTTAAAAGTCACCTTTTTTTACCATACCATGGATGTGTACATCATCTATATTTTGACCTAAATAATTGAATATTTTTATTTCTTTTGGAAAAATATTTGTAACACACTAAAGAATATTGGTGATATTTTTTTGCAATTTTTTTGTAGGTTTTCTTGTTAATTTTTTGTTGGCCATATTTTTTGTTTTGAAAAATCCTCATGTACATCATGCATAAGATGACCTAAATTTATCACTTTTTGATTTTTTTTCAAATTGAAAAGAATTTTCTGAAGAATGTTGACACAATTAATTTTTCAAAAAAATTATTTTAATAAAAAATTATTAAAATACTAAAAAACCCTAATATTTCAAGTTTATGGACTAGTTTCATCAAAAATTATTTGAAAAATAGAGAAAATAATCCAATTGTAAAATAAATTACATATTTTGAATCTACACAGTTTCAACTATAATGGATTTTAATATTGTCAAAAAATTATACAAAAAAGGTCTTCAAACATATGTCCAAAATCACTCCTTTCTTGTGACATTGACAATGTGACCTTCAAGTTGTTGGTCAAACTAGGTCCAAAGCTTAGGTTCGAGTCCCCAAGCCTTTTTACTGACCCAAAAACCATAGCAAAAATTGGGCCAATTTTTTTTTAAAATTTTCAAAACAAGATCCCATTTTTATTTTTTTATTTTAAGACTTTATGAAATGGGATCCCGTTTGCTAAATAACGGGACCCTATTTCATTTTTCCCAATTTCCAGTTTATTTCTAAGTTCAAAACTTCCACTAGAAGTGGACTCATTTTTGTGCTTTTACCCCATACCTTGTCATGAAGACATGCAATGTGAGTCTCCAAAATAAAAAGTTCACCATCCTAACCACATACTAGTAGATGAAAAGATTCAATTGAATTTCATCTTATCTATTCTATAAATCATTCTACTTGACATTGATTTTATATGTGATGATAATGTCAAAGAAGAGGATGCACTAGATGACATAAATCAAGTCAACTAAATATTGTGCTTCTAAAGAAGGTGCTTCAACTCATCAATCTATTTTACATAACATTAATACTCATCTCCCTATTATTATAATATGTAAAATTTGATCTCTCCTTCTTAGATGATTCCTCTTAGAAGACAAAGAGGAATCAAAAGCATTATATTATTATGATTTTTTTTCTTTTCCATTGTTCTTGAAATAATTTTTTCTCTTTATTTTCTTTGTTATTTCAAACCTTCATATCTTTAGTGCTTTGAGTTGCAATAAGAGACTATGGTTTGAAATAATTAAACCTACACACATGTACCAATTTTTTTTTCTCCTTGACGAGTGATGAAGAAAACTTATCAAGTGAAGGAATCATAAATGTAGTATGAACAACATCTCTAGTCACATATAATGTAGATACAAACATTGAATAATTAGGACCAAGCTTGGTAGGGATGAAAATAATTAACTAGGTGTTTTATTTCTCAATACCACACTATGTCAATTGTAATCTGATAAATTTTATTTTGTTGAATATATCCTAGATACTATCAAAATTTATAGATTTTAATCCAATAATTTTATTCTCCAACTAAAAACCTTGCAATGCATCCTGCTTCCCAAAAATGACCCCTAAATGAGCCAAAATCTAATTGGGTGTAGTGAAATACTTAATGTAAAAAATGAGATCAAGATACATTAAGATGTATAATATGGGTATGTGCAAGATCATCATGGAAAAAGCAGACCCTTGAGTAGTGAAAAATTTTTAAAAATAGGAGTTAGGCAACTTGATGTAAAAATTTGAATAATTTATCTATATTATTTCAAAAATATGTAAGAATAGAATTTGTAGCGAATTGAATGTAGTTTCTAAACTACTAGGTTTATTTTTTTAAAATCTATTTGGTGAAAATTTGAAATTTCAATGCAGTAGTACTTAAATTTCAAGGAAAAAATAAGAAGTAGGTGTCTATCTGACCACTCTAACCACAATAAAATGATAATATTTTTTTATAATATTTTAGATATAAGTAGAGGACTTATGTCCCGATGTGATGCATATATTTTTGTAATGTTTTCCATGTAAATAATTAATTATGATTTTTTTATTACAACTTTTAAAAAATATAAAAACTCATATGTCTGACCACCTTAACTTGGTCAAAACTTCATGAAATTCATTTTTTTTAATCCTATAGTATGAGAAGCATAGAATGTGACACATGTTTTGGATTCAAAAAATGTGATACCATTTGAAAGCTATAGATGTTTTTCAATCAACCTATCAATCAGGAATTAGGTCGTAATTCAAATAGAAAATGAATAATAAATATTCATTAAATTAAAAGTAAAGCATAATTTATATTGGTGGAAAGCTGAGAATATCCTTTAAAAACTCTTTTCATTTCATCAATTTTGGGTTAAAAATAAGTCATCAAACACATACCCTACACATACCCATCATATCGCCACTTTTTGGCCCATCATGAACCTACACATACCCATATTCTATAGGCTTCATCACATTTTTTGTCACTTTCTCTTTTCTATAGATGTTATTGGTTAAAGTTATGTATATATGGTTCTCAATGCAACCCTTGTTTCTTCATACTAATCTCCATTTTTTCACACATAATAATTATATGTGGGGTGAGTGGAGTGATGTGAGTTGGATATATATATATATATAATTTGGAAGGAAATACAGTAATATACCCCTCATTGATGCAAGTAAATACCCCTTTTCCATTTTTTTGTCCTTTTTGTATTTTTTTAAAAGTTAGACTAAAAAGGAAATCCCAAATTCTAACGAAAATAATAGGTACATGGTAATTATTTTGGAAAAGTAAGTTTCAAAATTATGTAGAGAATTGAACTAGCTTTCTAACACCACAATAATAAAAAATATTAAGATCTAGGTCTAAATTTATGAGCTTTAATCCAATAATTTTATTCTCCAACTAAAAACCTTGCAATGTATCCTGCTTCCCAAAAAAGACCCCTAAATGAGTCAAAATCTAATTGAATGTAGTGAAATAATTAATATAAAAAATGAGATCAAGATACACTAACATGCATAATATTCTATAGGCTTCATCCAATTTGTTATGCCACTTTCTCTTTTCTATAAATATAATTGGTTGAAATTATGTATAAAAAGTTTTCAATACAACCATTCTTATTTCTTCATACTAATCTCCATTTTTTCATCCATAATAATTATATGGGGTGAGTGGAGTGATGTGATATATATATATATATAGTTTGGAAGGAAATACGGTAATATACCTCTCACAATGCAAGTAAATACCCCTTGTTTCATTTTTTGTCTTTTTTAATTTTTTTTCTAAGAGTTAGACGAAAAAGGGAATCCCAAATTCTAAGGAAAATAATAGGTACATGGTAATTTTTTTCGAAAAGTAAGTTTCAAATTATGTAGAGCATTGAACTAGCTTCTAACACCAATAGATTTATGGTAGAAGGATTGGATCATATGCTAGGAAAAATGATTGACTTAGCCGTGTAGCATATCTTAGTCTTTTAAAATTCTAGTATTATGTAGATATTAGTGATGGGCTTTAGCTGTCATATCCAAAATCTTTTTGAATTCTAATTGTTGATCATAAACATTAGTACCAACATCCATCAACATTTCAAATTGGCAAGAACTAGGCACACTATAGATCCTCTTTTTTCAATTTAGCAACCTCAATTCTTTAATTTAAGTTGGACTATTTTTAAATCACACTTAAAGGTAGGAATGGAAAATAATTATTTACCTAACAAGTATATTCAAGATTCAAATATTAAAAATCAATATTTTGAAAATAAGTCATTTTTAATATCATGATGTTACACCTTGGAAAAAAGAAAGACACTCCCATTTTATTCTATATAAATATTATCCAGTTAAATAATCAAATAATCGATAACAATTTTACATCTCATCTATATAACCAATAATATTTTTTAATTTATATTTCATTCTTATTTGTAGAGTGATGAATACTTTTACAACAGTTCTAGATTCTAAACCTTCGAACAAAGGTAAACATTAAACATTGTAACCAATTGTTAAAAGAAAACTTTATTCAATGAAAAATAATTGTAATCTGCATTTTTTCTCAATAAAAAGAAGACTTTATTCAGTGAAAAGGTATTTAACAACTAGTCGGTCACGTGTTCGAATTTCTCCGATGGGTTTTGAATGAAATTTCAAATTTTCCATTGACCGTCGAAGGTCGTTAAAACGACGTCTGTTATTTAAGAGCTGTGAACGCAAAGAATTTCGACTCTCCACTCGCTTTGTTTGACTTTGTTATTGGTAGGCACAGAATTTTTCGTTATATAATTGATGTGTTTCTCTCCTGACGTAGAGTTGAGGAAAAAATTTATGCCCTTCACACCAAGAGAGTAATATTTGATTAAATTATATTAGATATTATATACAATTCTATTATATTTAGTAATTAATAAGGAAAGAGATTATTTAATTTTGTAACTTTATATTATGTGTCAATGGATGAAGATAATGAGATTGATGTATCTGAGAATTTGGAAATGCTCTCGACAATCATATATCTGGATCATAATTTTAACATTTTTCTATTCTATGTTGGATCACCTTTATTGTTTTGGATCTAGTTTGGAGCTATGAACTCCCTGTATACCTCTAAAATTGTTTTGCACTTTCAGAGTTTTTCTATCAAATTGATAGTGTTTTGAAATATTTTGATAATCGATACACTTAAAACATACACATGAATTCAAGAATGACTCTTGGGCTATTCAAATGTAGTAGAATGAGTGTGATCATATATGCTATATTTTTTGTTTAATTTGACTATAGATTTGAAATGAGTGTTATTGTGATAATTAACATATTTGCAAATAACACCAAATTATAAAGCCTTGTGCAAAGTTGTCCTTGGACCAAAAAGATTGGTCTAGTTGGCTAAATGTTAGCTTTTGATTTTTACATTTCAGTGGATCAAGATTGGGACTAGGAGAATGACCTTGCATCTATAGACATGCTTGTGTTAAACAACCATGTTGGATCTATGTTTGATAGGATTGAATTATGAATAATGAATGGATTAATAATCAAAATTGAATAAGTAAGCCATTTATATTAGGATTGCATGTACATAAGCATAAAGGTAAATACAATAAATAATATGTATATGGTCTCAACTATATGTATAAAAGTGCATCATTTATAACTATATAAATTCATTAAAGAATTGCCCCAATTTAAACAAAAAACTAAAAGGAAAATACATTAGGATGTGTTTTCCACCATTACAATTATTACATTTTTTAAATTAAAAAATCCTCTTAAATAAATAATAAAAACTTGTTCTTAGTTTAAATATCGTTTCCTATTATTGATTATTTTAAATATATATATTTAGACATATTATTAGAAGTTTAAAATATTTATATTCATGATCTATTAATATTTTATGAATTATTTAAAATTAAATTTCTTATTTTGAATTATTATAATCAAAATAAATATTTCCATTATGATTAACCTAGAATAAATAATTTAACAATTACTTTATGTAAGGATTTTAAAGCTAAGAATATAACAATAAATTTAAAATTAATGTTTTACATATTTTAAATAAATTAAATATGATGCATAGTTCAATTTTTTTAATGAAAAAATATGTTGTTGAAGATTCTAAGAATTAATTCACCAATGTGCTAAAAATTATGGCCTTATATAGGTGAATGCCTTAAAATTTGTAAAATGGTTGTAGTTTTATTTTGCTTGAATACATGCTTATGTAACTAATCTCTATAATAGTATAAATAAACTAATGCATGAAACAAAACATATGAAAATAAATTGGCTAAAAGACAAATGGAATTTTATCACCTTGATGGCACCACATATCCCCTAGAGCACCAAGATTACTCTAACCTCACTATACACAACCACTTGGATATAATAGTAATTTTATAGGGTAGCTTGCTATTTAAACACCTAGATATTGCTACAAGTAGTTTCATACACACTCAATCAACTTCATACTTATTGTATGTATTGTAATAAAAGTTCATATTAATCCCTATGGCTACAAGTTATAATATCATGCACAAGTACTTCCACAATATATCAAATCAATACATACATATAAGCATCTATATTTATGACTCCTAAACCACATTATAAATCATACATGGAACCCTAAACAAACCACTCTTACACTTATATTATCATATCACCACGAGAAGGCTCACTACATAAATGAGTTAGAAAAATGGGAGAAGCATAGTTGACTTAGGCACACAATCACATATCAGCATCAATCACACAAACATGGCTATAGTAAAATGATAATTTTTTATTGAATTCTCAAAAAAATAATATATTTTTGTTACAAGTTTTCAATACATTGGGGTTTCTAACCTCTCTTTTTTTAATCCTTGAACCGTAGATTTTTGGCACCAATGCACTTCTCTAACTCTTCTAGGGTTTTTCACCTAAAAGGAGAGAGGTAGGGCAAAAAATTCTAAGGGGTTCATTCAAATTATGTTATGTATGATGTTATCTAGGCTAAATGAAGTGAATTAAATGCAAGTAAGTGATCTATATGATTGATTATGAATGCAAAACTAAGATTTAAACTATGTTGGAAAACACACTGTGATATGAAAAACAGAAAGAGAAAGGTTGAATCAGAGTGCACCTAGGCAAGATTTAAGGAATCTAGAATGTCCTGAATGCTATTTGAAATTATTGAAAAATAAACAATGGGACTCATTTTCCCAAGGTCGTGAATTAGTCCTGCTATTGGTGAAATCTATCGGAAGTAAGTTTCTAACTGTCGGGATCTAGAATATGACAAAATATAGAATTTTAGTCTTAAGGTGGGACTCATTCGCCACTGGTGGCGGATCATTCTTCTCCCAAAATTTTGAGAAACCAAGAGACATCTCTGCAACACCAGATCTAGAAATGTCTGCCTGTCGGGTTGTCGAAGTCAATTTTCTAAGAAACAAAGGGTAAGTGCACAAAGCTGAGTCCACAAAACGTGGAAGTTTTTGCCTTAGGCAAAAAAATGAATTCGGCTTGCAAAAAATAGGATCCCGCTTTTTAATAAACGAGATCCCATTTTTAAAAAGCGGGATCCCGTCTTTAGAAAACGAGATCCTGTTTAGCTTCGAGATCCCGAGCCTAAGTTTAAAAAATGGGATCCCATTTTGAAAATTTTCCAAAAGCGGAAATTTCCAAAAATGGAAAGTTTTAAAGCGGGATCCGTTTTAAAATTTTTAAAATGGAAACTTCCAGAAAATTTCCATTTCGAAAGTTTTCAAAGCGGGATTTTTTGAAAACTTTCCATTTTTGGAAATTTTCGTTTTTGGAAGAATTTCAAAATGGGATGGGATCCCGTTTCATAGAACCATAAAAAATGGATTTTTATGAAACGGGATCCCGTTTTGAAACGGATCCCGTTTTTTAATGAAATGGGATCCCGTTTTTTAAATTATGAATTTTTGAGCGGGTTTTTTGGCTTGTTTTTTGGTTCGGGAAATGGCTTGGGGACCCGAACCTAAGCTTTGGACCTAGTTTGACCTGCAACTTGAAGGTCTGTTAATGTCACAGGAAAATAATGACTTTGGACATATGTTTGAAGACCTATTTTGCAGAATTTTTTTACGAAATTAAAACCCATTATAGATGAGACAGTCATTCCAAATATGTAATTTTTAATAATTTGATTTTTTTTTCTATTTTTCAATTAATTTCTAATGAAACTAGTCCATAAACTTGAATTATCGGTTTTTAGTATTTTAATAACTTTTGATCAACATAACATTTTTTTTGAGCGGATTGCACGAGAAAACTTGACAATTCTTTTAGTTTAAAAAATAAAAAATAAAAATGATAAGTTTAGGTCATCTTATGCGTGTTGTACACGACAATTTTCAAAATGACAAATATGCCTAATAAATATTTAATAATAAAAAAAAATTCAATAAAAAATTATAAAAACATATTAAAAGCAAGCTTTAGTGAGTCACAAATATTTTCCCAAAAGGATTTAGAAAAATATGATAATTTAGGTCAAAATATGGATGTCGTACGCGTGCATGGTATGGTATAAAAAAGTGACTTTTAAACAGTGGTTTTTAGAAACGCCTATTGAAACTCAATTTTTACAATCTGGGTATTGAAATAAATTACATATTTGGAAACTAGACTCCGAGTACTACATTTTATAATTAGTGACTTTTTTGAAGATTCCATCTCTAAGTGCTTCAAATTTTAAGGTCAAATGTGTCAAATTCTGAAAATCAGGGAAAACACTTCCACTTTTTGGCCAAAAAGTGGACTCAACTTCTTGCACACACCCTGAACATAAAACCTTCTCCAAGCTTGAAATATGATTGATTTGACTTGAAGCACCTAGTTGACTTGTTGACCAATCTTCAATCACCTAAATGCTTGTTAAATTTTCATACCTAGGTTTGCAAACACACATGGAAGAAGGGAAAAATGGTTGAGGGTTAGCAAATAGGGGTTTCCCTTGGTCAAACCCCACTTTGGTAATCAAACCCTTAATTAAATAATGAAATGCAAGAGAATGATAAACTAACAACATGCAAATTCTATCAACCTACCAAACCCTTGTTGATGAAAATCTGAAGTTGTATCAATGGATGTTCCACAATGCTTGAATAGTGCTTAATTTGATGTTGTAAGGTGCTTGAATGCTTAAGTGAATAGGTGAATGAGTGAACTTTATGAATGGGGGTTAGAATGGATGTAAAAAACACTTATTTATACATTATTGTTCCTTATTAACCTATTAATACCTCATCACAGGCTGACATCAAGTGATTTGGAATAAAAACCTGAAAGGAAATTTAAAATATTTTGAATTTGGAGCCAAGGGGGACCCATTCGCCACCCATGGCAAATGGGTCCCACCTAGGACTTGAAAATGGGTGTCAGGAATTATCTTGTATTTAATGTTGTTTGTCAGGCTTACTGTCAAAAATATAATTAATTAAATATTATAAGGGCATAAAAGGGTCAAATAAAGTATAAGAAAGGTGTAAATAGTGAAGTTGTGCCTAAAAAAGCATGAAATCTTGTTACAATACTTTACAACACTTTAAAATAGGACTTCATTGGTGATGAAAAGGTGATTTTTAGGTGAATTGTAATGAATAGAGTCTAGAAGAGTGTAGAAATATTTTACAACACCTTCACAAGATGTCATTATTTGAATTTTAAAGTACATAAATATGCATGTTCGAGCCATATTACAATATAAAATCAAAGAAAAATGGACCAAACATCATGAAACAAGACCTAAAAGGCCATGAAAATGACAAGGGGCCATTTTTCTACGGCATATTTAGGCCCCACTTTAGTGAGAGGATGAACTTGCTTCAAACTCACACTAAAGTAGCCATGAACATCAAAAGGAGGGTTCAAATGCACTTACGTTAGCAAGATGGAATAATAACGGTCAAGAGGGATGATCAAGCCCAGAGGATGAAAATCCCATGGCAAGCTAAATGTAAGAACAAAGTAACACACAAGTGTGAAGCTTTGATCATCTATCCAACTAGTTGTGGATTATATCTAGGCTAATTGAGATTATATACTCACTCTGGGGTGACATAACTCATGGTGGTCTATTGGGTGAGAAGGCCCAAGTATACTCACTCTAGGGCCAAGAAACTTCTAATTATCCACGAGGTGAGAAAGCCCAAAAATGGGAGATACATATGCTAGTTGGTATGCACTCACAAAACACAAAAGTGGATATAGGGAAAGTCATGTTGCTAGATGGGCTTCCTACTCAACCATATCAAAGTTATACCTCCTGATAACTTTAACAAGGTGCCATAAAGGAAAAATGCCAATTCATGCTTCATGAGACAAGCAAATCTTTGTATGCTTAGAACTCATGAAAAAAAAGGAAGGTACCATAGGCATGCAAGTTGCGTTATGCAGGATGAAGAAAAAGAAAAATGTAAAATGCTAAAATGTAAAATGTAAAAGATGTTTAAAGGAGTCCTGTTAAGTTCATGCAAGGTCAGACACTTAGGGAACATTGTGTCTAATGTCTCCAAGAGAGGACCAATCAAAGAATAGTATATTCACAACTTAGGGGATATAGTGTGTCACATTAGGCCACTAAGAGGAATGTAATATGCTAAGATAGATCATACTTGTTAAGGACATCACACCCAATGTCATCCACAAAGTGACAAACGCATCATATGAAGGACAAGGCTACACTAAGAACTAAGAACAAAAATGAATTATGGTAATGTATGCCCCCCACTTTAAAGGAATTGCTACACATCGCTCTATGAGAAATTACTTTAAAGTAGCGAAGGAAAGAAAAATGCAAAAGGAAACCAAGACATGAGAGCCAACTTGGAAAGCCCTATGCCAAGTCATATGTTTTGAAGTTAAGCTGTTTCATGCCAATGAAAATGAAAAACAAAGAAAAGGAGTTTCCCCCCAAAAAAGAGCACACCAAACACATAAGGGATCTACAGATTTTGGGTTTGTATGTTCATTGCTGCAATTTTTTCATGAAAGAGCTTGGAACTGTCATCATTCCCCAAAGCACATAGAATTGGAAGAATGACACAAAGAGAGTGAAAAAAAAAGAAAAGGAAGGTTTGTTTTGGGTCAACATGGAAGAGACATTGTGGTCTCAATGCTTGGCATCATCCCCAAAGGGAAAAAACAAGCGAAAATAAAATGAAAAGGTGAAAGAAAAGGAAAAGCTTTTGGGTCAACATGAAGGAGACATTTTGGTCTCAATTCCTTGCATCATCCCCAAAAGGAAAACATGAAACAAATGGAAAAAGGACCTTTTGGGTCAACATGGAAGAGACATAGGGTGTCTCTACACTTTGCGTCATCCCCAAAAGGAAAAACACAAAAAAAAAGAGAAAAAGACAATGCACAACATATAGAAGAAGTGTACAACGAGAGAGAAAACATTGAACACACGATACGAGGGAACATAATACACACATGAAAATGCAAGAGGACAAGAGAAATGAAAAAAGGTTAGCTATGCGAATGTGATTCAACCATCTAACAATTCATTTTCCTCCCAATCATGTTCAGTGTAATGCAAGTGCGGTTGATTGTCCAAAGGAAGAATTGCAAGCGCCGAACTAGGAGTTGTACCAGGTTCTTCACTTGGTGGAGAGAATTTATCATTTAAGCTCATGGTAGATGAAAATAAAGAGTTTAAATTATTGTGCACTTCCTCATCTATTTTTACTATCTCTGCATCATCATCATCAAGATTGATGACAACAAGAGGACAGAGGATCTAAGGAAGGGTGTATTAAAAGTTGTGGCTATTGGATTGGTTCATTTTGTTGGCAATGTTGGATTGGACTATCTTGAGATGGGTTAGGAGAAGGAGGGTGGTCATCTATTTCTTCTGTCAGAGGTAGAGATTGATTTTCTTTATTTTCTTCCATTCATGATTGATGAGCGAGGAGATAATGATGAAACCTACATTCCCTAACACCATGGTTTCGTTTAATTTTGTTTTGAAGTTGGTGAGGTGTAAGAGTGGATTGAGTCATCATAGGTTCCTTTTCTTCTAAAGTGGGAAGTACAGAAGAAACCAAAGAAGACGGGTCAACCACTTTCTCTTTATCTTTATACACTTGTTTAATGCGAGGAGGCATGTCAAGAGTTGTTTCATTTTCCCTTGGTCATTTAAACGATGGCGGGGAAGTGCCTAGGGGTGGTTGGTCATGAGGTTGTATGGTTTTTTTGATGTCAAACTTAGGTTGAAGCATGGTTTCATCTATGATGGGAGGAGTGGAAGTGGATGGGGACATGTTACAAAGAGACAATTTGGCTTTGCATTTTTCTTTGAACTTTTTATATGTTATGAAAAAGAAGTCCTTTCGAGGGGTGATGGGTTCCATAGGTTTAGGCCAAAAGACTTCTAAGGAAAAATTACCTTTAGAGGATAAGGGATTAAAGCCACTATGGTGTATGGTAAATATTTCATTGCCATGTAGAAACTTCAAACACTTGTGAACCACTAATTGGACCTCTTTCATTGATTGAAGCCAAGGGTGGCCTAGCCACAAATGAAATTGATCTGATTGTGGAATAATTAAAAAATTTACATCTGAAGTTTTGGGTCCTATCTATAAGGGGAGTACGATCAATCCGATCATAGGCCATGCAAAACCAGTATGTGTCTTAATCCATGTAGTTAGTTTATTATAATCATCTTGATAGAGATCATGTAATGCTAAAAACTCTTTTGTGAGCACATTCTCACCACAGGCGGGATCTATTAATATCCCATTGGTGGGCTTATCGTAGATTTTGGTAGCTATGTAAAGAGTACCATTAGGAAGTTTTTGAAGTATATCTTTAGCAAAAAAAGTGATACCAAGAGATTTATTGTTTTGGCCCTTATGAGGGATAATTCCTATCGTACCCACAAGTTTATCCATAGGAGTAACTTGGGTAAACATTGGAGTTATATCAGGTTGTTCACTATTTGTATTAACATTCATTAAATCTATGTTTGAAGGTTCACTAGCCTTGACAAATGAGATATTGTGTTTAGGCATGGGATTGGTGAAAATTTGTAAATTCTGGTTAGGGGGTGCAACTGACTTATTTCCTTGATCATTAACACCCACAATGGACAAATGGCTTGAATCGATGAGGTCTTGGACTAAATGTTTTAGATGCTTACAGTGTTCAATGTCATGTCCATTTAGGTGATGAAAATGACAATAAGCATTAGGTTTGAAGGTGGGTGGTAATGGCTGGGTGGGATTAAGTGGTTTAATGGGTGGAAAAGTGATCATGTGTTGTTGGAGCAATTGGTTCATTGTATTATGAAGGGTATCAGGTAAGGGAGTAAATTGTCTCTTCATTTCCCCATAGGTATAAGGCATCATTTCTTTAACAGTTGTCACTTGGTTTTGAATTGGTTGGGTTGGTTGCGGTTGTGGTTGAGGAGGCAGATTGAACTATAAAAAGCCTCTATTTGGTTTGCAAAAGTTTTTATTGTTGTGTTCAGGTTTTTCAGTTCAGTTAGAAGTGGATATTGAATCATGACTTGAAATCAAGTTATGATATTCACATAGGGTTGTGTAGAAGTGCATGAATGAAGGGAATTTCATCATAGTTAACTTATCCTAAAGGTTTGTGTGCAAATTTTTGATAAACATTTTCTGCAGATGTGAATTAGGAATTTTTACATCAACTTGAGCATACAATGACTGATAATGTGAAATGAAATAAGTGATTTTCTCATCAACATTTTTTCTACAATGCATTAGGTCAGCCATTGTCTTTTTAGGGGTCATATGAACTTGAAAATGAATTACAAAGGAATCTACAAGCTCATTAAATGATCATATGGAATGATTGGGAAAGTTGGAAAGCCACTCTAAGGAAGTATCTTTCAAGGTCCTTGGAAAATTTTTGGCTAAGATTTTATCATCAAGGACAAAATAACTGCATAAGGTTGTATAAGCATTGACATGATTGATAGGGTCTCTTTTACCTCCATATTTCTCAAACCAAGGAATTTATATCCCTTGTGGCATTTGTGTGCATAAGATTTCTAAAGATAAGGGGCTACTACAGACATGGTATGTGGGTGGAGTGGTTTGACCTTGGCTAATGTGGAAAGTTGTTGCATGGATGAAATGGTTGTAAGGAGTTGTGTAAGAATAGGGTTGGGGTAAGTGGTGTGAGGTGGAAGGGAAAATGGTGATGGAGTGTATGTGATGTTAAGGGAAGTGAAAGGAACGCTAAGAGGGGTGAAGGTAGTGGAAGGGACTTGCAATGCCACAAGAGAACTAGGAATGCTAGTTGGAATTGGTAAAGAAGGAGCCACATAACTAACCTAATGCATAGTTGTGGTGACTTGCGGATTGGTATAAGTTGGTATGGATGCTATCGTTGAAGGGGGAGGAACTTGAGGTCCTCTTTGGCTTACAAAAATGTTTGTGGATTGGGTATTAGAAGAGGCATGTTTATTGTAAATCTCAACAATTCTCTTCATAACTTGCAATCCATCATCACTTTCAATAAAATGATGAAGGTTTTCAATCGCAGGTATGGTAGTGGTGTAGATATTTTCAAGTGACAAGTCTTGTTGTAAATGTGCAACATCCTCATGGATATTAATGACCTTTTCTTGTGGGAGGGAGTTGTTTTGGGGGCCAACATTCATTGGATGGAAAGGTGAAGGCATAGAAGTGGTATTGTCAATGCCTAATGCACCATTGTCCATACTAGGAGTAGGAGCTCTTGAGATCCCAAGGTCCACAATGAAAGTGCTATCGCAGGAGGCCATGAGTCTAGAACTTCATCTCACTAAATTATTATCAATGGGGCACCAAACACTCATACAAGTACCACAAAAGATGGAGTGAATGCATATGCAATGCAATCTAGAACTTTTAAATGTAAATAACAAAAATTATGTTAGCTATAATAGAGAAAAAACTACAAAAACCAAAAATGTAGGAGAATGCCAGAAAATGTCTGAAAATGTTGTGTAAAAAGTGTAGAGGGATTGATTCACCCAAGGTGGCGAATGAGTCCCAATATGATATTTTTTTGTGTTTTCTAGAAATTTTAAAATGATTCTAATGCTTTTTAGAATGCAATTAAGGATGCAGTATGCATATTTTTAGTTTTTTCAATGATATGCAATGCAAAAATGAACACTAAACAAAGTTTTCACCAATGCAATGTGAGAATTCCTAGAATGCAAAAACAAAACAATCTCCTAATTGAATGTTGATGCAAATGTAATCTAGGATGCAATAGGTGAATGAAATAAAAAATGCAAAGTTTTCAAAATGCAGGTTCACCAAAATGAACCATATATTTTTGGCACTAATGCACTTCTCTAACTCTTTTAGGGTTTTTCACCTAAAAGGAGAGAGGTAGGGCCAAAAATGCTAAGGGGTTCATTCAAATTATGTTATGTATGATGTTATCTAAGCTAAATGAAGTGAATTAAATGCAATTAAGTGATCTATATGACTGATTATGAATGAAAAACTAAGATTTAAAGTATGCTGGAAAACACACTATGATATGCAAACAATGAACTAAGAATGGATGAAATGCAAAACAAAAAGAGAAAGGCTGAATCATAGTGCACTTGGGAAAGATTTAAGGAATCTAGAATGTCCTGAATGTTGTTTGGAATTACTCAAATTCAATAGTGGGACTCATTTTCCCAGGGTGGCGAATTAGTCCTACTACTAGTGAAATCTGTCATAAGTAAGTTTCTGACTATCGGGATCCAAAATATGAAAAAATCTAGATTTTCATTCTTAAGGTGGGACTTATTCACCATGGGTGGAGAATAAGTCCTCTCCCAAAATTTTTAGAAATCAGGAGACAACTCTGCAACAACATATCTGGAAATGTCTGCCTGTTGGGTTGTCAAAGTCAATTCTACAAGAAACACACATAAAACCTTCTCCAACCTTGAAATATGATTTATTTGACTTGAAGCACCTAGTTGACTTGTTGACCAATCTTCAATCACCTAAATGTTTGTTAAATCTACATACCCAGGTCTGCAAACACACATGCAAGAGGGGAAAAATGGTTGAGGGTTAGAAAATAGGGGTTGGGTTGTCAAAGTAATGAAATGCAAGAGAATGATAAACTAACAACATGCAAATTCTATCAACTTACCAAACCCTTGTTGATGAAAATCTTAAGTTGTATCAATGGATGCTCCACAATGCTTGAATAGTGCTTGATTTTATGTTGTAAGGTGCTTGAATGCTTAAGTGAATAGGTCAATGAGTGAACTTGATGAATGGGGGTTAGAATGGATGTAAAAACACTTATTTATACATTTTTGTGCCTTAGTAACTCATTAATACCTCATCATAGGCTGACATCAAGTGATTTTGAATAAAAAACTGAAAGAAAATTTAAAATATTTTGAATTTGGAGCCAAGGCAAACTCATTTGCCACCGATGACAAATGGGTCCCAACTAGGACCTAAAAATGGGTGTCAGGAATTATCTTGTATTTAATGTTGTTTATCTGGCTTACATTAAAAAATACACTTAACTAAAGCTTATAAGGGCATAAAAGGGTCAAATAAAGCATAAGAAAGGTGTAAATAGTGAAGTTGTGCCTAGAAAAGCGTGAAATCTTGTTACAAGACTTTACAACACTTAAAAATAGGACTTGATTGGTGATGAAAAGGTGATTTTTTAGGTGAATTGTAATTAATAGAGTTTAGACGAGTGTAGAAATGTTTTACAACACCTTCACAAGATATCATTATTTGAATTTTAGTACATAAATATGCATGATCAAGCCATATTACAATATAAAATCAAATAAAAATGGACCAAACATCATGAAACAAGACCTTAAATTCCATGAAAATGTCAAGGGGCCATTTTTCTATGGCACAATCCCCAAAAGCTTGATTTATTCCAAAAGACTTGCACTTAAGTCTATGTATATATAAATAAAGACAAAATATACTTCTTAGAAAGATGAGATACTCCTTTACCTATTAATAGTACCTCAATAGTTTCCTTACACATTAGTATATGCCCAAAATGTACACATTTTTTGGTCTTTGAACCTATCTCAAATTGTGTTCCATTTGACATTCTACTATAACTTATAGACAAAAATATAATTCTTTTGGAATGGAGCTTATAAATTTACACCATTTTTTAATCTTGTACACATCTCAGTCTTCCTCCTCTTTATCTCATGTCTATTTGATGCATGATTTCACATGAAATTCATCTATTTCATTCATTTTTTTTATAGATTTCATATCTTCTCATTTTTATCCTCTCAATATTCTTGATAGGACTTTAAAATTTTTCTGGTTTCATGGTTACATTTCAAAAAAATTGTCATTCACTAGTTATCTATAGGCTAGGTTTCCTGGTTTCATTCATTAGGGTTCATATTTAGGGCTAAAACCCTAATAGTGACAAATCCTAATCTTTTCTTCTAATTTCTCATTGACCTACAATAGATGGTTTTTGGTTTGTTAAGGAAGAACTTGAGCCATCTTCATCATTTGATAACTGGCCCTTTTATCCTAGTCTAACTAGTTGCATTCATTCTAAAATATGTGTCTAAGTCCTAAGTGCATTAGGCTATAAATGTTATAATTTCACATTATGTTTTAAACCTAGGTCTTAGAATAATTAAATTGTAACCTTTTGTGTCAAACTAGAGATGACCCATTTTAAGTCACAACTAATGTGCATGTGTGTTAAATGCCTTACTTTATGTTTGGCTTGGCCCCACATATAACAAGTGTTCATTAGTTTCCCACTAGCCCACACTATTAAAATATTCATAGAAAAGGTTATGGGGGATAATGGGCATATGTTGCATGTCAATTTTCTTTGGTGGGCCTTGCAATATTTTAAAGTGGTGATGGTGGTGGACCTAAGATCTAAGGGATCATATGTGTTGTATTGAATTGATCTTGAATGTCCCCTACCATCCCGTCGATCAGTCTTTTTTATGATCTTGATTCTATGGGGGATAGCGAGAGGCTTCCACGTGGTAGTATCTAGAGCATTCAATGAACTATTGCAGGAGGAAAATATTTTACCAAATATTTTAGGTGACTTAAGGAAATCTAAGGGTCATGCTACTAAAGGGATTTGAGACATATTTTGAAAGGTTTCTAAGTATGGGTGTAAGCTTAGAAGGTTAAAGGGCACACAAGTAGGAAACATGGAACAATTTGGTAGATTTTCTCACTATCCTGCAACCCTTGATCTACTTCCCAACAAATGCATGTGGGATAGTGAGGGAGTGACATTTCAACATCCTTGGCACTTTTCTCAGGAAGGTGGGACTCGTGATGACAATGCAAGGCTTCTCCACGTGGAATTTTCTCATTGGTTCGATGTTGAAGTCAATTTGAGTAAAGTTTTCAAACTCAGTTGACTTCATCTAAGTCATTTGATGATCCAGAATATCACAAGATCACCAGCTATGATTTAAAATTATGAAACTGGGTTGATAGAGTTGTTCACATTCATGCAAGTGAGCAGTAATGGTAGACATGATGTTTTCTCATCAAATTAAAGGACTTTTTCACCATAAAATCAGGAGTTAAAGCATAACCAAAGCATCCTGAAGAGATTTGAAGATTGTTCCTATGGAGTATGAGCTTTCAATGAATAAGAATTGGGGTTTTCCATAATTCAAACACAAGTGAAATTTACATCCTCTGTGTGTCCAATTTCCTATGAAATTACATGCATTTTCTTATTTTGTGTTATGAATTGCATGCTATGTTCCTTTTTAAGATTTTATGTTCATTAAATTATTGTCAAATTGTTTTAAAATTCACCCTTTTTGTGTGCATCTACTTAAGAACACCTGAACCTCCTTGCAAAAACCCTAAACTACATTTTAGAAATCCCTAAGTTATGAAATTATTTAGAATGACACCCCCAAAGGCCCAAACCTCTAGTTCTACCTCAAAGATAGGCCTTCATGAGGATGTGCTAAACCAATTGAAGGGTTAATGTTTGACCATGGATAAAATTCAAGGTAAATTGATGTTAATATTTCCAAATTTCCTGATAAAGGGAAAGGGAGGGATCAAAATGAAGCTCACATCTACTAACAAAGAGCCCTTTCCAACTGATATGTTTGAATACTACTTTGTCAAAACTTTCCAAACATTATGTCAGATTCTAGGCTTTGACCCTCCACAAAGAATTCTAATGGATTACATGTATATGGCAGCCAATATCCAACATGTGATGGTAAACAAATTGTATGACTTTGCTACTTGTCGGATGAGATTCACAAGGCCCTGATAGCCCTAAAAAATGGTGAGACTAAAGTAAGATTTTGGTGGTACTCATTATTACACCACATGATTTTGGCTAAGGGAAAGAAGGAGTTTGGGAAATACATGTCATTGAATTTGAAAGATGAGAACAATAATTCCCTTCTGATCCAATGTTGGACTCATCATTTAGATAAGCATGATCACAATTCTAGTTTTGTTTCTTTTTCAAATATTTTTGTTGTAAAGTTAAAGGGGAAATTGGTGAGAGATCTCTCAAGAATTCCTAGAGAATTGCATGACTTCCTAAGACCCAAGGAGAGAAGGCTTGACTATGGCATTGATCATAACTAGGGTATTTCATTCCTCATGTTAGCTACACTATTATGAGAGTATATGCTACTAATATAGCTCCACATGTGCTACCAAGGGTTGTGCCACTCATAATAGGTTTCTTAGAAGTTATGTGGCAACTTGGACAAGTTGAGGAAGTATTTTTGATAGGACAGAAAAAGGAAACTCTTTTCCCTACATACATTGTATTTTCAAACTTTGTAATGATAAAGGAGGGATAGAGGAATATCTTCAACATGATTTCACCTTTCAAGATGAAGACTTGTAGAGAAATAAATCATGAACCTAAAGGTTTTGTTGGGGCTTTGAAAATGAGGATCAATTCAGGTAAGTTTTGTCATGTCTTTGATTATCTTGAAGATATCATCAAGAATGAGTTTGACCTATAGAAGGAAGAGGATAGAAAGGTGAAATGGTTGGAATTTTCTAAATTGGAGCAAGCAAGATAGGAAAAGGATCCCAATTTTAGGGGAACTTATATGGATATTATAGATTTGATGCTAGGAATTGAGACTATATTGTAGATGTTTGACAGAGTTGTGGGATAACTTTTGTATCTATGGAAAATTAGATTGTTAGCTTATTAGATAATAAACATAAAAAATCCAAAGAGGCTATCAAGAACAATGGAAAATCAAAACAATAAAGAACAATTATACCTTCCTTTCCTTCCATGCTTCACCTTTATAGCACCTTCTAGTTTGCAACAAGTCAATGATGCCCTCAGATTTCAAATGAGCAACCTAAAGTAATGTATAAGCCCTATGCAAATGTTGAAGTATTTATAAAATTATGCCTATGTCTATGACAATATGCTAAAATGAAATAATGACTACTAATGCCAAATGACTATAATGCCTATATTCAAAAATGACCGGATCCCGAAATTATGAGCAAATTTGTCTTTTATAGAAAACACAATTTTGAGCGGACGGATGAGATAAATTCTAAGAAAGACCTAGAATGAGAGGTCCAGATTAAATCTGAGAATCCCTAATTAGGGTTAGGGAAAATTCATTAATCAAACGATCAAGATAAAACCTCAGATAATCAGATCGACAGTGGAGAATAAATGAGACAAATTAATTAGAAAATAAAGATTTTTGAAAATCAAGAAGATAAAGACTGCCTGATTTATGAGATTCAAAAAATCAAGAAGATAAGATTTGAACTAAAGATCAAAATTGGAAAATCAAGAATCTGCCCGATTACTTGATTTTTGCAAGATTAGTTACTAATTTGAATTAAATTAATTCAAATTATGGATTTTGTGAGACAAATAAATAATCTTTTTCAGATTATTTACCAAAATGGACTGACAGTTCATATTATGATGACATTTTAAATAATTGATTTATTTAAAATGAGCGGAATATTAAATTGGCAATTAAATAATTAAATTTAATTATTTAATTTAAAAGATAAGATTACTTAATTAAATAAATTAATCAATTTATTTAATTAAGATAGTTAGTGACATATTAAATAAATAAATGAAACTTATTTATTTAATAATCAGGAAGAAACATATGACAGAGGGGAATTAAATAAATTAAGAAATTTATTTAATTAAGGGAAGACTTAGCCAATTAATGACATATTTAATAAATAAATATAATTTATTTATTTAATAATCATGAAGAATACAAAGACATGAATTAATTAAACAATTATAAATTATTTAATTAATAGTCGAATGTGGACCAAGGACATAATTAAATGTCATAATTATGCTAGGAAAAAAGTGGTAAAAATGAAGCTTGCAGGCCTAGGTCATTTTTAGGTGTCTACATTTTGCCCCTCTTTGTCGTAATGTAGCATGTCGCATTGTGACAAAGAAAATAAGTCAATAATATGCCCCAGTTAAGGTATGGAGTATTATTGCCCCCTCGAGAAATTTTTCAAATTTTGGGTCGGCGACAGAAAAATTTGTAAAAGGGCCTGATAAATCAATCTAATGACCAGAAAAACAATGGCGCAGTCGGTTTCGGATTCGGACATGTTTAAGACAGTCAACGAGGAAGTCAAAGTTGGTGAAATGAGCCTCCAATAGTGACCTTATTTCAAGAGAAATGTCATTTTGACTTTATAAATAGGTTGACAAAGGGGTAAAAGTCAATTCATTTCTACTATTTACCTTGCAAATTTGAGAGCTCAAAGCAAAAAAGCACAGCAGTGACGATGGTGATTCCAATGTCAAAGCATCGCAGGGAGATCGTGCGGACCTTTAGACGGCCAGAGGGTTTGGAGCCAGCGGTAAGTACCCTTGCCTTGCTTTGTAATTTTTTCATTTTGTGTGTCAAATTTTAGTTTCTAGGGCCAACAACATCTGCGCTACGACGCAACTGCATTTGCATTCGATGCAGTTGCCTTCGCGTTCGATGCATTTGATGCATCACGATGCAAGTGCATAAGAAAATTAGGATAGACCAGTGGTTTGCGCCACATTTGTCATATAGTGTGACGCATGTGACTTATCAAGTCGCATTTGACTGCTGGAATGCCGCAATTGCTAAGTTGCAACGCATTCGTTGTTTTGACCGATGCAATTGTGAAAGTGCGACGCATGTGCTTATATGCGACGAAAGTGCGAAAAGGAGACGCATTTGCCAAAATGGACCGCATTTGATGTGCGGAACGACGTAATTGCCTAACTAAGACGCATTTTCCTGTTACTTGTTTAGAGCTTGTTTTGATGTTTGCATAACCTTAGATGAATTTTGATAATATTAACCAATTTGCTCAAAGTGTTCTGACGACTTGCTTAACATTTTGCAGAGGCAACTTGCCCCAATTTACACCCACAAGAGCAGACCGACGACGTTTCGATTTGCTAACCAGTTGAGCCCACGAGAGCGGCGATGATTGATGAGATTAGGATTATTCTATGTTGCTTTCATGCCTGCCATTCGGGTGAACAAGGGACTACTGACAGCGCTGTGTGAGCGGTGGCATTTGGAGACTTGTTCATTCCACCTACCGACAGGTGAGGCCACAATTACCCTGGAGGATGTCTACCAGATTCTTCGGGTGCCAATCTGAGGGGAGTGGATCGTCTATGACCCATGACATGGCGAGCAGACCTTTCATGGATAATATCGAGATCAGGGTGTTGGACTGGGCATCCAGGGTTATGAGATCAGATGGGAGTTCCTAGTAGATCATTATGGTCACTTTGATGCATTCCTTGCAACTCTGATTGGGGGGATCTTGGTTCCTGACCACCGGGGACATGGATTTCCTATTGGTTGGGGAGATGTCCTAGTTGGTATGAGACGTGATAGGACAGTGTATTCCTAGGGTCCCTGCTTACTTGGGACACTCTACCACTAGTTGCACGATGTTGCGTGTAGGAGAGGAGAGAGCATCTCGTGTGGGACCATGCTGATGATGATATGGGCCTAGGAGCACATATCCATATTTCGACCTCCCATTAACAGACCATAGTTGGCCGATGGTATGCCGTATGCCTATTACTACGCTGGTGCCCTGCAGCAGACTCATATGGGCAAGACAGGCTGGTGGTAGCATAGGATTGACACCATGGTGACATTTATCTAGAGGCCGTACAGAGACTGTGAGCCATTGGATGATGAGAATGAGCACCTTAGCTTCTATAGATAGTACAGGTATCTGATTGGTAGGACAGTCCAGACATTGCTGATTATTGAGATGTATCTACCGCAGTGTGTTCTGAGGTAGTTCGGGGAGCAGCAGGGTGCACCTGCAGGGACAGCAGAGTATGCCAGATCATCTCGAGAGTACACGTGGGGGCCAGCCATCCCAGTGGAATTTGCAAAGCAATAGATTGATGGGCTAGTAGCCTAGGCATGGGGATGGAGGGGCGGAGCAGCCGATCTTGGGATGACACCAAATTATGACTTGTGGTGGCAGGTACGCAAACCAGTGCCATTGATAGATCCTGATGGGCCAGCACCAGTAGACAGATGATCAGTGATTCCACGGGTGCCATGGGCCAGGTGAGGTGGCAGGGGGAGAGGTAGAGGCAGAGATGGAGGTAGGGGTGGAGACGATGGTGGAGGTGGAGACAGAGGTAGGGGTGGAGATGGAGGTAGGGACGGAGGCAGGGGTGGAGGCGGAGGTAGAGGTGGAGATGATGGCAGAGATGGCAGGAGGTGATAGCGGGATGGGCAGAGACAGGTCTGGAGGGTGCACCCATGAGTGGCGAGAGTAGCATTAGATGCCATCCTCAAGGTTGGTGAGGAGGGGGAGAGAGAGGAGCAGCCCCGACAAGAGGGAGAGGGTGAGGAGAGATGGGACTCGAAGGAGGTTGCAGAGGATGTGCCAGAGATGGAGAGGCAGGAGGAGGAGAGGCAAGAGGATGTGGAGGTGGAGGTCAGAGGACAGGAGGATGTGGAGGTGGAGGATGATGATGACGAGGATGACACCATGGATGAGGCCAAGAGACTCCTTAGATGGAAGATGGTAGAGGGAGAGGAGGAGATACCCTCCAGCTCAGGACTGCCTCAGGATGCCACAGCAGATTAGAGGGTGGTGGACCTACAGCAGAGATTGGATGCCAGCATGGCACAGGTCAGGTCACTACAGTCATCGCTGGAGGTAGCTCGGGTGGAGCGGGATCAAGCAGTGATTCTCCAGTAGGATGCAACTCAGTGGTGCACAGATTTTGCAGCATTATGCACAGGGCCCATGGGAGACATGGTCTGGGAGTTGGCCAAGGTGAGCACGAGACTGGGGCAGTACAGGATTCTGTATGAGCAGGCAGTGCCACCAGAGTGATGGGATCCTACTTTTTCGTGGTCACATTTGAGGACAGGCAGTGGCCACAGATCAGGCAGTGCTAGTGGGAGTAGGAGTCAGACTAGTGTCAGAGGGTCTACCTCGACAGGGCACACTTCAGGGCACAGGTCACATCATTCACATAGGCACACTTCAAGTCACCATTCGGGTTACAGTCATGGGTCAACTGGTTCAGTGCAGAGGTCAGTACAGGTACAGCCGCCAATGGTTGATCCCTCTTCTTCTCAGAGTCCAGCTGCAGTGACATCACAAATGCTTTATATCGTTGAGATGACACCATCCTTCGCAGCTCCATCAGTGGCATAGGCAGAGGTTGTGACAGGTCCTCCTATTGTTTCAATACCAGTGACAGAGCTTCAGCCGCCACATTCCTCACCTTGAGGGGATGATAAGAGTCTACCCTAGGGGCATTTTTTTATTTATGACACACTGTGTATATTATTGAGCCTGCGAGCTCCATTTTTTGGATATCCCATGAATTTATCCTGTGACATTGTACATTTTTGAGATGATACTATATGATGATGTAGTTTTGATGTGACCTACATGTGTTATGTGATGTTCTTTGATTTAATTTTTTATGATATGTATGATGTATGATGTTGATTTATGATGCCATGTATGTAATATGATGCTTATCTGTGATGTTGATGCCATGATGATGCAATGCTTATTTATATGAGATGATAATGATATGCATAATGTATTTAATACATGGATGTCCTATTGTTGATTATGTTAATGCAATGTTTGTGATTATGTATATGATTTGATGTTGTGGATGATGTATGTATGGACCTAATGCAATGTTTATATGATCATGTATGCACTTATGTTTTTGGATGTTACAGGATATCATCGTGAGATGGATGAGAGAAGATGACGAGACTGACGAGAGAAGATGACTAGACCGAACAAGAGGAGATGACCAAACTAATGAAAATGCATGTTAATTCCTAGACCAAATCCTTCAAAACTTTACCATAGGACATTTGTATTTATTGCTCTTTAATCATCATTGGGTAGACTATTGTAATTACCAAGAAACACCATGATATGACATAGATCAAGGTGTGTCAGGTCGTACCATCATGTAAGACAAGCAGTCACATACAAAGAAAGACAAGGACAAATCATGAAACGTCGTTGCTTCTCTAAATCCTGTTTCCAGGACATCCTTGAGAAACTAGCGGCATGACTGTCAAAATACAAAAAAAAAGAAAAAAAAAAAGAGCCCTTACCATGATATGTCATTGTTTTTCTAAATCACAAAGTTAGGACCTCGCTGAGAAACTACTAGTCATGCGTGTCAATTGTCATGATACATTGTTGCTTCTCTAAATCCTGCTTAGTGGGACCTCGCTGAAAAACTAATATCATGATAAAAACTAAAAGACAATTGTCAAGTGTTTGCCAAGTGTGTCTGGATATCCATTGTTCTGATGTCAAGATGTCAAGTTTAATGATGATGATATGTTCAAGTATTAGAGCTTTGATGCTGGTCAAATGACAAATGTCTAAATTTGCCAAATTGAGGAAGGACACATCCTGAATAAAATTAATGCCAAGAGAATTAATCTCCAAATGCTATGAGACGATGATGATGACGATGCCTAGGAAGGACACATCCTGAGGCATAAATGACACAATTGGTTCTTCAGAAGGACACATCTGAAGAAAATTGACTTTAAGAGGAGTGATCCCTAGATGCCAAGAGGATCCCTCGAAATGCCGAATGACAGTGTCGATGCCTAGGAAGGACACATCCTAAGGCATGAATGACAGAGGTTATCTTACAGAAGGACACATCTGAAGATTAACCTAAAGTTGACAGTTTGATGGGTTATGATGATTTGCCCTGCTTTGACTGGGTTTGACTTGTGTTTGACTATGTGCCGATTTGGTCATGATGATATGACTGACCTGTTGATGAGATTTTCATGTTGAAGGAATGATTGTTTTACTTTTTTTTTAGGAGTTTTCCTATCTGGAAAATGATTGAAGACTTTTGACGTGTGTGTCAGTGTAGTGTCATGAACCCTAATGGACTGACCTAGAGCAGCCTCGGGGGCTCATCGACAGATGGCCTTGCCTACATCATACACTCAAAGACCTCGTAGTTCGACATGACCAATGACTTTGTCTAGAGGACAGAAGTTTGAATCATGATTTTATTCTGACAAACCTAAATGGACTGACCTAATGTCTTGGGGACTCAAATATGAGACTTGCCTATGTAGCAAACGCGTAGAGACAATGTAGTTCAGACTAATGACAAAGACTGATTGATATGACTGACTTTGACAAGAAATGACAATGTGTTTGCGCTCTTCCAACAGTCTGATGTTTTGTTTGTGGTTTTCTTCAGGACGTTTTATGATTTTTAAGTCTTTCTTTAGGACATTTTACAATGTTTTGGCCTTTTTTCAGGACTTTTGGCGATGTTTTTGTCTTTTTTAGGACTTTTTGCGATTTTTTTGTCTTTTTTAGGACTTTTTGCGATGTTTTTTGTCTTTTTTTTAGGACTTTTTACAATGTTTTGGTCTTTTTTCAGGACTTTTTGCAATGTTTTTGTCTTTTTTTAGGACTTTTTGCGATGTTTTTGTCTTTTTTTAGGACTTTTTGCCAATTGCCAAGATCATGTGCGACATCCACTACAGTTCCATGATAAGAATTTTTCCCCCAGTCAGGTCCAAGACTTAGCCATTTTTAAAGAACATGGATGGGATGCTGCTGGTTTACTAGATGGATAGTCGTCAGGACGTGATGTCAATCGTTTATCCACTATGATAGGTAGGGTAGAATGTGGTGGCGATGTGCATCATAATGGCGATAATACCTTTCATCTTGAGCCAAGGCAAACAAAGTGACAGTAGATGGCAGAGCAATGATTGACTACACATGGCGCCTGTTTGCTAGGTTTTCACTATTGAATGAATCATTTTTCTCCTTACTATTTTCTTGACTTTTTTATTTTTTTGGTGTCACCAAGATGCCTGTTTGCCAGGTTTTCATTAGGGTGACAATTTTTCATCATTTTTCAATTTTTTTGTATTTTACTATTTCCAACTCAGTCCTTTGATGCTATGCGTAGAACCTTCAGAGATGCAAACTGTTGATGGGCTTTGTCAGTTGTTCTCCATCGGGTGTGGCCAGCTAATAAGTTCTAGAACTGAAAGAAGATATGATAATGTAGGGACCCAACCAGTTTGGTTCAAATTTTCTCGGCTTTTCTCTGTTGGTTTGATTCTTGGGATTCTGCATGAGAACTAGGTCGCCAATGTCAAAATTTCTAACCATAACCTTCTTATTGTAGTTGCGAGAAAGACAGTTCTGATATGCTTGGAGATGGTTTAGTGAATTTTTCCTTCTTTCTTCTAGCATTTCCAGCTCATGCAAGCATGATTGTCGATACTCCTGTTCATTGGTTAGACCCTTCAGGGATACTTGTAATGAAGGAATTTTGACCTCAATGGGTAAGATGGCCTCAGCGCCAAAGACTAGGGAAAATGAAGTGGCTCTTTTAGGCGTACGAATGCTAGTTCGGTAAGCCCACAGAACGGGGTTGAGTTGTATGTGCCAGTCACGACCAGCATCATTGACAGTCTTTTTGAGAATTTTGACAATAGTTTTATTGGACGCCTTAGCTTGGTCGTTTCCTTGTGGGTAATAGGGAGATGAAAAATGGTGTTGAATGTGAAATCAATCACATAACTCCCGAACATCTTGGTTTTTAAATAGACGTCCATTGTTAGTGATGATAGATTGTGGAAGGCCATACCAACAAATGATGTAGTTAAGAATGAACTTCAATATTTGTTTGCCGGTAATATATGTTAATGGGATGGCTTCAATCCACTTCGTAAAATACTCAGTGGCGGTGATAATGAATTTATGGCCGTTGGAGGAAGTTGGATGGATCTTACCCACGAGGTCGAGTCCCAATTGTATGAAGGGCCAAGGAGAAGTGATTGGTCGAAGATCCTGTGCTGGAGCATGAATCAAGTCACTGTGAATCTGACATTTGCGACAAGTCCTCACATATTCAATTGCATCCTTTTCAATTGTTGGCCAATAATACCCTAGTCTTGTTATTTTCTTAGCTAGAGTAGGACCACTCAAATGAGATCCGCATATACCGTCGTGCACTTCGTGTAAGGTCGTACGCGCTTCATCAGTGTTGAGACATCTAAGGAGGGTGTCATCAAAACTACGGCGGTACAGGGTGTCACTAACGATGGCATACTTGGTAGATTTTCAGATGGACTTCCTTTGGTTATTGGACAGGTTGAGTGGAGGGGTTTGGGATTTTAGGAAGTCGTAAATGTCTTGATACCAGGGAGAGTTGGGACCAACAAGTTCACAAACCATTTCTGATTCTGGGATATCATATGCTGAGATTAAAAGTTTCTCTACTAAGAACTCAAATTGTGACACATTTTGAGGGATGTCCAAGAGAGAACCAATAGTAGCCATTGCATTAGCTGCCTTATTCTGTATCCTAGGGATTTGTTCAAAATAAATCAATTGGAAGTGTGTCAGGAAACTATCAACCATCCTCTTGTAGGGAAGCAACTTTTCATCCTTTGTTTCATAGTCATCATTCACTTGGTTGATAACAAGCTAGGAATCCCCAAATACATGCAACGTTTGAATTTTGCATTTAATTGTCATTTTGAGACCTGTGACTAGTGCTTCATATTCAGCAATGTTATTTGTACAAGGGAAAGCGATCCAGAATGCCTTAGGAATTGAATCCCCCTATGGTGTGATAAACAAGATTCTAGCACCTAAGCCATGACCAGTATGAGACCCATCAAAATATAGCTTCCATGGTACTGCCGGTTCTGCATGAAAAATGGACTCATCGGGAAAATTAGTTACTAGTGGATGAGTGACTTGAATCGGTGCATCTACCAGTTGATCTGCTATTACATGTCCTTTTATTTCCTGATGCTCAACATATTGTATGTCATACTCGCTTAGTATCATGACCCATTTTGCCAAGCGGCCTGTTAATGCTGCCCGACTTAAGAGATACTTCAGTGGATCAATCCTAGTGACCAGCTGTGTCTAGTGACTGAGCATATAGTGTCTTAATTTTTGGGATGCAAAGACAATAGCAAGGCAGGCATGTTCAATGTGTGTATAGTTCAACTCATACCCTATTAGTGTGCGGCTGATCTAATAGATGGCTCGTTCTTTCCCTTCATGATCATTTTGTGCCAGTAATGCCCCCAGTGCTGAACTAGTAGTTGAGATGTATAGGATCAATGGCTTTCCATGAATTGGAGGCATGAGGAATGGTGTTGACAGTAGGTAATCTTTGATTTTCTGAAAATCTTCTTGACATTTGTCTATCCATACAAAGGGAATACCCTTGCGCAACAAATACTGGAATGGATGACACTTATCTGCCAATTGGGCTATGAAACACCGAATAGATTGTAGCCTGCCTTGTAGAGTTCTTAGCTCACTGATTCCTTTGGGTGGAGGCATGTCTATGATGGATTTTACCTTTTTTGGATCAACTTCTATACCTCTTCGAGAAACTATGTATCCCAAGAGTTTCCCTGATGTGACCCCGAAAACACACTTCTTAGGATTTAGCCGGACTTTGTACTCTTCAAGTCTCTTGAAAATTGTGTTGAGTACCTTCAGATGATCTTTCCTGGTTGATGATTTGGCCAATAAGTCATCTACATAATCTTCCATTATTTTGTGCATCATGTCATGGAAGATTGTGGTCATAGCCCTTTGGTATGTGGCACCTACATTTTTGAGACCGAATGGCATGACATTCCAACAATATGTACCCCATGGGCAAGTAAATGCTATTTTTTGTTGGTCCTCGGGAGCAATACGAATCTGATTATAGCCGAAGAAACCATCCATGAGGGATAGCATCTCATATCCTGCAGTAAGATCAACTATGATGTCAATGTTTGGAAAAGGAAAGTCATCCTTCGGGCATGCTTTATTTAAGTCTCAAAAGTCTGTACATACATGAATTAGTCCATTTGGCTTTGTCACCGGCACTAGGTTAGAAATCCATTCAGTGTAATCTATAGACCGTATGAATCTGGCATCCAATAATTTCTTTAACTCGGCCTTGACCAATAGAGCAACTTGAGGGTGCATTTTGTGCATCTTCTGCTTGACTGGTTTGGCATTAGGTAATAGCGGGAGATGGTGCAAAACTAGCTCTGGGTCCAATCCTGGCATGTCAGCATAGGACCATGCGAAGTTGATTTTTCATTCTGTAAAGAATTTATGAAATTCTGGTCTCTCATCTTCAGTTAATGATGCAACAAAAAGAACCATCTTGGGATCTTCTGTAGTTGATATGTTATCCTCTATTGTGTCTTCAATAAGCATAGCTGATTTCTCCTGTTGCACGGGGAGAAAGTCTACTCCTCTATCTTTGGGCGCCTCAGAGAGGTTTTCACCCGTAGATACGTCCTTTATTTTTACTATTTTATCATCAAGAGGTTCCTTTCGGTTTTCACCTAGAGACGTTTCACTTTTTGTTTTATTCTTACTTTTACTTTTGCGACTAGAGGACTGAACAGTCTCGCCGAAGTATGCCGTGCAGTCTAAATCAATGGAAAATCCTGATTTGTGGTCCCCCCTGGGTATGCCTTCTCGTAATCCCATAAATTCAGCAATTGCCTCATCATTTTGAAATGTGTCAAGCACTGGCGGTCCTTGTTGGTCCCAATCGACTAGTTCAGGGTAAACTAAGGAAATACCATCGTCAATGTTGGTGAATTGGGGTGAGGATGCGGACAGCATACATACGTATCCAGTGATGTTGTAGATGAGATTATCATCATCCAACTCGACATTGGATTCTATCCAATATTCTCCTTCACTAGTGTCATATTCATTGTCAAAATAAGGGGTGAAGGTTTTAGAGCCCTGATTGTCAATGTCGTCTGATACTTCAGATGGGTTGGACTGAAGAGGTTTCGATGATGGGTGTTGGACATCATGGGAAGTGATAATGGGACGTTGACTATTTGGTGCCTATTCAATCTTGAATATTTTCCAAAATAATTATTCAGAGGTCAGTTCCCCTGGTTCGACAAACAAATCATCAAGACAACAGTCACTTAGGGATTGTTTTGAGCCAAATTCCCACTCTTGGGAGTTAGTTTCAATGAGGGTTTCCCTAGTAGTCTCGACACTATCCGAAGCATGTACTCGCTCATTTGAAAGTCTAGAGGTACATCGATTGTCATTGTCGGATGATCCAAACCCTAATCCAAGATATTTCAGGATTTGAAAAGTTTCTATGGGTTCCCTTTGGCCATTTTTATTTCTTCCTAGGCCACTAGTACCATCGTAGCCTTTAGCCTTCATTATGTTATAACCTTTGCCATATTTTTGAACTGGTAATGGGGGTAGGGCGACAATATCCTTGTAAATCCATCCTGTAATGTCAATGAGGTCTTCCTTACTCATGTCTCCCCACTTGATAAAAACTATTTTCGATGGAACTTTGAAAGTTTCTAGAGGTTCCATTTTGAAACATGGCCGACCATAGTCCTTTGGAGACCTGGGCATTGTTGTTATGCTGTATGCTGTGTGTAGTTTGAATTCTCTGCAGCCAAGGTCCTGGATTTTGATAGTGGATTCAGTCTTAGGATTAGTGGAAGATGGTGGTAAGGTGGAAGACATGGATGGAGCAGATGTGGAAGATGACGTGAGTGTGGATGGGTCGATATATATGGATGACAAGGAGCCAAGTGCTTCTTGGTTAATAAGTACTCGATTTTCAGAGATACCCCTTAAGTTTGTACAATATTGGAAAGGGTTGGGGTCTCCATATATGGTTATTTCTATGCCATCAAATGGAAACTTTAGGCATGGGTGATATGTGGATGGAATGGCTTTTAAGGTATGAATCCATGGACGGCCTAATAAGATGTTATATGGTAGTTCCAAATCCAGGACCTGGCAGTTTGTGTCCACAATGACCAATCCCACCCTGATTGGGAGAGAGATAACGCCCCATGAACGCTTTGATCACTATAATCTTCGTTGGGTCTATGCACGCATCAGAGAACCCTAGAGCCTTAATCAGTTTGAGAGAGCATATATTCAATCCTGCTCTGCCATCTACTAAAACCCATCTAACTTTGTCCTTGTGGACAAAAGTTTCTATGTGCAATGCATCATTATGGTTGGTTTTAGGTGATGAGTAATCTTGATCCGAGAAGGTGACATGGTGAGGCATAGTGAGATATCCCACCATGGTTTCAAATTGATTGACATCGATGTCCTTGGGGACTGACGACTCTAGCAGGGTTTTATCCAAGATTTCTTTGTGTGCAGGGGATATGTGAAGTAGCTCAAGTATAGAGATTTGTGTGGGAGTCTTTCCTAGTTGGTCGATGAGGTTGAACTGACTTTTGGGTTTCCATTGCTTTGTGGTCGGGATAGGTTCTGGCTATTTAGCAGATGGGACAGGTTGTGACTGTTTAGCAGATGGGCCCGGTATGGTGATTTTGGCTTGTCTAGAGGTAGGTGGACCAGCTATAGTGACTTTACCACTGCGAGTAGTAGCGTTACATTGGGGTGCTCTCCTGATGGCAATGGTATTGATGTATTCATTATCAGTGCGGACATTATTTATAATAGGTCCACTAGAATAGTTGTACTTGACTTGGGTGAAGTTAGCTTGATTATTGGTCATCTGTGGTCCTAACATGGAAGCATTATGAGAACCATGGTCCTACAATGGATTTTTATGGATAGCATGATATGAATTGGAGGCAAACTGAGATCTGCCTACTTCAATGACATGACTCTCGATGAGATCTTGTATTAGGTTTTTCAATTGTCAACAGTTGGAGGTTGTATGTCCTTTTCCTCGATGGTATTCACAAAATGCATTGTCATTCCACCATGCTGGTTTGAATTGTCCTGGATCATACTGTTTTGGTTCTTGCAGTGTAATGACCCCATTTTGGATACATTTCTTAAGGACTTCTTCAATGGGTTCACCCAAAGGAGTGTATGTGCGACCTTTGGGAAATTGTCTCATCTGATGGTATTGTCCCTAGTTATTTTGACCACTTGGGTTGTTTGAAGGAATATTGGGAGAAGGTGTTAGTGTCGTTATTGGTTTGTTTTGTTATTGAACCCCTTTTAGGGCTAGTACAGGACCCACAACGTTTGCAGCCTTAGCGTCAACAACACCGTCATTTGTAACATGTTTATTTTTAACCCAATATTTGTTTTTGTCGGTGGTTGGATTGAAATTTGTGTTTTTGGAACCATATCACAATTCTCCCTTTGCGATAAGGGCTTTCTCAATCTGGACCCCTTTTTCAACTAAGTCTGTGAATTTTGTGCAACAATGTACTTGCAATGCATATTTTAGGGGCCCAAGAAGTGTTTGCATGAACATGTCAACTTTTTCCCTTTTGGGTATATCCATATGACATCTACTAGCTAGGCTTCTCCATTTCTGAAAGAATGGGATGAAAGTCTCACCAGCATCCTCTTGCATGAGATTGCACAAGCTAGTGATGGAGGTGTCCATGTCAATGTTGTACGCGTAGTTTTTGATGAATTTTCATTTAAGCTCGTCCCATGTCTAGATATCTTTTTGTGTGGAAAATCATTTAAGGGCTTGACCCACCAGACTTTAGAAAAAAGTCTCATCAAGTATGTTTGTTCATAGGCGATGTCCATACAATTGGTTGCGAATTAGCGGACATGTTCAATGGGGTTTGTCTTGCCTCTATATTTTGTAAAATTTGGTGACACATATCCCGGAGGAAATGGAGGCATGTATATGCTCATGTCGAATAGGTATACATTTAGGTCATATGCTATTTCCGATTTCTGGCCTGAAATGTAAAGGTTTTGAATAGTTTTTTCTAAACCCATCATTCTTGTTTGGAGGACGTCCACAGCAGGGTCGTTTATGTTTCTGTATGTTGGATTGCCTGGTACACCATAGGTCCCTGTTTGTTGTGCGTGAATGTTGGTGTATTGTGGCAGTGTGGATTGTTGTGATATGTATTACGTGTGCGGATTGATGTGTTGATACTGAAAGTTATGATTGGGTGCATGTTGGTGAGTATGAACATTAGATGAGTAGGTTGGGATGTGTCCCCCAGTCATGTGTGTCATTATTTGGGGAATGTGATGACCATGAATGGTATGATGTGTTAATGGTGCCATGGGTTGCGTTATTTGGCCACCTTGTGCAAATTGTTGGGTTTGCACGAGAGGAACATTTGGATTTGTACCTTGGGAGGCAATGACATGTGACTGTGTTGTCGTGTTAACGTTTGGTTGTTGTCCTTGGATAAAAATGCATCCCTTGCCCCCTCCCAAAGGATTTTGTGAAATATCACTGAGCAGATGTGTCAAAGGTGTACTCATGGTAGTAGATGGAGCTATCAAGGGGGGATTGTTGTGACTTGATGATGTCCCTGTGGCATTTACTGTCGTGGCATTTGCTGTCATGGTATTTATGGTGTTGGAGGTGTTTGGGATGTTGGATGTAGCATGCACTGTCGTTGTGGTGTCAAAGGAAGTATTGCTCGTATTGTTTAGAGGTTGACCACTATGTGACATGTTATGTGTGTTGTTGTTATTAGGGTAAGGAGGTGTCACATTTATCGTGTTAATGTCAAATCCTTGAGGTAATTTGGCTCCTTCACTCAAGAGTATAGCCAATAATCTGTCTTTGTCGTGACAGACCATTGTTTCAATGAAGTGAGAGGCCTCTGGGTTTTGTGCTATTGCCTTTATGTTTTCCTCAAGTATTTGACTGTATTTATCTCTTTGCAAGAAGAGTTCAAATGTACCGCTTGATGAGGATTTCGTTGTCACTGGAGGTGGATCGTTTGGATTGGAAAATGGGTCGTAAAAGGTCCAGTTTGGATTATCGACAGTAGACATGGGGTCTTGCCGAGAGTTTGCCATTTGTCGTTGTTGTTTTTGAAGTCTGGTTTCCACCATAAATGATATTGCTCAAATGGGAATGACAACTAATAATGATGATATTATGCAAGATCTAAGTTCAAAATGATGACTAGGATGACTGATGTTTTGGATTTTTGTAAATAGGATATGCAATGTGAAGACCTAAAATGCAATGTAAGACAAGGGTATCTAAGCACGTCTAAACTCGAACTTTGTTTTCGATTTTGGTTACTAGAGGACTTTGTTGAAAATGACAAGGTGACAATGTCAAAATGACTAGTGAATTTTCCTAACTAGACTTTTGAGTTGGAACATCCACAAAAGAGGACAATGACTGGAAAGGGTTTGATAACTTAGTCCAAAAGAGCCTAGTTTCGAAAACAATGATGTTGCAAGTTGTGATGAGGTTTACCTAATCCTAAAGATGCAAAAAATGTGAACCTAGGGACAACCTAATGTCAAATGTATGCAACTAAAATAATGAAGGATGCAACCTATGGCAATGAATGCAAACTAGTGGTCAAGACTTTGAGCAATTTCAAGTTTGGTTTCTGATAGAATCTTCTAGGAAACAGTGTTTGACAGATTATTAACAAGACGAAGACTTTGGATTTGACTTTGGATGAAGTTTTAAACAGTGACAGGAAAATGCGTCATTTGAGATGTCAGTTGCATCATGGTTTTGTGAATGCGGCTCAAGTTTAGCAAATGCGACTTGGAAATAGACAAGTGTGACTCAGTTTATCAGATGCGACTCGATGATAGTTAGTTGCATTTTAGTTTTACACATGCGGCTCTGGAGTGTTCAGATGCATCACGACGCATACAAATGTGGTGTTTTGAGTATCAAATGTGGTTTAATAGAGCAATTGCGGTTCAAAAAATCAATTGCAGTTCGACAGATGCAACAGAGTTTTGTTTCAAATTGATTTTCTTGTCATTTTGATTGCAAATTTGATATGTTTGGTGTTGAATGTTTTGTTTGGAGCTGTGGTGAAACCAGAAAGCACTTGACAAACATAGTGTTTTGAAAAGTAACCAAACACACATCAGATAAGCACAATCCTAGGTTAGGCCATGACAGTATTCACTAGATTCCACATGGGTTTCCCCAACCGCATATCTGTAGCGTGTGAATTCAGAAGCTTGGCTGCATAGGCTCCCCCTTACAATGCACTCTCTTCTTAGGCCAACCAAGCTTCCAACCCCCATGAAACTCCCATGGTGAGCTGATCACCTCTACTACAAACTGCGAAAGTGTGGATGCCTTCACACTGACCGGTGCTGTGCTAGCAAATAGAAGGATTTTGGCTTTCTATACAAGAGTTTTTAGTTAGGGACCCCCGTTCGAGTGGCCATACATGGGGCAAGAGATTAATCACCATTAAGGTGGCACTCCAGCCTAAATAGGTTAAGCTCAACAGGGTTTAAGGGAGTACAACTCCGTTCGTATGACACATCCGCACAAGCAACCTTAGGTTTTCCCTTAAGGTTTACATTTATATACCGGTCGGGGGTAGCTTGGCTTTAGCTCCATTTCCGGTTTGAGTCATGTTGGGGTGATGAAATCCCCAGGTAGGCCCAATTTCTAGAGTTGGTAACCATTTCTCTTACACCCAAGATCGCCTGAAAGCACGAGGGGAGAGGATACTCCAATATACCAAGTCAGGGTAATAACAAATAAAGATGGGTCTGGTTTTCCGATCATGAGGTTTTCACCAAGTGAGTGCATACTCACCTACCATCTTGCAAACACAATCAAGAAAAGAAGACATGAATGTTCTTTTTATGTGCACCAAAGTTAAATGTTTGCTAATCTATGAAAAACAAGCACAATGTTTGTTTTATTCTGTCTTCGACACTCGAATCTGCAGACAAAAGATTAGTAGTTCCTTTATTAAATGATCTTTGACACCCGAATAGTTACCGCCACACGTTGAAAATGGAGATTAGTAACACAAAACCCTAAGGTAGCTAACATGTAGAAATGAAAAACCAGGAAATTAGAGGACCAGAAAAACTAGAAAGAAACCAACAACCAAAAAAAACTCTAAGATCCAAAAATCAGAATGCCAAAAATGAAAGAAAATATTTACTAGTCAAATGTGGCATGACAGAGTAGATGCATTGCTCAAGACTTCGAATGTGGCATGACAGAGCAGATGCGTCATTCTAGATATCGATTGCGGCTTTTGAGTTGGCAAATGTGTCACGACGCATCAAATGCGTCATGATTTAAAAAAAAATGGTTGCGTCGCTCCATACCTGTACCTTCAAAAACAGCAGAAAATACAAAACCGTACGAAAATAAATGTATATAACAGAGTCGTGTTCACGTCAGGTTCACCAAACGTATCTATGGAAAATTAGATTGTTAGCTTATTAGATAATAAACATCAAAAATCCAAAGAGGCTATCAAGAACAATGGAAAATCAAAACAACGAAGAATGATTATACCTTCCTTTCCTTCCATGCTTCACCTTCATAGCACCTTCTAGTTTGCAGCAAGTCAATGAGGCCCTTAGATTTCAAATGAGCAACCTAAAGTAATGTCTAAGCCCTATGCAAATTTTGAAGGATTTATAAAATTATGCCTATGTCTATGACAATATGCTAAAATGAAATAATGACTACTAATGCCAAATGACTATAATGCCTGTATTCAAAAATGACCGGATCCCGAAATTATGAGCAAAATTGTCTTTTATAGAAAACACAATTTTGAGCGGATGGATGAGATTAAATTCTAAGAAAGACCTAGAATGAGAGGTCCAAATTAAATATGAGAATCCCTAATTAGGGTTAGGGAAAATTCATTAATCAAATGGTCAAGATAAAACCTTAGATAATCGGATCGACGGTGGAGAATAAATGAGACAAATTAATTAGAAAATAAAGATTTTCGAAAATCAAGAAGACAAAGACTGCCTGATTTATGAGATTCGAAAAATCAAGAAGATAAGATTTGAACTGAAGATCAGATTTGGAAAATCAATCTAATTTGCCCGATTACTTGATTTTTGGAAGATTAGTTACTAATTTGAATTAAATTAATTCAAATTATGGATTTTCTGAGACAAATAAATAATCTTTTTCAGATTATTTACCAAAATGGACTGACAGTTTAGATTGTGATGACATTTTAAATAATTGATTTATTTAAAATGAGCAGAATATTAAATTGGCAATTAAATAATTAAATTTAATTATTTAATTTAGAAGATAAGATTAATTAATTAAATAAATTAATCAATTTATTTAATTAAGACAGTTAGTGACATATTAAATAAATAAATGAAACTTGTTTATTTAATAATCAGGAAGAAACATATGACAGAGAATTAAATAAATTAAGAAATTTATTTAATTAAGGGAAGACTTAGCCAATTAATGACATATTTAATAAATAAATAGAATTTATTTATTTAATAATCATGAAGAATACAAAGACATGAATTAATTAAACAATTATAAATTATTTAATTAATAGTTGAATGTGGACCAAGGACATAATTAAATGTCATAATTATGCTAGGACGAAAGTGGTAAAAATGAAGTTTGCAGGCCTAGGTCATTTTTAGGTGTCTACAACTTCGAGATAAGATTGAAGTTTAGGATAAGTGGAAATCCCCCATGGTTGAGGAGAGGCATTCATACCAACCACCTAAAACACATTATGTTTTCTCAAGAAGAATACAAAATGAGGTTTGATGCAGGAGCATCTAGGGTGTAAGGGCAATCTTGCATCACCCAAAAAAATGTTGTTTCTTTTCAATAAGGGCTAAATTTGGTAGGGTTACTATTTTTGTAAGTTTGTATTTATGCACAGTTAGACACAAAATCTTACACAGACCTATAGAATGGTAAATTGAAGCCAATGGTGAAGAAATCACTTCAAAACCATTTGTCATTCAAGAGATTAAAATTGTAATTTTTGAAAAACCTAGTAAAATCTTTGGGGACAATTTTGAGGTACTTAGAGGCTCCGGATGGGCCTAAGAATTGGTGGAAAGTGAAATTATATGGCCTTTAGGCCCTACTTTTTGGAAAAAAAAATCCTGAGCCCTTTCTGAAAAGGTATTATAATAGAAAATCTGATAGTTGGATCAAAAGTTATGACCCCACGAAGTTGTAATACCAAAATTAATAAAATTTAAAAATATCTTCCTGACGAAGTTACACTTTCCAGAAGATTCTAGGGTGGCTACACCTTCCAAATAAAGGATGTAAAGGGGGACTACAAAGGAGAGGTGAGAGTAGAGTAGATGGTGGCTCTAATTTGTAGACTTGTAGATTTATGTAATCAGAAAGCCCATGTGATGGAAAATATAATGTTGTGATTTCATTTTCATTTGAGTAATAATAGAAAATATTTTCTTTCCTTCTTGCATTTTGTTTGTGTCACTACCTATTGTTTTTGTGAGTTTTAGATTGTAAGGGCCCAAGTACCCTTCATCAAGTGGTATCAAAGCGGGTTTTCCTGAGTGTGTAAACAGATTGCCAAACATGAGGTAGTTTGCACCAGGACTTGTGGTTGTGGGTCTATGAGAAAAGATTCCTCTATGAAGAAACTGTGGTGGGAGAAATGTTTGGGTAATAGAAGAGGGTTTTAGAGCCCTATAGAGACAAGTTCAAGCACTACAAGAGGAGCTGCATAAGGGAGCTAATGTTAGAAGAAGAGATAAAAGTGAGGATGAGGTTGAAGATGAGGAGCTATTCAAAGAGGAAGCACAAGATGTAATGGATCCTAGAGAAATCAGACTGATTAGGGCCATTTCCAAGATTAGAAAGAGGCCAAAGATAGAAGTTTCTAATTTTTCTGGAAACCTAAATCCAAAGGAGCTGATCGATTGGGTCAATGACATGGAAAAGTATTTTGACTATGAGGAAATAGAAGACCTAGATAGGGTAAAATTTGCAAAGGCCAAATTGAAAGGCCATGCTAACATATAGTGGAAAGAATTCCAGGTGGAAAGAAATAGAAGAGGAAAAGAGAAAATAAAAAGATGGGATTGAATGGTGGAAAAATTGAAAAGACAATTCATTCCTAGGGACTATGAGTTGGATTTTTTGAAGAAGATGCAAGGGTTGAAACAAGCAGGAAAATATGTTAAGAAGTACACGGAAGAATTCTACTGAGTCTTGATCAGAATAGGTCATTTTGAGGCCAACAAGGAGAAAGTTTCCCGTTACATAAATGTGTTGAAGTCGAGCATTCAAGAAGAGCTAAGTCTGGTAAGAATGTCTACCATTGAAGATGCATATCATTTTGCTTTGAAGGTAGAAGAGAAGTTGAATAGGAGGTTTGAAAGTAAGCAAAGAGGTGGAGGTCATGGTGGAAGGACTAGTGGATGGTCATATGGAGGTCAAAATGAAGACCAAAGTAATGTAGAAGGATCTAGTAGTAGTTAGAACCAGAAAGGAGATAACACTTATCATCCTCATAATGGAGACCAAAGAGGAAGAGGAAGATTTGGGCGAGGACCAGGGAGAGGAAGCTTTCATGGAACCTATTTCCAAAGAGAAAAAGAAGGGCATAGGGCATATGAGTGTCCTCAACATCAAGTTAGGAAAAATAGAAGACCTAAGGGTAATGCATGAGTTGCACATGTAGACAAAGATGTTGAGTCTTCACATTTTGAGGATGCAGAAAGAGGAGAGGTTCTTGTCACTAGAAGAGCCTTGTTGAATGAAGAGAAAGAGCCAACTCAAAGGAAGAATTTGTTTCGCACTAGATTTAACTGTGAAGGTAAATTTTACAATGTTATTATTGATGGAGGTAGTACTAATAACCTTGTTTTAGAAGAAATGGTTAGTAAGTTGTAGTTGGAGAGAAGAAGGTATCTGAACCCATATCGGATTGCTTGGTTGCAGAAGGACCATAAAGCATTGGTAAATGAACAATGTCTGGTAAAGTTCAAGATTGGGAATTACCATAATGAGGTATTATGTGATATTATTCCTATGGATGTTTGTCATATGTTGTTAGGCAAACTATGGAAGTTTGATTGACGAGCAATACATGGTGGACATGCCAACACCTATTTTTTGACAAAGGATGGAGTTTGTCATAAGTTGAAGCCCTTGAAGGAGGCAGAGGAAAAGGTATGCACTAATGCAAGAATTTTTTTGGTTGATGGAAGAAAGTTCCTAGAATGTATGAAGCATGATCATATGTGTTTTGCATTGATCCCTAGAGTTGATAAAGATGATACTATTGAGGTACCTGTAGAAGTTTCATATTTTTTGAATGAGTTTCAAGCTATTATTTATGATAACGTACCTGAAGATTTTCCTCCTATAATAAAGATTAGTCATTAGATGGACCTGATTCCTGGAGCCAATTTTCCAAATAAGGCAACTCATCGTATGACTCCAACAGAGAGTGAAGAGTTGAATAGACAAGTGCAAGAGTTGTTGTGGAAGGGATTGATCAAAGAGAGTTTGAGTCCATGTGCAGTACCTATAGTACTAGCACTAAAGAAGGATGGGGAATGGTGGATGTGTATCGATTCTAGAGCCATCAACAAGATCACCATCAAGTATAGATTTCCCTTGCCAAGAATGGATGGAATTATGGATTATTTGAGTGAAGCTGAGTACTTCACAAAGATAGATTTGAAGAGTGGATATCACTAGATCCATATTAGAGAAGGATATGAATGGAATACAACCTTCAAAACCAAGGATGGCTTGTATGAGTGGTTAGTCATGCCTTTTGGGCTAGCCAATGCACCGAGCACATTTATGCGACTTATGAATAAGGTATTGAAATAATTTTTAGGAAAATTTGTTATTGGTTATTTGGATGATATTTTGATTTTCAATAAGACATTGGAGAATTACTTGATGCATATCTGGAAATTTTTTGAGAAGCTAAGGGAGGAGAAGTTGATTAATTTGAAGAAATGTAGTTTTGTAAAAAGGGAGTTGGTGTATCTGGGATTAGTTTTCTTAGTAGAGGGTCTTAAAATGGATCCAGAGAAGGTGAGAGCTATCATTGAATGGCCTACCCTGAGGAGTGTTACAGAGGTAAGATCATTTTATGGTCTAGCAAGTTTTTATAGAAATTTTATCAAGAGTTTCAGTATATTTCTGCACCTTTAACTGAAGCAATGAGAGGGGATAGACAAGAGTTTAAGTGGGCTATAGTAGTAGCAAAAAAATTTCATATGTTGAAGAAGAAAGTTACAGAGCAACCTATTTTGGCACTTCCAAATTTCAATAAGGTCTTTCAGATAGATTGTGATGCTAGTGGCACTTCCATAGGAGTTTTTTTTAGTCAAGAAGGTAAGCCTGTTGTCTATTTTAGTGAGAAGTTAAATGATGCTAAGAAGAAATATTTTGTCTATGATCAAGAGTTGTATGCTATAGTTCAGGATTTGAAGAAATGGAGACACTATTTGTTTCCAAAAGAATTTGTTTTATATACTGATCACCAAGCTTTGCAATATCTCAATAGTCAAGGAAATTTGAATCAAAGGAACTTAAAATGGGTTGAGTTTTTGCAGAGTTATACTTTTTTTTTGGGGCACAGGAGTGGAAGATCAAACAGAGTTGCAAATTCCTTAAGGAGAAGGAAAAAATTGTTAATAGAGATGAATATAGAGGTTGTTGGGTTCAATGAGCTCAAGAGTTTGTACCAAAAAGATCCATACTTTGTAGAAGCTTGGAAGGCTTGTTTGGAACTTGCTACATTGGATAGGACAAGATGGTTGGATTTATTAATCCAAGATGGAATGTTGTTTAGAGGAAGCCAATTGTGCATTCCAAGGAGTTCTATGAGAGAGAATCTAATCAAGGAGAAGCATAGTGGAGGATTGGTTGGGAATTTCAGTCGAGATAAGACCATTGCTCTTGTTAGGCAGAATTATTACTGGCCACAATTCCAACAAGATGTGAAGAAGTTTGTACAAAGTTGTAGAGTATGTCAGGTGGCGAAAGGAACACATCAGAATATTGGATTGTATCAACCATTACCTATACCAGAGAGGCCATGGGAGGAAATTATTATGGATTTTGTCCTTGGATTGCCGAGGACACAGAGAGGGCATGATTCCATATTTTTGTTGGTGGATAGATTTTCAAAGATGGTACATTTCATTTTGTGTCATAAGACTAGTGATGTTGTTCATATTGTAGAGTTGTTTTCTAGAGAGGTGGTGAGACTACATGGTCTACCGAAGAGTATAGTTTTAGACAGAAATACCAAAAAATTTGGTTATTTCTAGATAACATTATGGAAGAAGTTGAAGATAGATTTGAAGTTCAGTTTTGATCACCATCCACAGACTGAAGGACAAAAAAAGGTGGTCAATAGGATTTGGGTAACCTGCTAAGATGCTTAGTAGGAGATAAACCAAAAGGATGGGATTTGATTTTACCATAGGCAGAATTTTCTTATAACAATTCTATGAATAGGAGCACTGTAAATCACCATTCTAGATTGTATATGGGAGTAGTCTGAGGAATGCTTCTAAACTAAGAAAGATGCATAAAGGAGAGAAGAGTCTAGTGTTGAGGCTAAAGATTTTGTTGAGCACCTGAAGAATTTGCATGACGAGGTGAAGAAGCATATCAATAAGATGAACTCTCAGTATAAGGCTAAGGAAGATCATAAAAGGAGGTATAAGGAGTTACAGGTAGGAGATGAAGTCATGGTTCATTTGTGAAAGGAAAGGTTTCTAGTTGGTACATACAACAAGTTGAAGATGAAGATGTTTGGACCATGCAAGATCCTGAAGAAGCATGATTCAGGAAATGCATATGAGGTAGAGTTTCCTGATGGAATTCATATTTCACCTATGTTTAACATCTCAAATTTAATAGAATATCATGAGGGAAGAATTAATGAAGAAATAATAGAAGCATAGTGGAACATTCCAGTACCTACTTCAAAAAAGGAGGAGATAGAGGACATTTTGGATAGTCATGTGGGAAGAGGCACAAGAAACAAGCAATATGCAAAGTACTAGGTGAAATGGAGAGGAAGGCTTGTTGAAGATTCATCATGGCTATCTGATTTTGAGCTTAAATGTCTTGGTTTCCCTCTAACTCATGAGAAGTGACAGAGTCACTTTTCAAATTACCCCGAGTGTCTGATGCAGGAGCGTCCAGGGTGTAAGAGCAATCTTGCATCACCCAAAAAAATGTTGTTTCTTTTCAATAAGGGCTAAATATGGTAGGGTTACTATTTTTGTAAGTTTGCATTTATGCACAGTTAGACACAAAATCTTACTCAAACCTCCAAAATGGTAAATTGAATCCAATGGTGAAGAAATCACTTCAAAACCATTTGTCATTCAAGAGATATTAAAATTGTAATTTTTGAAAATCCTAGTAAAATCTTTGGGGTCAATTTTGAGGCACTTAGAGACTTTAGAGGGGCCTGAAAATTGGTGGAAAATGAAAGTGGATGTCCTTTAGGCCCTAATTTTTGGAAAATATTTCGCGAACCCTTTCCGAAAAAGGTATTATAATAGAAAATCTGATGGTTGGATCAAAAGTTATGACCCCACGAAGTTGTAATACCAAAATTAATAAAATTTCAAAATATTTTCCTAAGGAAGTTACACTTTCAAAAAGATTCTAGGGCGGTTACACTTTCTAGAAGATTCTAGGGTGGCTACACCTTCCAAATAAAGGATGTAAAGGGGGACTATAGAGGAGAGGCAAGAGTAGAGTAGATGGTGGCTTTGATTTGCAGACTTGCAGATTTATGTAATTAGAAAGCCCATGTGATGGAAAATATAATGTTGTAATTTCATTTTCATTTAAGTGATAATAGAAAATATTTTCTTTCCTTATTGCATTTTTTTGTTTCATTGCCTGTTGTTTTTGTGATTTTTATATTGTAAGGGGAGTACCCTTCATCAAGGTTGTGAGAAAAGAAAAAACAATTGCCACTCCCACACAGTCTGAGGATTCTAGGTCATCTTCCCCTATGCCACACTTTCCACCATCTCCACCACCTCCATAACATGTTTGCAAAGTTATTGATTTGGATTCACCACCAATAGATCCCTCTCCTAAGAGGAAAAAAATTGGACAAGCACCAAGGTTAGTAGAATACCCTCTACACTCATATGATGAGGTTGTCATGACCTCCGATGATATAATGCAAAACATGCCATCACCTACAAGAGGGGTAGATTTGCTAGTTCCACAGGGTAGGTTCACAAAGGAATTGTTAATCGGATTGGACAATGAAGATGATGATAGAGAAAAGGCCTGTACTAATTTCATGACTGATGATGCATTTGTAAAGACAGATGCATTCAATGAGTATGTGTGGAAAACCAAAAGAGATGAGTATTTGAACATGATGAAAGATGAAATAGCCAAGTTACCTAAACTACCTAGAGAAGTCATATCTGAAAGGGTAGTGGAAAAAATGAATGCTAAGAAAAAGGAGCTCACACCCGAGGAAGGAAGAAGACTTGAGAGAGAGTGGCATACTCCTCTTTCTTGAATGGGATTTATCCTGTGCTATTTCTTTTGATACCATTAGGAGGAAAAGTTCACAGGTATATGCATCTAATGAGGAGGCCTTGGTTGCATTACAAGGGTCAAAATTTAGTACTAAATGAGACACATTATCTATTTGGGAATTGGCCCCAAATACCAATAAGCCTAAGGTTGGAGACCATGTTGCTGATTTGAGAGGAGGACTAATAATTAAAAGGGTTTCAAATACTCCAACAGTAGAGGCAACTACATTGGAAGAGAATGTTGCACACTTCACCAAGGCTATTGTGGAGTCACTCCAAGAAAAATGTGATGAGGAGACTAAAAAGTACAATAATTTATTGATTTCTTATAATAAAGATAAACAAAGGATGGTAGAGTTGGAGTTACAAAATGAGATGTTGAGCCAAAAAGTGCAATCAGTGCCACATGTGCGACAAATGTAAGTCAATGTTCCATCCTCTCCACCACCTCCTCTTGTTCATTCACCTCCTCCACCATTTATGGAAATAGGGGTATAGGTATACTATGTTTGTTGACAGTGTAAGAAGTGATGATGAGGTCAAGGATTACAAGAATAATGACAAAGCAATAAATGTTATCTTGAGTGGTCTTTCTAATTCTAAACTTGGAAAGGTGATAAGTCTCAAAACTACTAAAGAGATCTAGACAAAGTTGTAGATCATTTATGAAGGAGATGATAAGGTCAAGCAAGAAAAGATGTAGAATTTTAAAGCCAATTTTGAAAACCTAAGGATGTCAGAAGATGAAGAAATTGCAACCTACATACTCAGAATGGATGAATTTGTTAATAACATCAATGATCTTGGTGGTAAGTTATAAGAAAGTGAATTTTTATAAAAGGTATTGAGAACTCTTCCTAAATCTTATATTTCTAAAGTGCTTTCTATTGAGGAAGATTAGAATTTGGATCAATATTCTAGAGAGAAAATGTTTGGTGCTTTAATTTATTTTGAATTGAGAGAGTTTGGTCAAGATGCTATAAAGAGAGAAACTAATTTTAAAGTTATCAAGAAAGAGAAGGATAATGAATTATATCATGATGATCTTGATGAGGTGGAAGCAAATTTTTTAAGGAGATTGGAAAATGGAATTGGAAAATACAAAGGTAAGTTACCCTTTAAGTGTTTCAATTATGGAAAGATAGGTCATTATGCTTCTAAATATCCAATCAAAGTTGCAAATGACAAACATAAGGATCATAAAGGTAAATATATCAAGAAGAGTTATTATATTGAAAAATACAATAGTGTATCTGATTATAAGGAATTAGACTATCTTGATGAGGATAGTGATGAATGCTTGTTCATGGCTCTAAATGTGGGAAATAATTCTACTAATCCAGAAAGATGTATTAAGGAAGGTGCTCCATAAACATGTCATAATATTGAAGGAAATATGTTGACTTATTTTCATGCAAGAGAGGAGAGAAACTATTGGATAATTGATAGTGGATACTCAAATCATATGATAGGTGACAAGAGTAAGTTTGTTAAAATTTAGAAGTATGATGGTGATCTTGTTAAGTTTGGTTATGATACATCTGCGAAGATATGTGGAAAAGTTTCAATTAATTTTGATGGTCAGAATAAAATAGATGATGTTCTTTATGTCAAGGGTCTCCGACATATTCTTCTTAGTGTAGAAAAAATGTGTGGTAGAGGATATAATTTGTTGTTTTATAATGATGGTTATGAAATTAGAAAAGGAAGCTCTGGAACTTTTGTTGTTGCAGGAACAAAGATATAAGGAAATTTTTATCAGATCAAATGTGGAGGTGTTAAGTGCTTTATTTTACAAATCAATAAAAGTTGGCTATGGCATGGAAGAATGTGTCACATTAACTTTGATAGCCTAGTGAAGATCAATTCTATTGATGTTGTGAGATATCTACCAAGGATTACAAAACCTATCAATGTGAAAAAAAGAAAAATGGGTTCCTCCTTTTGGGAGATGGAACTAAAGGGGGATTAAGGTTCTTCCACCTATTTCATTCAAGTTTCATTAAAGGAAACCTTAGAGATATCAATCTAGGAATAGGGAAGGATATCTATAATAAGGTGTCCTAGGGGTGTGATTAAAGACAAAAGGGGGTTCACCAACAAGAAAAGGCTTGGAAAGAAGAAGATCTAAATCATATGCAAACTAAACTATGCAACCTAAGATATGAAACTAAAAATTAGAATAATGAACTAAGAAAGGATGGAGGTTCACCTGGAGAACTAAAGATGCTTGAAACAAGGTCTAAATTACTAAAAATATAATTTTTAATGCATACTGGGACTCATACTCTAGTAGGGTGATTTAGTCTGAGTTTTGGGTTTTGGGTCAAATCCTAAATCTAAAACTGCTAAACCAGGATCTATAGAAAATGCTTGAAATCTGGTATAGGGTATGTGCAGGATCATCATGGAAAAACAGGCCCTTACGTGGCAAAAAATTCAAAAAAAATTAGAGTTAGGCAACTTGACATAAAAATTTGAATAAGTTACCTATATTATTTCAAAAATATGCAAGAATAGAATTTGTAGCAAATTGAATGTAGTTTCTAAACTACTAGGTTTATCTTATAAAAAAAAATATCTATTTGGGGAAATTTTGAAATTTTAGTGTAGTAGTACTTGAATTTCAGGAAAAAAATAAGTAGGTGTCTGTCTGACCACCCTACCCACAATTAAATGATAATATTTTAGATATAAGTAGAGGACTCATGTCTCGATGTGATGCATATTTTTTTGTAATTTTTTTCCAACTGAATAATTAATTATGAATTTCTTATTACAACTTTTAAAAAATATAAAAAACTTGTATGTCTGACCACCTTAACTTGGTCAAAACTTCATGAAATTTATTATTATTTTTTGTAATCCTATAGTATGTGAAGCATAGAATGTGACACATGTTTCATATTCAAAAAATGTGATACAGTTTAAAAGCTATAGATTTTTTTCAATCAACCTATCAATCAGGACTTTAGTCATAATTCAAATAGAAAATGAATAATAATAATTTATTAAATTCAAAGCAAAGCATAATTTATATTGGTGGAAAGTTGAGAATATCATTTAAAAACCCTTTTCGTTTCATCAATTTTGGGTAAAAAAGAGTCGTCAGCCACATGGGCCATCATATCAGTTACATATTGCCACTTTTTGGCCCATCATGATCCTACACATACCCTATACTGGGACTCATACACCACAAGTGGAGATTTAGTCTCATTATTAGGGCTGATCTAAAACTATAATATCCTCTAATGATCTCATATAGCTTCTCTCCCTTCTGATTTATGAGTCTGAAACACTAAATTCTCCTCTATAGGGGACTTTTCATGATCTTGCAATGTAGATGATGACTTTGACAACTTTGCAACTTTGAAAACTCTTCTCCAATATTTCTCTTCAATGGATCTTCAACTTAGATCTGCAAATCACACATCAAAGAGAGGGAAAAATGTTGTTTTGCTATTAGATAGGGGTTTTCCTTGTTCAAACCCTGTTTTGGTAATCAAACCTTGAAATAAAATGAAATAGAAAGAAGGAATGATGAATGAACATATAAGCTATGTTGCAACACACAAAAATATTGGAATAAAGGTTGCAATCTTGTATGCAATTGATAGAATGAATGTATATCTTGACTCTTGATTGCATGTTATGAATCTTGACTTGAATGCTTGCTTGAATCATGAAAACCTACATCATAAATGTTAGTTCAAAAAAAAAACATGATGCATGATGACTTTGACATGATGCTTGATTCTTGATTGTAGCTCCAAAATTCTTAATAATCAACTCTTGAATGCTATTGTGAAGTATTGTGATCTCAAATTTTCTATAATTCTTGAATACTTGAATTGCTAGGTGACTTGTAAGCTTGCTAGGAGAAAATATGTGAAATAACCTTATATTTATACTTGTTTATGCCAAATTTCTTAAAATTACAACACTTCAAGCTGACATTAGGCCTAGGAGAATAAAATATCACCAATAATTTGAATTTAAAATAGGTTTCAAGATAATTGGGACTCATATGCCAGTTGGGGCATATGAGTCCTAGTAGCCTAGGCTCGGGACACAAATTTCAAGAAATGTTGAGTTCTATGCCAAATTCAAGCTCATGTGCCAAGACATAGGTGGGATCCATATGCCCAAGGTGGCATATGAGTCCTAGATCACTAAATATGGGACACACAATCCAAAAATATTAAATTATGATTGGTTATTATCTATGTGTCGGGATTATCCTTAGAAAGATGCATTAAATAAGGCTTGTGGATGAAAAATAAGACTAAATAAGGCATAAAGAAGCCCAAATTTAGCAAGGAGGGCCTAAAAAAGTGTGAAAATGTAAAGGGTTACATTTTTCTAAACTATATTTAGCCCCCATTTTAGTTAGATGAGGAACTTACTTCAAACTCACACTAAAGTAGATAAACTCGCATCAAGAGGGGTCCAAATGTAACAATGCAAGTGCGAAAGGATGACAACAATCAAGAGGGTTGGGAAAGCCCCAAAGATCAAGATCCTATGGAAAACCAACATAGGCACAAAAGAAAACAGATGTAAATAATGTAAGGAGAAACAACAAGGCACAAGCATACATTGTGAAAGACATAAAGAAGAAAGAAAAATAAAAGGGGTGGATCAAGCCTCAACCATTTGTCCAACACAATGTGGATTAGATCTAAGTTGTTTGTCCAAAAAAATTTACAAGTGGAAAACGATGTCCACTATTCAAACCAAATGCACACTCACAAGGGCTAGTGGAACCTCAAGCCATCCACTAAGTGAGACTTTAGTGAGACACATATGCACATGATCGGTATGTCTTCACACAAATAAGCAAGTGGCTATGGGAAAGTCATGCCTAAGTTTAGTTCCCATATGATAACCATACCAAAGCTATACCTCCTAATAAATTTGATAAGGTGCCACACAATAATAAAATAAGGATTCATGAGGCAAGAAAAAATTCGTATGATAACACTCATGAACAAATAAAATGGCTCCATAGGCAAGAAAAATGTGTTATGCAAGGTGGCCATACAACTGATATTGTAAATGAAAAATAGTGTAAGGTACATTCAAAGGAGTTTTTCTTAGTCATAGTAAGGTCTTAGCTTAGGAAACATTGTTCCTAATGTCTCCAAGAGAGGACCAATCAAAGAATAGAATATTCACAACTTAGGGGATGTGGTGTGTCGCATCAAGCCACTAAGAAGAATATAATATGCTAAGAGAGATCATCATCTTGAAGCACATCACACCCAATGTCACCACAAAGAGAAAGATGCATCACATGAAGTAAGAATACTAGACAATGAAACATGAGTTGTAATTGAATAATCTCAATGTATGCCCCCACTTTAAAGAAATTGCTAAACACCATGCTATGAGAAATTAATTTAAAGTAGAAAATGATAAATGCTAACAATAAAGAGGACATGCGAGCTTATTAGGAAAGCCCTATGCCAAGTCATATATTTCCAAATAAAGCTACGTCATGAAAAGGGGTTGCCCCTAAAATGAAATGCCAAAGTCACATAATGGATCCACAAATTTGAGGTCAATATTTCTTTGCTACAATATTTTTAGAGAGCTTGGAACTAACATCATTCCCCAAATACTCATGGAATAGGAAGAATAACACACAGAGATTGAAAACAAAGAAAAACATTTTGGGTCAACATGGAAGAGACTTAAATGTCTTGATACCTTGCATCATCCTCGAAAAGAAAATAGAAAACAAAGAAAAGATAAAAGGAAAAGATTTTGGGTCAACATGGAAGAGACCTAGAAGTATTGATGCCTTGCATCATCCACAAAAGGAATACACAAGAAAATGAAAAATATAGAGGAATGTAGGTACGAGTACAGAAATATCACACAAAGAGAAATCAAATAGAACAGTAGAGGGGATCACATAATGTACATGAAACCACACACATGACATGAAAAAAGATAATAATAGAAAGGCTAGTAAGGCACATGCAAGTCAACCTATAGCAGGTCATCTATATCCCAATCTTGTTCATTGTATATGAAAGGCGGACAAATAGCCAAAGGGACAATAGATGTGTTACTAGGACAAGGGTATCTAATTCTTTCCCCAACTACATGTAAGACAAGAATGAGTTGAGGTAGGTGATGAGAAAGAGCTTGCATTTTGAAATGATCTGCAATGAATGTAAACCATGTAATAGTGAGAATATTGTGATCCTACAACTATTACATGGCAAGGAGTGGAAGGACATACTTTTAAGTAACTATTTATATGATATCAAACTTTTTAAAGATTTATTTTAAAGCACAACACTCATCAGTACTATGTCAAAAAATTCTATGGTATTGATAATGTGATGTGTTTATCTTCTTAGGATTTGGGAATCAAATTTCTCATATGGGTGGTAATGTAAACAGTCCTTGTCTTAGAAGTATGTGTAAAGTTCTTATAGTTGTAGATGGTGGAAAAGGAAATTATAGTTTCTTTAGTTTGTAAGACTTTTTTTGCTTGCTATATTCACCAATTTATTGAGTTAGATGTTGAGGAGGAGGACCTAAGACAATATTATCATCCCTATCATCATTGTCATTCATCATTTCTTCATTAGGAAGGAGGATACTTATGTTGGGATGGGGATCTTGATATCCTATCCCTTTGGTATTTTTAGTTCATATTTGTTCTAAGAGTTTATGAGTTTCATGTTCGCTTGTTGTATCACATCTTTATTTTCTTAAGATTATGAATCCTTTTCCATATGTCTCTTCTAGGTTAATTGATGTATTTGTTACTTTATTAGCATAGGATGGTTGAATGTTTGTTGGATTAGAGGTGTTACGATCACCTATTATGGGGAGCTTAGGCTTAGTTTGTGTCTCAATTTTAGGATGTAAAATGCCAAACATCTCAAGCTATGTTGGTTGTTTCATAAAGGGATAGAAGGATGCATTAGACTCAAGATTGTTAAGGAAATCGTTTATGAAGTTGTTCATGCTATCATCATCTTCTCCAATGATGTCAACATCATGAGAAGGAAATGCATTGAATTTTGAGTGAGCATGAGTGATTTCAATGTCATTAGAATCGTTTCCAAAAGCACAACTTGAAACATTCACTAATGATTTCAAGGACATCCAAAGCTTACCAAAGCACATATCCATGATGAAAAGCAATGCAATTTTTAGATTCTAAACAAGGTGAATTGTCAATTACACTATGCAACAATCTAAAAATGAAATGTTCTAAATGAAAATTTGAAATTAAGCAATGCATGAAATGAACCAAATTCAACTAGATGTAATGAAATGAATGAAACAAAAATTTAGTAATCTGAAATAGAGATCTAACAACAACAAAAAAAAGTAGAGAAACAAGGTTTTTAATGTTATAAAATGCAGCTTCAGGTCTAACATGGGACTAAATCACCTAGAGGGGTGTATGAGAACCAGGTAGGGTTTTTGAAGGGTTCAAATGCTACCAAATAGTCCACACAGAATACCCAAAAAATTAGGTAAAACAACCTGTACTAGGACTAAATCGCCCAGAGGGGAATATGAGTCCCAAATGAGGGTTTTTACACTAATTTCAGAAATTTTTGAGTTAATGTTAGGTTTTCTAGTTTGAATGATGTACAAACTAAGTGAAATTATAGATTTAAAATGAAATTCAATGATGCAAGATGAAGAAATGCAACCTATATGCACTTTCACTAATGCAAGACCTAATGCAAAGCTAATGTAAGCTAGATATAGGACTATGATGCACTCCAAATTACAAATAAGGTTTTCTAAAGGATAGGTTCACTAAAATGAAATGAAGAAAAATGGGTTCCACCTTTTGGAAGATGAAACTAAAGGGGGATTAGGGTTCCTCCACCTATTTCCTTCAAGTTTCATTAAAGGAAACCTTAGAGATCTCAATCTAGGGATGGAATTAGGGAAGGAGATCTGAAATAAGGTATCCTGTGGGTGTGACTAAAGACAAAAAGGGGGTTCACCACCAAGAAAAGGTATGGAAAGAGGAAGATTCAAATGATATCCAAATAGAACTATGCAACCTAAGATATGAAACTAAAAATCAAAATAATGAACTGAGAAAGGAAAGAGGTGCACCTGGAGAATTAAAGATGCTTGAAACAAGGTATGAATTCCTGAAAATATCATTTTTTAATGTATACTAGGAATCATACACCAGTAGGGGTGATTTAGTCCCAATATAGGGTTTTAGATTGAATCTGAAATCTGGAACTGGTAAACTAGGATCTAAAAAAGGTGTTTGAAATATGGTAAACTAGGACTCATACGCCATAAGTGGTGATTTATTCCTATTATTACGGTTGATGTGAAACTTTGGTATCCTCTAATGATCTCCTGTAGCTACTCTCCCTTCCGATCTCTAAGTCTGAAACACTGAATTCTTCTCTGTAGGGGACTTTCCGTGATCTTGCAATATAGATGACAACTTTTACAACTTTGAAACTTTGACAACTCTTCTCCAATCTTTCTCTTCAATAGATATTTAACCTAGATGTGAAAATCACACATCAAAGAGAGGGAAAAATATTTTTTTGTTAGTAGACAGAGGCTTTCCTTGGTCAAACCCCGATTTGGTAATCAAACCTTGAAATAAAATGAAATAGAAAGAAGGAATGATGAATGAAAAAATAAGTTATGTTGCAACACACCAAACCCTTGAAATAAAGGCTACAATCTTGTATGTAATGGCTAGCATTAATTTATCTCTTGAAACTTGATTGTATGTTATGAATCTTGACTTGAAAGCCTGCTTGAATCACAAAAACCTACATCACAAATGTTAGCTAAAAAAAAAAACATGATGCATGATGACTTTGAAATTATGCTTGATTCTTGATTGTAGCTCCAAAATGATTTATAATCAACTCTTGAATGCTCTTGAATTCTTTTGTAAACTCTTGTGAACTCAAATTTTCTATAATGCTCGAATACTTGAATTGCTAGGTGACTTGTAAGCTTGCTAGGAGAAAATATGTGAAATGACCTTGTATTTATACTTGTTTATGCCAATTTCCCAAAATTACAACACTACAAGCTAGTAGTAGATCTAGGAGAATAAAATCCCACAAAGAATTTGAATTTAAAATAGGTCCAAAATAAGCAGGACTCATACGCTAGTTGGGGTGTATGATTCCTAGTAGCCTAGGCTTGGGACATAAATTTCAAGAAATGTTTTCTATGCCAAATTCAGGTTCATGCCCCGAGACTTAGGTGGGACCCATATGCCCAAGGTGGCATATGAGTTCAAAATCACTAAATTTGGGTCAGACAACTCAAAAATATTAAATTATGATTGGTCATTAGTTATGTTTCAGAATTGTCCTCAGAAAGATGCATTAAGGCTTGTGGATGCAAAATAGGACATAATAAGTCATAAATAAGCCCAAATTTAGCAGGGAGAGCCCAAACAAGTGTGAAAATGTAAATGGATACATTTTTCTAAACTACATTTATCCCCCACTTAAGTGAGGAGGAAATTGCTTCAAACTCACACTAAAGTAGACAAACTCACATCAAGAGGGGTCCAAATGTACCAATACAAGTGAGATAGGATGACAACGATCAAGAGGATTCTACAAGCCCCCAGGATCAAGATCCTATGGAAAACAAACATAGGCACAAAAGAACACACATGTAAATAAAGTAAGGAGCAACAACAAGTCACAAGCATACACTACTAAAGAAAAATAAAAAAGAAAAAAAAGGGGTGGATCAAGCCTCGACCGTTTGTCCAAAATGATGTGGATTAGATCTAAGTTTTTTGTCCAAAAAAATCACAAGTGGAAGACAATCTAAGCTATGTAAACCAAATACATGCTGACAAGGGCTAGTGGAACCTCAGGCCATCCACTAGTTGAGCCCTTAGTGAGACACATATGCACGCATCCAACATGAACTCACACATACAAGGAAGTGGCTATGGGAAAGTCATGCCTAAGTTCGACTCCCATATAGTAACCATACCAAAGTTATACCTCCTGATAACTTTGATAAGGTGCCACACAATATGAATAAAAAGATTCATGAGGCAAGAAAAAATTTTCATGCTAAAACTCATGAACAAACAAGATGGCTCCACAGGAAATCAAAGTGTGGTATGCAAGTGGCCATATAACTAATAATATAATTTAAAAATACTGTAAGGTACATTCAAAGGAGTGTTTTTTAGTTCATGTAAGGTATTAACATAGGGAACATCATGCCTAATGTCTCCAAGAGAGAACCAATCGAAGAATAGAAGATTCACAACTTAGAGGATGTAGTGTGTCGTGTCAAGCCACAAAGAGGAATATAATATGATAAGAGAGATCATGCTCTTGAAGGAAATCACACCCAATGTCACCACAAAGAAAAAGATGAATCACACGAAGTAAGAAGACTACACAATGAAACATGAGTTGTAATTGAATAATATCAATGTATGTCCCCACTTTAAAGAAATTGTTAAATACCATGCTATGAGAAATTACTTTAAAGTATCAAATGGGTATGTGCAAGATCATGATGGGCCTAAAAGTGGCGATATGATGGGTATTTGTAGGGTATGTGGCTGACAATTTTTTTTTTACCCAAAATTAATGAAATGAAAAGGGTTTTTAAAGGAGATTCTCATCTTTCCAACAATATAAATTATGATTTAATTTGAATTTAATAAATAATTATTATTCATTTTCTATTTGAATTATGACTAAACTCCTGATTGATAGGTTGATTGAAAAACATCTATAGCTTTCAAATAGTATCACATTTTATGCTTCACATACTATAGGATTAAAAAATAAAAAATGAATTTCATGAAGTTTTGACCAAGTTAAGGTGGTCAGACATACGAGCTTTTATATTTTTTTAAATTTGTAATAAAAAAATCATAATTAATTATTTACTTGGAAGAAAATTACAAAAAAATATGCATCACATCTCGACATGAGTCCTCTACTTATGTCTAAAATATTAGATAAAATAATTATCATTTTATTATGGTTAGGATGGTCAGACAAACACCTACTTATTTTTTCCTTGAAATTTAAGTAGTACTGCATTGAAATTTCAAATTTGCATGAAACAGATTTTTTTTGATAAAATAAACCTAGTAGTTTAGAAACTAAATTCAATTTTATATAGATTTTATTCTTACATATTTTTGAAATAATATAGTGTTATGCCTTGTATAACCACCCCATTTTATTCTGGAACAAAATGGGTCACCCTTTGTTCTTTTCTTTTCCTTTGGCCTTTGGTTTTCTTCCTTGGCATTTTCTTTGTCCTGTCAGATGCAGAACCGGGACCAGTATTGAACTTGGATTTTCATCCAAGTTCCGATCTTTTTCCGTTCTCGTTTCCAGTCCTGATAGTTCCTTGGTCTTGCCTTTTTGCTTTGTCGGATCCGGGTCCGGAGCTAAAGCTGAATTTTGAAATTTTTTGATGTTCCTGGTTTGGGTTCCACCCTGAGTCCGACTCCGCTTCTCTTTCTTCTTCATTGGTATTTTTCCTTTGTTTTTGTGTCCTGTGCCTTAGGTGTTTTCTTTTTGACCTTAGGCATTTTTCTTTTATTTTGGCAGACCCAAAACCAGAGTGGAAACTGAACTTGGAATTCCTTCTAAGTCCTATTTTCTATTCCTTCCTCGGTCCCCGTTTCACCTCCTTTTTTTTATCTTGCGCGTCTATCAGTTTTGTTCTGGTGGACCCAGAATCAGAACTGGACCCAAACCCTAAAACTTTCAAAAGTTTCAAGTTTGGATTTCTTTCCAATCTCGGTTCCGCATGTCCTGTTCTTTTACTTTTTTCCCTTTTGTTTGGTCACGGGGTCTTCTTCTTCCTTTCCCCTTTTCTTTTTCGTTCTTTTGTTCGTCTCTTTGTATGTTGTCGAAGGCAGGATCAGGATGGAATCCAAAACTGAAACTTTGAAGAAGTTTCAATCTTGGATTTAGTTCCGCCCCTGGCCCCATTGTGTTTCACCCAGGATCAATTTTTGCTCTGATCTTGCCTATGTGTGTTTGCATCTTTTTCCCTTTGCATTTGGGTTTCTTTCGCGGATGCGGAGCCGGAATGAGATCTGAACTTGGAAATGTTGATTATTTCCATGGTTAGTTCCCCTCCCGACTTTGGTCCTGATTCTGATTTCTTTTTGGCCCCGTCCCCACCAGTTTTGAAGATGGAGGGGTGTCATTTCGGGGTCATATTTTGTCTCAATCCTGGTTCCACCAGGATTCGTCCAATTTTTCCTCAGTCTCGGTTCCGTCTTGGTTCTACCCCCACCAGTTTTGAAGGTAGGTGTTGTCTTGGTCCCGCTTCCGCCCCCACTAGAGTTGTGTTTCTTTTGAGAGAATTGAAGCCATGATAAATAATGATAAATTTTTATTTTCCTTTGAGAACTAATGGAGGCATCTGTTTTGCAGGATCGAATTGTTTATCTAAAGATGCCTCTCGAGTAAGTTTCTCCAAAGGATGTAAGTTCGGCATGATGTCTGGCCGAAGAAATAAAGTCTTACTAACTCGAAGAGTCTCGACGGGGGGAGGTGACTTTGGCGAGACGTCTTTCCGACCCGATAGGGTCTCGCTGACATATTTTGTACCCTCGGTGTAGCATGTTGAGCTCGGTGTAACGTCTCGCTGACCAAGCAAAGTATCCCCAAAATGAAATGAGCTATTGGTGACAGGACGCGACTACAGTGTAATGTCTCAGCATGGGAAGCTAGTCTTACTGACATGGAATGATCTTGGTGTAATGTCTCGCCGACCCTGATAGGGTCTTGCCGAAACAGAATGAGCTCGGGAAGAACGGAGGAGCTTGCCATAATGTCTCACTGACCCGATGGTGTCCCACCGGCATGTGATCTGATGTCAACAACTTTTGACCACCTGGGACTCCCACGTGGAATATGTTCATCCAATTAGATAGAACTAAAGGTGAACCCTGGTAGTTTGACCGATCGACTACGAACCAGAGGAAGGTCAACATAATGCAATGGGTGTGGAGCTGATGGAGCAAATCGATGAACACTGGTGCAAGGATCTGATGAAAAGTCTGGTGCTACTTCCAGAAGATGGTCAATGCACATAAATATCTAGAGCAGGAAGAGGGCCAAAGGAGGTGATGACTAAATTATGAATCATAGTGACAACTGGGGTCTGCTGGAAAAAGAGAGATCGACACTAATGATGATATTTTAGGTCCTTCAAAGTAGGCCCACTGAAGTTCGAAGATGGACATAGAGGCCAGAAGTAAATGCGGTGGTTGCAAAAGATCTGAAGGTTTCTCCTAGTAGAAATCCTTCACCAATATGGATAGCAGGGATGCACATTTAATGTGGAACTGACTTTATTCAAAAGATCTTGATGCCAACTCTCTTGCAGGGACGAATATTTTGTACACCCTAAAAATAAGGGCCGACATTCTTTTCGAGAGGTGGTGTATATATGGCATTCTTTCCTCTTTGTAAAGGGTTAGAAGTTTTAGAATACATAGAAGGAAGAAAGAAAAGTTAGCAGAAATAGAAAAGGAATAGAGTAGACAGTTCTTTATATAGATTTAGAAGAGTAGGGATTTTTTGAAGGATAGAGGAGATAGAACCGCATCTTGTTTCTTAGTAAAGGGAGATTCTTTTGTCTTCTTGGTTAGGAGTTAGATTCGGCATAGAAAGGAATGTATCTTTCTAGTTTTCTTAGTGTAGATGGAAATAATCTGCAGACATGGATTTTCTGTACACTGGTGATTGTGCTAGATTTGTAAATGTTGCTTATCTGTTTCACCAACAGTAGGGGCAACCAGACTCAAATCTACTTCATATTGTGTTCTAGAATGGTATTTATCTTGAGTTAATCATTTGATTTGAGAAGCTTTCAAGGAATGAAGTGTTATTTTGTGTTTTAATTAAAATGGTAACTAGTAATTTGTTGTGGAAATCAGCACTATGAATGGATGCAACTGTGTTAATCACAAGTTAATTTTGTTCTTCAATTTTATTTAAAATTCATTGAAATATATCAAGTCTGGTTAAGTTAGATGAATTATCATTCTTTTCAATACCGAAACCTTGATCTGTCTTTTCCTATTTCTTTAAAAACCCCAGTTAAAGTAGGTTTAAATTCATTCTTGATCTTAGAACAATCCAAAAGCTCAACACCAGCAGACCCCTTGAATATTACTATTACATTGACCATTGAGTAACATTAGCATAGTTGAGAACCAACTACAAAGACCTTGGGAGCTAAGACATCCATGTGTTGTCTTTCTCTTTCAGGAAAAACAAAATAGCAATATTTTGTTTAACTATTGTTGTGCCATTTCGCTAGTCAACAGAAGCTAGCACTAGGAGGGCTTAGAAGGGAAAACTGGATAAAACTGGGTTTTTCTCATTAGAAAGGCCTCACAGAGTTCTTTGATCAACTGAAAACTCACCACCTCTAATAGAGCTCAAGACCCCAATAAGGCACAAGAGTCATAAGACTAGGGCAAGCATCATACCACCCTTGTCAGCTCCGCTCACTCCACTAGGTTTTTCTCCATTACCCCAGTGGATTCCTATCAATCCACCATTGACTCCATCTCAATTGTCATCACAGCTGGTTCAACCCATTCAACAACTGGCTCAACCACCATCGCCACCAATGGTCTTCTTTCAGAATAATCGCTCTCCATTGGGGACTATTCTTGGAGGTTTTCACGACATGCCTAAGAACCCTGAAAAATTCTACCCCAAGTACATTCATGGTGAATCAAGGAGTGTTGAAGATCACATACAAGCCTTTAAGGATGCTTGTACTAGAGCTCAGATAGATCACCATGACGTAGTGTTTAGGTTGTTCCCTTACTCCTTAGGGGATATGGCATACAATTGGTACCTTAATCTTCCTCAAGATTCCATTCTAACCTGGACACACTTGGAAAACACTTTCATCAATCAGTTTAGGGTTTATGTGGACCTAGCTCTTTTATACCACCAATTTGCTACCATCAAGAAAGAGCCATGTGAATCCTTGCCCTTTTTCCACACCAGGTTCCAACAAATGTATATGAGACTGCAAGATCCCTATCTAGTCGCTGAGAATAGTGCCATTCAAGCATACTTTAGGGTTATAGACCCTTTGCTAGGTTTGTTCTTGCAAAGGAATTATCAACCAGTTGATATTGATTCTCTATCCAAAGTCTATCATCTAGCTATCAAGCTGCATCAACAAATCAATTCTCAACAAGGAAGCCTAGGAGGAGGTTTCCCTTCAATAGGATATCAGATGCATAACCCAACCCCTCTATTCAATACTGTCCTGGGAATGTCTCCTTCCCATCATGGGCCTATGTCTGAATTGCAAGCCCAACCACCTGTTCCATTCTTTACTACTGGAACTCCCGATCTCTTTCAACAATCATAGGTTCCTCAAAGTTCACATGGTCATCATAACCAAATTGGAACACCAAATCATGGTGGTCAGCCACCTGTTGCCAAGAGTGTGGAAAATGAAAAGACAGTTCAGCTTGCAAATGAGGTAGAAACCTTGAAGAAAACATTGTCTCAAGTTACAAATGACATGGTTTAGCTTCTATTGAACCCCTCCCAAAACTAAGGTAACTACCCTAATCAAAACAACAACAATCAGGGTACTTATTAGAATAACAACAATTACAACCAAAGGGGTTATCAAGGCCAAAACTCCTCTAACCAAGGGTACCAAAACCAAAATAGAGGATATAACCAAAGGCCAAATAATAATAGACAGTGGAATGCAGGGCCCAACAATGGTGGAGTTTCGCACAACCATCAAGCTAATGAGGAAAGGTCACATACTACAAACGTGGCTAACCTCAACTTTATGACTAATTGGTGCAGGCTGCATGATACTGCAACTCATTATGAGGTAAACTGCCCTGAAATGGAGAAAGTTGTCAAGATGGCACAAGCCAATGCCCAAACGTTCCAAGGGAATCCTCACAAAGAAGGTGGCTCAGTAGATACAGCAATGACTTATGACCTCTTTGAGGAGGAACCTACATTCCCAAGGCAGGAGGAGAATGAACCAGAGGAAGATTCATATGATTCCCAAGCCTTTCAGACAAAAGGAGGACACTTCCCGAGAAATCAGAATAAGGGCCCATTCACTACATCAGCACCACCTAGTCACATGGTGCCTCCAAATCAAAGTGTTGACAATAACCCTCCTCCACCAAAAGGATCGCCTGACTTCCATAAGAAGGGTAATTCCTATGCTATTTTCAAAAGTAATTCAAGTTATAGTACTAAATTTGATATTGTTTTTGAGATGCAGAGACAAAAAAATTCTTTGTCATATTTTGACATCCTAAAGTGGTGCCCTGCCCAACGGGAAATAGTGCTGAAAGCATTGGAGCAAGCTGATAAATCAAAAGGAAAGAACAAGGTGGCACCTGTTGGGGATGTGAACGCAACCTTGTATAGAAACAAGGTAGGTACTCCACCATTTCTTTTGAGTTTAAGAATTTGCGGGAAGAGCCTACATAATTGTTTGTTAGATTCAGGGGCTTCAGGAAATGTTATGCCATTTTCCATATGTAAGAAGTTGGGTTTAAACCCCATTCAGACAAACAAGAAGGTCATCCAACTTGATAAAACAGAGGTTAATGTGGTGGGGGAATTAAGAAATATACATGTGCAAGTAGGGTCAGACCCTAGGATCCTAACCAACATAGATATTCAAGTAGCAGACATTCCCAAGACCTATGGTATGCTGTTGAGTAGAGATTTGATGAAAAGTCTAGGGGGATATCTTTCCCTTGACTTTTCACATATGTGGCTACCATGGAAAGGGATTCCTACTCATATTAGGATTGAAAGTGAGGCTCGCCTCAAGCATATCATCACTGAATACGATTGCCCCAATGAGGTAGCCTATTTCGAAACTGGGATAGGGGTTTACAAAAGAGATGAAATTTTAACCTTTTATGTTCTTGATCCTAAAGAACCACCAATACGAAAGTTCCCTGATTCTGTAATTAATGAAAACCAACAGGAATTAGTCAATAAGCTACAATATGATCAGTTGGTCTTGGGAGAAGATATCAACTTGCAAAGTCTTATACTCCCTAATTGGTGCAGGGTACATTACCAAAATCATTCTGAATTGACTTGCCAACCCTGCATTGACATTTTAAATCATGTTTCCCAAGCTGAGGATGCTAGCTCAAGTCACCCTGAGACCATTGCTGACTGCTTCTCATTTGAAGCCAAGGAAGCAATAATGCTAACTAGGAATAAGATACTTTCAAAGGGAATTCCTTCTCAAATTGAACTTCATTCAGTTACATTTCCAAATCAGCATATTGATGAGGAGCAACCCCAAGGTTTGTTTGACACCTCTGCACTGACAAATACGCCAAAACTTGGGAGGTTAACCAAAGGCATAGGTGAATACCAGAAGGATAGCCACAGATTATATGATATACCAGTGCAGGAATTGGGAATTACTCCTAAGGAACCTATTGAATGCCCGTTCCCTGTATCTGATCCAAAAGATCAAGTAACCCCACCCCTGGCTCATTCTACCCAAGTGCCCACCATGACCTCAAAAGGACAAACTCTAGCCCACGATCAGCTGTGGACCCTCACGTTTGATGGATCTAAATCTAAAACATGTTGTGGTGTTGGGATTGAACTAACCAGCCCGAAAGGGAAAACCTTCTTTGCTTCTTATAGGTTGCAGTTCGGGTGCACTAACAACATGGCAGAATATGAAGCTCTAGCCCAGGGACTGATGTTTGCACATAAGAAGAAGGTCACTACCTTGGTGGTCAAAGGGGATTCAGAAATAGTTGTCAAGCAGGTACACAACTAATACACATGTCACAATAGAAGGCTGGCAACATATAGAAATAGGGGATGGAACCTGATCAAGGAATTTGATGCCTTCGAGATTAGCTTGATCCCAAGAGAGGAAAATCAGATAGATGATTCATTGGCTATTGCTGCAAGCACCTTGGAATCTATGCAAGGCTCTAGACTCAAGAAATTGTCAGTGGAATTAATTTTCACCCCTGCAGTTCCTGATAATATCACAAACTTTCAAGTCTTTGATGATGACTGAGATATTCTTGCTTTCTTAGCAAGCTCAGATGTTTTTGAGGGGAAAATTATTGATGAGTCCAACAAAGATAAAGGGGATTGGAACCCTAAAGAATGCGATATAGAAGGAGTCCTCAATCTAAGAGGTAATAAAATTCCCATGGGAATGGTGGCCTTGGAAAGATTTTTTGATTCATACCCAAGGGCTCAAGAGAAGATACTAGCTGAAGATGAAGGAGGCGAATATGAAATGGTTAACCTAGCTGATTTTGGTCCTCAAAGGAATGTCTACATAGGGAAAGTCTACCCTGAAGCAATCAAAAAAGACATATTGATGGCACTGAAGAAAGATATTGCTGCAATAGCCTAGGGATATGGAGACCTAAAGAGATTTGATGCTTCTATTATGACACACTATTCCCCTCAAGCCTGAAGTTAAACCATTTCGACAGAAATAGCACCCTGTAAACACCTTGATTGAACCATTGATATTCAAAGAAGTCCAGAAATTTCTCTCTGCAAGGATAATATTCCCTATATGCCATTCAACATGGGTGGCTAACTTAGTCCTAGTTCGTAAGAAAAATGGGGAGATTAGGCTATGTGTGGACTTTAGGAATTTGAACAGAGCTTTAGAAAGAGACAACTACCCACTCCCATCACTAGATGAGGTCTTGCAGACTGTCAACGGATCTTAGATGATATCATTCCTAGATGGTTACTCTGGATACAATCAGGTAATGGTTAACTATGAAGATAGAATGAAGACAACCTTCACTACAAAATGGGGAACATTCGCATATAGAAGGATGCCATTGGGTCTGATAAATGCTGGAGCAACCTTTCAGTGTGCTATGGATATGGCATTCAAGGATCTAATTGGAAAGTGCATCATCATCTACATGGACAACCTGATAGTGTTCTCCAGGGATCGACTGAATCATGCTGCAGACTTGGCCAAAGTTCTTGAGAGATGCATCTGATATGGCGTTTTCCTGAATCCCAACAAGTGCATGTTTAGAGTTTCTAAAGGAAAGCTCTTGGGACACGTAATTTATGAAAGAGGAATATCAATCGACCTAGATCGAGTTGAGTCCATTCTGAAGATCACCAAGCCAAGAAGCAAGAAAGAAATGAGGTCTTTCTTTGGGAAGATCAATTTTGTAAGAAATTTTATTATAGGCTTTGCAGAAATTGTAAAACCTCTGAATGAAATGATGAAGAAAGATGCTAAAACAGAGTGGACTAAGAAGGAAAAGGCCGCATTTTCACAAGTCAAGCGATCCATTTCAGAAGTGCTTGTTCTCACCAACCCTGACTACTTGAGGCCATTTTATATCTATTCGTTTGCTTCTCAACATTCCTGCATAGTTGTATTAACTCAATGAAGAGAGGAGGCAAAGGAGAGACCGATTTCTTTCATGAGCTCTCCATTCAAAAATGTTGAAGTTAAGTACTCACTTCTCGAGAAGCAAGCTTTTGCACTGGTCAGGTCTGTCAAGAAGTTTCAACATTACATTTTCCGAAGCCAAATCATCGATGTAGTTCTTGACGCTGCTGTGAAGTCTTTACTTATGCAGAGCAAGCTAGGAGAAAGAAGAGGGAAATGGATGGCCATCTTGCAAGAATTCAATCTGGAGATACACCCTATGAAACTAGTTAGGGGTATAGGCTTGTCTCAGTCCATGGTGAATTCTAGCGATGACATCATCTATCAACAATACACGACCAAGTCTTTCTCTAACGATCCTTGGTATGCTGATACCATTTTCTTTATGTTCAATAATCGGTGTCCAGAGGGAATGAATACAACTCAAAGGAGAGCGCTAAGAATGAAGAGTTCTCATTACATGCTCAAAGGAGGGTTGCTATACAAGAATAATTTTAGAGTGTACCTACGATGCCTTGATCAACAAGAGGCTAAACATGTGATTTCTGAGCTTCATGGGAAACACAGAACAGGTCATGGTTCTATAGATTCATTGGCACACCAGATCCTTAGATCTAGTTATTACTAGTCTTCTGTGTTCAAAGATGCCTATCAACATGTGAGAGCATGCCACATATGTCAGATTTCTGCATCAAAAGAACGCCATGCAACCATGCCATTGTAGCCCATCTACGAGGTAAATCCATTTGCCTAGTGGGCACTGGATTTTATTGGGGTGATTAACCTAAATTCTTCTGCAGGACACAAGTTTATTTTGACTGCTATTGATTACTGCATGAGGTGGACAAAGGCTATACCCTACAAGAACAACACAACAGAGGTTGTGATTAAATTCCTCACCGAATGCATCACAACTAGGTTTGGGGTACCCTTCACTCTGGTATGTGACAATGGCTCTTCCTTTTCTTCTGTTGAATTCATTTCATGGGCTTATGATCACAAAATGGTCTTAAAGTATTCTTCAAATTATTACCCACAAGGCAATGGAGTAGTAGAGTCAACCAATAAGAATCTCTTAGGGGTAATAAAAAAATTGTTAGAAAATAACCCTAGGGACTGGCATACCCAGCTGAGATTTGCATTATGGGCGGATAGGACTAGGATGAAGGCTACCTTAAAGACCTCACCATTCAAGATGGTATATGGCCAAGAGCCTGTGTTCCCTATCCATTTGCAGATACCTATCCTTGAGTTCATGCAAAAATTCTATTCTAGTGACAATAGGATAGAAATAAGACTAGCTACCTTGTTGAAATTAAAAGAGCAGAGAGATGACACCTTGCAACAATTCTTTAGGCACCAGGCTGTTGTCAAGTGTTGGTTTGACAAAAGAGCTAAGATCAAAGCTTTAGGATATCGGATCTGGTGCTATTATGGGATAAAGCTAGTGAAAAGAAAGGCAGTCACCAGAAGTTTGACAAGCTTTGGCTAGGTCCTTATTAGGTTGTAGAGATTCTAGGGGAAAATTCTTTCTGATTGAGTAGTTTAACTGGGGAACCTGTTCCATTACCTATCAATGGACAGTTTCTTAAACACTATTTTGAGTCATGAAGTTGGTGTTTCTACTTGTAAATAGTTTCTCCTTGTAAATAATTTCCGTGTGTAAATAATATTTGGGTGTGAATAATTGGCTGCTCTTTATGTAAGTACTTTGCTCTCTTGTTTGTAAATAATTTGTTGTTTGCCTGTTTGTTCATTCTTTTTGTCCTTATGTTTCCTTTGTTCTTTTGGTTTCTATTTTTTTTGTTCTTTGGGGGTTTATCTGTTCTTTTCCATCTTAAAATAGTGGTTGTTATCTCAAGAATACTTTGGTCATTAGGAGAGAAGTGGTTTAGATATTTTCAGGTTTGCTGATTGGGTGATTTTGTCCTAAACTTTTTCTTTATGCCAGTTGTCAATAAGAGTTGTGGAAGGTTTTGAAAATAAGATACAAAGTAAATAACCTTCATTAGCTCCCCCTGAATGTTTCACAAATCATTAATATCATCTCCTTTTGTAATCATATATTTGTCCTAGGACTATGGTGTTGTAAGATTTGAGTGAAAAATCCGATCTCCCAAGTACTGTTATGAGGTCCACGGTAGTTTTCAACCAAGAACAGGTGTTAAACATCTAACATATTGAAACAAAAAATGAATGAAATATCTAAAACTCTATGAGAAAACCAAAAAAAAAAGAGAAAAAGAGAACTATTTAAAGAGAAAGAGGAATCAATATGAATGGGTGATTCTAGTATCTCTAACGGGGCTATGGACGCCTGGCTGGCAGTAGAGCAATGATGTAAGAAAACTAGAGGTATCTCCATCGGGGCTATGGACGCCTGATTGTCAGTGGAGCAATGCCTAGGACATCATTGCACGACAGCTAAAGGGAATCAACTCATGTAGCTCAAATCTTGCACATTGTTGACCGAAAGATGACGAAAGCTTTATAAAAGAGTGATGCACAATCAAGCACACAGATGGATTCAGGGGTAGCCAGTGTTGATTTACATTTGAGATTTTAGCTCAACCTTGGTTGTTAAAATTGACCCAACTCAAGTTGTAATGTTCATAAACCAGAGATTCTGGGTAGCTGAATCCTTCAGTTTCTTGAAAATAGTTAAACCATTTTTCCAGCTGAGTCGCCATTTGTTATGCCTTGTATAACCACCCCATTTTATTCTAGAACAAAATGGGTCCCCCTTTGTTCTTTTCTTTTCCTTTGGCCTTTGGTTTTCTGCCTTGGCATTTTCTTTGTCTGTCAGATGCGGAACCGGGACCAATATCGAATTTGGATTTTCATCCAAGTTCTGGTCTTCTTCCATTCCCGTTTCCAATCCTGACAGTTCCTTGGTCTTGCCTTTTTGCTCTGCCAGATCTGGGTCCAGAGGTAAAGCTAAACTTTGAACTCTTTCGACGTTCCTAGTTCAAGTTCCACCCCGAGTCTGACTCCGCTTCTCTTTCTTCTTCGTTGGTCTTTTTCCTTTATTTTTGTGTCCTGTGCCTTAGGTGTTTTCTTTTCAACCTTAGGCATTTTTCTTTTATTTTGGTAGACCCAGAACTGGAGCGGAAACCAAACATGGAATTCCTTCTAAATCTTTTTTTCTATTCCTTCCTCGGTCTCGGTTCTGCCTCTTTTGTTTTTTTATCTCACGCGATCTTTCAGTTTTGTTCTCAGACCCATTCTAGACCTGAACACTGAAACTTTCAAAACTTTCAGGTTCAGATTTCGTTTCGATCCCAGTTCCACATGTCCTGTTCTTTTACTTTTTGTCCCCTTTTGTTTGGTCACGGGGTCTTCTTCTTCCTTTCCCCTTTTCTTTTTCATTCTTTTGGTCGTCTCTTTGTATGTTGTCAGAGGTGGGATCAGGATGGAATCCAAAACTGAAACTTTGAAGAAGTTTCAATCTCTGATTTAGTTCCGCCCCTGCCCCCGTTGTGTTTCACCCAGGATCAATTTTTGCTCCAATCTTTCCTGTGTGTGTTTCCATCTTTTTCCCTTCGTGTTTGTGTTTCTTTTGCGGATGCGGAGCCGAAACAAGATCTGAACTTGGAAATGCTGATTATTTCCATGGTTAGTTCCCATCCCGACTTTGGTCCCAATTCTGATTTCTTTTTGGCCCCACCCCTGCCAATTCTGAAGATGAAGGAGGGGTGTCGTTTCGGGGTCGTATTTTGTCTCAATCCTCGTTCCACCGAGATTCATCCAATTTTTCCTCTCGGTCTCGGTTCGGTCTTGGTTCTGCCCCCGCTAGTTTTGAAGGTAGGTGTTGTCTTGGTCCCGCTTCCGCCCCCACCAGATTTGTGTTTCTTTTGAGAAAATAGAAGGCATGATAAATAATGATATATTTTATTTTCCTTTGAGAACTAATGGAGGCATCTGTTTTGCAGGATTGAGTTATTTATCTGAAGATGCCTCTCGAGTAAGTTTCGCCTAAGGATGTAAGTTCGGTGTGATGTCTGGCTGAAGAAATAAAGTCTTGCTAACTCGGAGAGTCTTGACGGGGGGAGGTGACTTCGGCGAGAGGTCTTACCAACCTGATAAGGTCTCACCGACATATTTTGTACCCTCGGTGTAGCATGTTGAGCTCGGTGTAATGTCTCGCCGACCAAGCAAAGTATCCTCAAAATGAAATGAGCTCTAGGTGACAAGACGCGACTATGATGTAATGTCTCGGTGAGGGAAGCTGGTCTCTCTGACATGGAATGATCTTGGCATAGTGTCTCGCCAACCCCAGTAGGGTCTTGCCAAAATAGAACGAGCTCGGGGAGAACGAAGGAGCCGCCCTAATGTCTCACCGACCCGATGGTGTCCCACCGACATATGATCCAGTGTCAAAAACTTTTGACCACCCGGGACTCCCACATGGAATATGTCCGCTCAATCAGATAGAACTTAAGGTGAACCTTGGGTAGTTTGACCGATCAGCTACGAACCAAAGGAAGGTTAACAGAATGCAACAGGTGTGGATCCGCTCTATGGAGCCGATGGAGCAACTCAATGAACACTGGTGCAGGGATCTATTGAAAAGTCTGGTGTTGCTTCCAAAAGATAGTTAATGCACAGAAATATCTAGAGCAAGAAGAGGGCCAAAGGAGGAGATGACTAAACTATGAGTCATAGTGACAGCTGGGGTCTACTGGCAAAAGAGAGATCGACATTAATGATGATATTTTAGGGCCTTCAATGCAGCCCTATTGAAGTTCGAAGATGGACACGAATGCCAGAAGTAAATGTGGTGGTTGCAAAAGATCTGAAGGTTTCTCCTGGTGGCACTAGTACAAAAACAACAATATATGACTAAATAAACTACTAAAAATTGCATAGAAATGACTAATTTTGGTCACGTGACCATTAGTAGTTTATTGTCGGTCATTTATAATATGACCAAATTTATGACTAAACTATTTTAGTCATTTATCTAGTCATCGATTTGGTCATCGATTTAGTCATTGATTTAGTCATTAATTTAGTCATTGATATTTGTTAATTGGTCATTTATTTAGTCATGGTTGTGATTTATTTAGTCATTAATTTATTGATCATATATTTAGTCATTAATTTAGTCATTGATTATTGTTAACTGGTCATTTATTTAGTCATGGTAGTCATTTATTTAGTCATATTAGTCATTTTATTTAGTCATGGTAGTCATTTATTTAGTCATGTTAATCATTTATTTGGTCATTTATGAACTAATGCTTTCAGATGTGTATGCAAACTCTTATGTTTGGAGAATGCTATTACAATAACTAGTCCATGAAATTGCAAACCAAGAGAAAATTTTATTGTGATTGAATAATATAAAAATTTAAAGCTCTTATGCTATTAAAAATTCAACAAATTTGGGATTGAAACAACATTGGAAAACAATTCTCTATATATTCAAACTGTATATAAAATATGTTACAAATAACTCTATATATAGAGTTTTGAATACAAAATTGTTTGCAGTATACAAACTATTGATTTATTATACTTTTAAAATTAAAAAAAAAACTAAAACTAAATGGTGTGAATGTATGTCTTCAGTGATTCCACTATTGCACATGAGATGGGCAGTAAATGCATCTAGTAAGGCACTAGTTTTGCATTTTCTCCTTGCTCTATACCTATCCACAATCAAAAAATAAACATATTACTAGGTAGCATAAACAACGAATATCTTAAAACCAGATACCCATAAGAATTAGAGTAAGTCTAATAAATAAAAATGAATAGAATTAATGGTATTACAAAAGAAATGCATTTGCAAAAGAATTAATATTAGAGTAATATCTTAAATATTACTAGTTTATCAGAGCAATATCTTCTTACTATGTACTGTCGATAAACATATTACCAAATAGCTATAAACAATGAATATCTTAAATGCAAATACCCATAAGCATTAGAGTTAGTCTAATAAATAAAAATGCATAGAATTAATGATATTGCAAAAGAAATGCATTTGCAAAAGAATACATATCAAAGTAATATCTTAAATATATTACTAGATTATCAAATTAAGTCTAATAAATAAAAAATGCATAGAATTAGTGATATTGCAAAAGAAATGTATTTGCAAAAGAAATAATCTTTATTTTTTCGATTTTGGATTCAATTATTATATTATTCTTTAAATCAAATCACCATAATATCTTGAAAATTAAATTTCATTCTAAATTTAAATTAAATTCTAATTTCTAATTTAATAATTACTAATTTAGATATAAAAGCAACCTTTCTTTTTCAGTTTTTCTTTTCTAATGAAAAAAAAAAAACTAAAAAAGAAAGATTGCTTCAAAAAACTAAGCTAGTAATAAAATTATTTAAGAAATTTCATTCTAAATTTAAATTTCATTCTAAATTTAAATTTTATTCTAAATTTAAATTAAATTCTAATTTCTAATTTAACAATTACTATTGTAACTGGATCAATAAAATGATTGCTACCCTCTTGGCATGATTTTCCAAAAAATAAATAAATAAATAAATTACTAATTTAGATATAGCAATTTTTTAGTTTTTCTTTTCTAATGAAAAAGAAAACTAAAAAAGAAAGATTGCTTCAAAAAGACTAAGCTAGTAATAAAATTATTTAAGAAAAACTAAAAACTTCAATTTTATTCTAAATTTAAATTTCATTCTAAATTTAAATTAAATTCTAATTTCTAATTTAACAATTACTAATTTAGATATAAAAGCAACCTTTTCTTTCTAATGAAAAGAAAAACTAAGAAAGAAAGATTGCTTCAAAAAAACTAAGCTAGTAATAAAATTATTTAAGAAAAAATAAAAAAAATATTAGAATGTCTCTTGATAACTAAAATTCTATTGTAATAAAATTATTTAAGAAAAACTAAAAACTTCAAAAAAACTTAAATTTATATTATCAGCAGTGAATGGAAGATACACTATGAAGCTGCGAATGTGCTCAAAAATATTGAAAGCACAGTGAGAATAAAATGGGTTCAAGAATACAAGTCTAGATTATTTACAAAATCTACTTCAAGAACAAAATCTGAAAATGAATGAAAATAGCCAGAGATTTCAGGAAATGTCAAAAATTGTGATATTAAGTGGAAAGAAGCTGAAACAAAGCCCTTTATTAAAATCAAGATTTCCAATAAATATAATAATTCTCTTAGTTATGAAAGCCCTCTATTAAAATCAAGATTTCCAATAAATATAATAATTCTCTCAGTTATGAAGGTGCTCTCTGGGAATTCAGACACACTTTGGCTAATCCTATCCAATTTGTCATTCATCTCATTCACAATTAGACAGTTTACTTGGATGAAGAGCATAAAAGAAAATTAAAGAAAGAATTTCAAGGCATGCCATTTATATAATTTTTGGAGTTTCCTTTGTGGAAAGGTCAAGTATACAAAATTTTGTTTTATTGAGTATTGGGTCTCTACCACACAACCATGAGGAAGAGAAAATGAACATAAAGAAAAATATCCAGAATGCTATGAAGGTCATGGCCATTAGAACACAAAAATCCCTCAAAATAATGAAAATAGTAAGTTGGGAGTGCAAAGTTTTACATTTTCTATAGAAAGAAAGTAACCCATCAAGATTTGTGTAAGGAGATACAAGGGTTTTTATCATATTGCCTCTACAGAGCTAAAATTGAGCCTATCCTCATAGAAATTTAAGAGATAAGAATAATGAAACTTACACAAGATTGTTGTAAAGGAGACACCCTCCAAAGTCTTTAGAAATGAGCCTCAAACATAGTCCAATGGCAGTCAAACAAAGAGGAGAGATATCAACAAATGGTAAGCAAAGGAAATACAATAGAAAAATACTCAGTCGCAACCAAGTGAGCTCGATAAAATGCTTCAAAATGGAGAATACTTCTCAGTTTCAAAACCAAAGACTTACCGAACTGCAAGATTAATTTTTTTAGGAAAATCATCAAAAACAACATAATGAGTCACCATTCCACTCTCAAACCCTACCCAGGCATGGCGGTGTTGAGTTTTCTCCAAAAATACAAGTGAAAAATGGAATGAGTTTCTTCTCCAAAAATACAAGTGAAAAATGAAATGAGATTAGGGCTCAATTTCTTTTTGATTTAGGGTTTTTTCATTACCCTAGGCCCAATGGTTTGTTTTTCACATTGTATTAAAGAAAACAGGTACCTTTTATGATTTTTATTAGAAAAATAAAATACCATTGCCCACTTTCCCACTTTTTTACTTCATTTGATTCTGATTTCAAAACTAAATCTCCCACTTTTAAATATATTATAATATAAATATTATATTATATTATATTATATTATAAGATAACAATTATATTATATTATTATATATAATAATATTATTATATTATATTATATAATATTAGTATTTAATATAATATTATATAATATTATATTATATTATAATTTATTATTATAATATATTGTATTGTAATATAATATATTATTATATTATATTATATTATAATACAATACACTTCCTCAATTCAATTTTTTTTAATTAACCACCTTAATATCATATTGTCTAATTTTTATGTGTGACTAATTATTTAGTCATCTTTATTTGTGTTTTGAAATGAAAGATAGCCCTCAAAATGCAATTGGATTGTTTAAATCATATTTTATTAGTGAAATTGACCACAATTGCTCTTTGATACATTTGACATGCTAACACAATAGGAAAATCAAACTGGCTTCAAATCATAGTTAAAAACATTAATGATTCATTAACATAATGATCAATAAAAGTTAAAGAATGTAAATGTTAATTTTTTTTATAAAAATGTGAAGGCCTTAAGACTGCACCGATAGCCAATGCCTTCCATGCAATAGGTATTTTTGGTGTACCAAGCAACCTAGGTATCCAAATGGCCCGCTTAGGTAGGGGTCCCATGAGGGGGGGCTTAAGCTCTATGGATTATGATCAAATTCAAAAGAAAAAATAATAGAGTAATAGTCATTTATTTAGTTATTAATTTAGTTAATTATTTAGTCATTTTTATTTGTCTAATATTAGTCATTTATTTAGTCATTTAGTTGTGATTTTACCCGATGACCAGATTAGTCACTTATAAATGACTAGATTAGTCACTTATAAATGACCAAATTAGTCATTTATTTGACAAATTCTAGTAGTGTTAGTCAAGTGACTAAAAATTTTAGTCACATAGTCATTTATTTGCCAAATTCTACTAGTGTGGCAATCCTTTACTAATATGGACAGTAGGGATGCACATTTAATGCGGAATCGACTTTATTCAAAAGATCTCAACATCGACTCTCTTGCAGGGATGAATATTTTGTAAATCCTAAAAATAGGGGCCGACATTCTTTTCGAGAGGTGTTGTATATATGGCATTCTTTCCTCTTTGTAAAGGGTTAGAAGTTTTAGAATACATAGAAGGAAGAAAGAAAAGTTAGGAGAAATAGAAAAGGAATAGAGTAGATAGTTCTTGATATAGATTTAGAAGAGTAGGGATTTTCTGAAGGATAGAGGAGATAGAACTGCATCTTGTTTCTTAGTAAAGGGGGCTTCTTTTGTCTTCTTGGTTAGGAGTTAGATTCAGCATAGAAAGGAATGTATCTTTCCAGTTTTCTTAGTGTAGATGGAAATAATCTGCAGACATGGATTTTCTGTACACTGGTGATTGTGCCAGATTTGTAAATGTTGCTTATCTATTTCACCAACAGTAGGGGCAACCAGACTCGAATCTACTTCATATTGTGTTTCAGAATGGTATTTATCTTGAGTTTTAATCATTTTATTTGAGAAGCTTTCAAGGAATGAAGTGTTATTTTGTGATCGCTTTTCTTTGGCTGCGTGGGGTTTTGTCAAGTGATCTGTGGTGTGCTTTTAGCTGAAGGGTGTGGGTTTGGGTAGAGCCTCTTCCTTTCCCCAATGGAGCTTGGGGAACCTTCGGGGGAGGGAACTAAGCTAGATTTATGTGCCGCTCTTGGCTCGAATCCCTTTCCTTCGGGGGCTCATCTTCATGATAATGGGTTATTTTCTCATAATTTGGAGAAGACTGAGGTTGGTTCGTCAGGAGGGTTTCGTGTACCCAAGATTAATGGATGCCTCGAAAGGAGTAAAGAGAGGCCGAATGTGGTGATCCCAATGGAGATGCTTGCTGAAGATATTGAGTACTACTCACGCCATTCATTGTACTGCAAATTTTTGGGTTTGAAAATTTCATTGCAAATTTTGGAGTCCTGGGCCAGGAGGACTTGGATGCCAGTAGGAGAGATGGAGATTCGGCTCCTAGCCAATAACTATTTCATGGTCACGTTTGATTGCTTGGCAGATAGGATCAAGGTTTTTGAAGGAGGCCCTTATTTTTACAATTAGGTGGGCTTGTTTATCAAGCCATGGCATGCGGGTTTCAATCCGGCCGAGGAGATTCCCAGTCGAGTTCCTGTCTGGGTTAGATTGCCAAGGCTACCAGTCGAATGCTAGCGTGAAGATGTTCTGCATCTTCTTGCCTCAATGCTTGGTAAACCCATTGGTTCGTCGCAGCAAACGCAGTTCAAAAAGGTAATGACATTTGCTCGATTCTGTGTGGAAATCGATTTAAGTAAACCTTTTCCAGATTCTCTTGAAGTGAGTGCAGGCTCTCACTCATGGGTTCAACAACTTGATTATGAGACCTTACCCTTTAGATGTCGGTTGTGTCATGAATATGGCCACTTACTGCGTAGATGTCCAAGGGCCAAGCCTTTGGAGATTAATGCTTCACAGCCTCCTAAGAATCCTTCTCGGTTGGATAAGGGTAAGGGTCCTATTCTGGAAGGTGGTGCCGGGGAGGGTGGTTTTATTCCGGTCAGGAATCAGAATCGAAATAAGGGGTAGAAAAGGACTCTCAAAGAAAGGCAAGAAGAGGACACTTTTAATAGATTCGAGGTATTGGATGATTTTAGTCAGCAGGAAGTGAATCCGGGTTTGGTGGACTTGGATCAAGGGACTATGGAAGTTGAACAGCAGGGGTCTCCTGTTCAGATAGGGCAAGTTTCTCAGCAGGAGGTGCATACGGGTTTACCAAATGTAGTGCAGGATGGGAAAGATCTAGGGCTTGAAGGGCTCTGTTCAGAGGTTCTTTGTGCTCCACAAGTTGAGGAGACTGGGATTTTGGAATCAAACCATCAGTTGAGGGCTCCGGAGGAACCAAGCTGTGTTGTTGTTCCAGAAAAAAGCAAAGACGCTTCGGCCCACCACTCTCGGGGTTCGGGCTCGAAATTAGGTAAGAATAATAAGTTGTCTTCTCATTTGGGAATTCTTCAAAAGGATCTAAAAAAAGGAGGGACGGAAAAGGTCTCTAAGCTTGGCAGGAAGAAGGATGTGGAAAAGATCAGAATGATAGGGGAGAACTTGGTGGAGTCAGGGTCGGTTAAGACCTTGGACTCTCTCTTTTCAAGCCCCTTGAAATGATTGTTTTATCTTGGAATGTAAGGGGCTTGAACAGTGGCCCTCGACAAAAAGCTATTCATGATTTGGTTAGAAGTCAATCTCCTGAGGTGCTCTTTCTCTAGGAGACTAAGCTATCGGTTGAAAGTATGTTTGGTTTGATGCCTAAGCTCTGGGGGAATGGTGAGTGCCAATGTATTGGCACGCAGGGGGCTTCTGGGGGAGTGGCTTGTTTATGGAATCCTCAGAAGATTTCTCCGCTTTGGTGGATGTCCTCCAAGTCATCTCTCTCCATGATTGCTTCCTGCTTTGAGTCAGGGGAGGCTGTATTTTTCTCCAATATTTATGCGCCTCCTGAGCTTCTTGGTAAGCAATTATTGTGGACCCATATCAGGTTTGTTAGAAGTATGGCTCCTTACCATCCGTGGATAATGGTGGGGGATTTTAATGCTATCTCTAAGTTGGATGAGAAATGGGGTGGTATTGCGAGGCTGGAGCCTTCTGCTCTTCTCCTTCAGGATAACATTTCAGCTCTAAATCTGGTTGATATCAAGCCTAGTAATGGCCAGTTCACTTGGACTAATCGGAGGATTGGGGAGGATTGCACTGCTGAGCGTCTTGATCATTTTCTGGTTTCTTGTTACTGGGTTGGTGGTTTGTGGTCCTCTATGTCTAAAATCTTGGACTGGAGGGGTTCAGATCATTGGTCTATCAAGCTCGCGATCTCTTCGGCTCGTGTGCCTCGGTCTCCTCCTTTTAAATTCCAGCTTATGTGGCTTAGGGATCCCTCTCTTCATGACTACGTTGCTGAATGGTGGAGGTATGGTAGACCTTCCTATGGTACTAAAATGTATACTTTTGCTAAGTTACTTCAATTTGTCAAGTATCAACTCAAACGATGGAATCGACATTGCTTTGGAAACATTTTCCATGCTAAGGTTGCTGCTCAGGCATAATTGGCTGGTATTACGCGTATGATTAGGGAGGATGGGATGACTGAAGTGCTGCTTTTGGAAGAAGCCAAGGCTCTGAAGCTGCTGGAGGAGTGTGAGCTAAGGGAAGAATTTTTTTGGAAACAAAAGGCCCGGGTTGATTGGTTACTGGAAGGAGATAAGAATACTGCCTTCTTCTTCAATTCGATGAAGGCCAGGTGACATGGCAATTCTATTTCTGTTTTATTGAATGACAGGGGTGAGCAGCTTTCCTCCTCTCAGGAGATCTCTAACGAAGCAGTTCAATACTTTGCTTCTTTATTCAAGGAGGAGGAGCGAAGGAGTTTCGATGAGGAAATTCAAGTCCTGTCATGTATCCCTTCTCTTGTTTCTAGAGAAATGAATGAGCATCTTATGAGTGACATCTCGCTTGATGAACTAGAGGGTATAGTGTTTCAGATGAAGAAGGGGAAAGCCCCTGGCCCGGATGGCTTTCCGATTGAGTTCTTCCAAGAGTTCTGGGATATTATCAAATGGGACTTGTTAGCAGTTGTGCAGGAGTCTCAATCAAATAAGCAAATGCTTCGGGCTCTCAATTCCACCTTCCTTGCTCTCATTCCCAAGTGTGAGGGTGCTAATAGGTTAACGCAATTTCGACCTATCTCTCTGTGCAATGTGATTTATAAAATTATCTCTAAATTGATGGCTGACAGGTTGAAAAAGTGGCTTTCAGTGTTGATTTCTGAGGAACAGGGCAGTTTTGTGGAGGGTCGACAAATTGTGGATGGGGTGGTGATTGCTACTGAAACTATCCATTCTATGGCCACTTCCAAGGTTAAGGCAATGTTTATCAAACTGGATATGGCTAAGGCTTATGACAAAGTTTAGTGGTCCTTCCTTCAGAAGATTCTTGGCGCTTTTGGTTTTGGAGAAGATTGGATTAGATGGGTAATGAGCTGTGTTACTACAACTTCCTTTTCTGTGTTAATCAATGGTGAACACTCAGAGCTTTTTGGTGCATCTCAGGGTTTTCGCCAGGGAGACCCCCTCTCTCCCTATTTGTTTATCCTTCTTGCTGAGGGTCTGGGACGCTTGATGAGAAGGCATGTGGAGCTGGGGCTTATTTCGGGATGGAGATGGAATGGTGGCTTACCTTCGCAGTCTCATTTGCAGTTTGTGGATGACACAGCTGTGATGGGTCTGGCGTCTATCAGGGAAGCTACTAATATGTGTAAAGTGTTGGATGTTTATCTTAATGCCTCGGGCCAATTGATAAATGAGGAAAAGTCCTCCATCTTTTTCTTTAATACTCCTGTGCCCATTCAGAGGAGGATTGCTCACATTTTGAGATTTCAGATTGGGTCTCTCCCCTTGACCTACCTTGGTATTCCGATCTCTGTTGGAAGACCTCATAGAGATTCTTGGAAAAATATATTGGATAAATTTCGTGTGAAGGTTAATCATTGGACCCACAGATGGCTGTCCTTTGCTGGACGTGTTCAGTTGCTCAAGTATGTGGTGCAAGCTCTCCCCATCTACAAGTGCATGATCCAGGTTGCCCCGGTGAGTTTCATTAAGGAGTTGGATTCTCTTGCTAGGCAGTTTTTATGGGCTGGTATCCTACAGTCTTCCAAATGGAGTCTTGTCAAGTGGGATACTGTTTGTAGCCCGAAGCAATTCGGAGGGCTTGGTTTAAGGCAGTCTTTGCTGTCCAGCGTGGCTCAAGCTGCTAAGTTATATTGGCGCTGGTGTGTGGAGCAGGATCATCTCTGGGCTAGAATTTTATCTCATAAGTATTTTCTAGGGATCCCTCAGTGTGATATCCCCCGGTACTCCTTGAGGGGGAAAGGTTCAGTGATTTGGGGTACTCTCAAGAAAGGGGCTGAGCTCATAAAGGATGGCCTTTTTTGGATTTGCAAAAGGGGGACAGACACTCTCTTCTGGTCTGATTCTTGGGATGGTTGTCCCCCCATTCTTTCCCAGTTTCTAAACTTGGCAGCTTTATGCCAGCGGTTCCTCGAAGCTGGTTGGTCAAGGGTGAGTGATTTTAAGTCCTCCTTTACCCGAGATTAGCTGAGAATGGTGCGATGGAAGAGCCCTGGCGAGTGGCCTGATGTTGGTATGGAGGAGGACTGTGCTGAGTTGCACAAAATCCTCTCCAACAGGAATTGTAGTTCCCTACAGGAGAAGGATGTTCTTTCATGGTCTCCTAATCCTGAGGGTGTCTTTACTGTTGCTTCTGGATATCAGAGATTGTTATCTCACAGGCTTGAGGGGGGGAGGTTCACTGGTGGAAGAGAGTGTGGAATAAGTTCTCCTAGCCAAAGTGTAATTGCTTTGTTTGGTCCTTGGCCTGGAACAGGTGCTTGACGTGGGACAATATTCAGAAGAGGGGATTTCAAGGCCCTTCTATTTGTGTTTTGTGCGGGGCAGCGGAGGAGGATTCTTCCCACTTGTTTTTTCAGTGCCCTTTTGTGTTGCATCTTTGGCATATTTGGTGGGAGGCCTGGAGAATCCTGTGTGTTCATGCCTCTTCACTAGTGGAGTTTTGGAACAGTGTTGGTAGACCTCCTTCTGGGACCTCTTTCCTGTAGGAGGTGTGGTATGTAGGCCCTACTTTCATATTGTGGCAGATCTGGCTAGAACGAAATCGTAGAATTTTTCGGGGTGAAAGGTTGATAGTCCAACAAGTTTGGCAAAGAGTTAGGGCTATGATTCAGGAGACGGTGGAAGCTAAGTGTGAGGTGGTTTTCCCTTTAGACAAAGGGGACGCTGAGAAGGTGGAGAGACTTGGAATCCAGGGGTTGTCTTCAGCTTCGGCTTGCGTCAAGAGGGGAAGGAGGGGGAAACAAAAGGTCCAAAGGTTGGGCAGGTGGATGCCCCCTCCGGATGGTATCTTGAAGATCAATACTGATGGTTCTTCAAGAGGCAACCCTGGTCCTGCTGGAATTGGTGGAGTTGGTCGGGATTCTTCGGGCTCTGTGGTTTTCTTCTTCTCTGCTCATGAAGGGGTGCATTCTATCAACCTTATGGAAGGTTTGGCGATTCTCTATGCTCTTGAGAGGGCTTATGTTTTGGGTTGGCGCAGGGTTATTTGTGAATCTGATTCTCAGGTTCTGATTGGTTTGATAAATAATCGGACGGTGTCTGATGTTAGCTGGCAGCTGGCTGGAATGGTGCAACAGATTTTACAGATTAGTTCTTTGATGGAGTTTATATCCTTTGTACATATTCCGCGGGAGTGGAATATGGCTGATGATTGTTTGGCTAAGTGGGCTTCTGAGAATCTTCTCAGTTGGAAGATTGATGGATGGGAGCAAGTTCCCCAAGAGCTCCGCCAGGATTTAGAAGGGATTCTGGTTAAATATGGGGATGGTCACAATGAGGAAGGTTGATGGATGTTGCTTTGTTGCTGTTGACAGGTCTTTGTGGCCTGGTTTTTTTGTAATCTTCTCTTCTGATTTTCAATAAAGTTTTTACCCTTTTTATAAAAAAAAAAAGTGTTATTTTGTGTTTTAATTAAAATGGTAACTAGTAATTTGCTGTGGAAATCAGTACTATGAATGGATGCAACTGTGTGCTAATCACAAGTTAATTTTTTTCTTCAGTTTTAGTTTACAATTCCTTGAAATATATCAAGTTTGGTTAAGTTAGATGAATTATCATTCTTTTCAATACCAAAACCTTGATCTATCTTTTTCTATTTCTTTAAAAACCCTAGTTAAAGTAGGTTTAAATTCATGCTCGATCTTCGAACAATCCAGAAGCTCAACACCAGAAGACCCCTTGAATATTACTGTTGCATTGACCATTGAGCAACATCAGCACAGTTGAGAACCAACTACAAAGACTTTGGGAGCTAAGACATCCATGTGTTTTCTTTCTCTTTTAGGAGAAACAAAATAGCAATATTCTGTTTAACTATTGTTGTGCCACTTTGCTAGTCAACATATAGATAACTTATTCAAATTTTTATGTCAAGTTGCCTAACTCTGATTTTTCTGAATTTTTTGCCACTTAAGGGCCTAGTTTTTCTATGATGATCCTGCATGTACCCAAATGATAAATGCTAACAATAAAGAGGGCATGCGAGCTTATTTGGAAAGCCCTATGCCAAGTCATATGTTTACAAATAAAGCTACATCATGGAAAGGGGTTGCCCCCAAAATGAAATCCCAAAGTAACATAAGGGATCCATGGATTTGAGGTCAGTATGTCTTTGCTACAATGTTCTTAGAGAACTCGAAACTATCATCAATTCCCAAATACTCATAGAACATGAAGAATGACACAAAGAGAGTGAAGAAAAATGAAAACCTTTTGGGTAAACATAGAAGAGACCTAAATGTCTCGATCCCTAGTCTCATCCCTAAAAGGAAAACATAAAACAAAGAAAAGAGAAAAGGAAAAGCTTTTGGGTCAACATGGAAGACACCTAGATGTCTCAATGACTTATGTCATCCTAAAAAGGAAAAAAAAATACAATGAAAAAGATAAAGGATTTATGACATATAGAGGAATGTAGGTACGGATAGAGGAATGTCACAAAGAGAGAGACATCAAGCAAAATAGTATGGGGGATCACATTTCGCTATCTAATTCTTTCCCCCACTACGTGCAAGACAAGAATGAGAAGAGGTAGGTGATGAGAAAGAGGTCCTTGCATTTTGAAATGATCTACAATGAATGTAAAGGATGTAATAATTAGAATATTGTGATCCTATAACTATTACATGGAAAGTAGTGGAAGGACATGATTTTAAGGGACTATTTCTATGATATCAAACTTTTTAATGATTTATTTTAAAGCATGACACTCATTAGTACTACGTCCAAAAATTCTATGGTATCAACAATGTGATGTGTTTGTGTTCTTAGGATTTGGGAATTGATTTTCTCGCATGGGTGGTAATGTAATCAGTCCTTGCATTAGAAGTGTATGTAAAGTTCTTGTAGTTGTAGATGATAGAGAAGGGAATTGTAGTTTCTTTAGTTTGAAAGGATTTTTTTGCTTGCTAGATTCACCAATTTCTTGAGGTAGATGTTGAGGAGGAGGACCTAAGACAATCTTATCATCCCTATCATTGTTTCGAGGTATTAATTGTTCATTAGGAAGGAGGATAGTTATGTTTGGAGGAGGATCTTGATATCCTATCCCTTTCCTATCTTTGGTTGGTATTTGTTCTAAGATTTGATGAATTTCATGTTCGCTTGTTGTATCACATCATTTTTTTCTTAAGATTATGAATCCTTTACCATATGTCTCTTCTAGGTTGATTGATGTATTTGTTAGTTTATTAACATAGGATGGTTGAATGTTTGTTGGATTATAGGTACTAGGACCACCTAATGTGGGGAGCTTAGGCTCATTTTGTGTCTCAATTTTATGATGTAAAAGTCCAAACATCTCAAGTTTTGTTGGTTGTTTCATAGAGGGATAGAAGGATGCATTAGACTCAAGGTTGTTAGGGAAATCATTTATGAATTTATTCATGTTGTCATCATCTTCTCCAATGATGTCAACATCACAAGGAGGACATGTATTAGGAGTTGAGTGAGAATGAGTGAGTTCAATTTCATTTGGATAATTTCCAAAAGCATATCTTGACACATCCACTAATGATTTGAAGGACATCCAAAGCTTACCAAATCACAAATCCATGATGAAATGCAATGCAATTTTCATATTCTAAACAAGGTGAATTGTCGATTACACTATGCAACAATCTGAAAATGAAATGTTGTAAATACAATTTTGAAATTAAGAAATGCACAAAATGAAAAAAAATAAGCTAGATATAATGAAATGAATGAAATAGAAACTCGGTAATCTAAAATAGAGATCTAACAACAACAATCATAAGCATAAAAACAAGGTTTTTACCACTATAAAATATAGTTTCAGGTCTGACATGGGACTAAATCACCTAGAGGGGTGTATGAGTGCCAAGTAGGGTTTTTGAAGTGTTCAAATGCTACAAAATGGTCCACACAGAATACCTAGAAATAAGGTAAAATAACTTGTACTAGGACTAAATCGCCCAGAGACGCGTATGAGTCCCAGATGAGGGTTTTGACACTAATTTCACCAAATTTTGAGTGAATGCTACATTTTCTAGTTTGAATGATGTCTATACTAAGTGAAATTATATATTTCAAATTAAATTCAATGATGCAAGATGCAAAATGCAACCTATATGCACTTTCACTAATGCAAGATTTAGAAACCCTAGATGCAAATTATCATATGCAAGACCTAATGCAAAGTTAATGTAAGATAGATATAGGAATATGATGCAATCCAAATAATAAATAAGGCATTCCAAAGGCTAGGTTCACCAAAATGAAATGAAAATAAACGGGGTTCCACCTTTTGGTAGATGGAACTAAAGGGGGATTAGGCTTCCTCAACCTATTTGCTTCAAGTTTCATTAAAGGAAACCTTAGAGATCTCAATGTAGGGATGGAATGAGGGAAGGAGATCTATAATAAGGTGTCCTAGGGCTATGAATGAAGACAAAAGAGGGTTCACCACCAAGAAAATGCTTGGAAAGAAGAAAATGAAAATGATATGCAAACCAAACTATGCAACCTAAGATACGAAACTAAAAATCAAAATAATGAACTAAGAAAGGATAGAGGTGCACTTGGAGAACTGAAGATGCTTGAAACAAGGTCTAAATTCAAAAAAATCTAATTAATGATGTATACTGGGACTCATATTCCAGTAGGGGTGATTTAGTCCCAGTTTAGGGTTTCGAGCCAAATCCAAAATTTGGAACTACTAAACTAGGATCTATAGGAAATGCTTGAAGTCTGGTATACTGGGACTCATACGCCACAAGTGGTGATTTATTCCCAGTATTAGGGTTGATTTGAAACTCTGATATCCTCTAGTGATCTCTTATAGCTTCTCTCCCTTATGATCTCTGAGTCTAAAACACTAAGTTTTGTTTTGTAGGGGACTTTACATTTTCTTGCATTGTAGATGATGACTTTGAAAACTTTGTAACTTTGAAAAATCTTCTCCAATATTGCTCTTTAATGGATCTTCAACCTAGATCTACAAATCACACATCAAAGAGAATGTTTTTTTTTTTTTTTAGCAGATACGGGTTTTCCTTGGTTAAACCTCATTTTGGTAATCAAACCTTGAAATAAAATGAAATATAAAGAAGGAATAATGAAGGAACAAATAAGCTATGTTGCAACTCACTAAAACCTTGGAATAAAGGATGCAATCTTGTATGCGATGGCTAGCATGAATGTAGATCTTGACTCTTGATTGTATTTTATGAATCTTGACTTGAATGCTTGCTTGAATCATGAAAACCTACATCACAACTGTTAGACAAAAAAATAAACATGATGCATGATGACTTTGAAATGATGCTTGATTCTTGATTATATCTCCAAAATGCTTGATAATCAACTCTTGAATACTCTTGCAAACTCTTGTGATCTCAAATTTTCTATAATGCTTGAATACTTGAATTACTAGGTGACTTGTAAGCTTTCTAGGAGAAAATATGTGAAATAACCTTGTATTTATACTTGTTTATGCCAAATTTCTTGAAATTACAACACTACAAGATGACATCAGATTTAGGAGAATAAAATAATGCCAAGAATTTGAATTTAAAATTGGTCCAAGTTAAGCGGGACTCATATGCCAATTGGGGCGTATGAGTCCTAGTAGCCTAGGCTTGGGACACAAATTTTAAGAAATATTAATTTCTATGCCAAATTCAAGCTCATGCCATGAGACTTAGGTGAGACCCATATGCCCAAGGTGGAAAATGAGTTCCAGATCACTAAATCTGACACACACAACCCAAAAATATTAAATTATGATTGGTCATTAGTTATGTATCGGTATTATCCTCGGAAAGATGCATTAAATAAGGCTTGTGATTGCAAAATAGGACAAAATAAGGCATAAAGAAGCCCAACTTTAGAAAGGAGGTTCCAAACAATCGTGAAAATGTAAAGGGATACATTTTTCTACACTATACAATTCAATCTACAAATATTATCAATTTGGAAAGAAAACAAAGAAAAGGTTCAAAGCTAAACAATATTCTATTGCAAGACCTTCGAAATGTTGGGAAAATGTGTCTCAACCTTGTAATTATATATGAATTATTGATAGGATGTATGTTGGTATGTGGCAACTGATCATGCAAATATTGTACACTTGTAACAAGACATGGGGTTCAAGGAAATGCCCTAAAAAACAATATTTGCTGACACATCAAGGTTTTTTCCCACTGACATGTCAAGGTTTTTTCCCACTGACACGTCAAGGTTTTTTCCCACTAACATCTAACATGTCAAGGTATTTTTATGCTAACATGTCAAAGTTTTTTCCCATTGACACATCAAGGATTTTTTGTTAACACATCAAATGAAAAATGACCTTGTAAAACCCTAATTCTAAAATGTTCCAAAAATTTTGTTATAAGTAGTTGGTATGTATGTAGATGAAGGTGTATTCTGAGAGTCTGATAGCAGTCGTGGTGTCTCTTGATCTCTGGTGGTGATACTCCTATGAGAAGCTTGTTGTAATTATATTGTAATCTTTTAATTTTTGAATAATATTGGGTGTCTTTTGGAGTGTGGGGTTTTTATCTAGAAAGGGCTTTCCCCATGTAAATCATTCTGTTGTGGCATGCATGATACTTGTGTTTATTTTTGTTTAAGGTTTTGTAAATGTTAAATATTTGTAAAAGTTTTGCATTATTCTGCTCTCAAGGTTATTGTAGGAATTTTTTCTACTACCTTATCTTCCTTATAGGGATTTGGTGCATATAAACCTATGTCGACCTACTAAAATAAGAATATCTGAAGGGGTGATCCCACAATATTGGTTTACAATTTCTGGGAGATTCTAATTTTTTTTGAAATCACATATTTTTAGAAAATATAATGATTTAATCCTTGAAAAGTTTCATTTAAAGTATTCCAATTGAAGAGGGTTTGATCTAACTACCTTCGATCAAACCCCCTTGGATAGAACCCCATTAGTTTTAAACCATACCTATAAGGGAGTCTCCTTTACACCTATCAAAATGATGATAACAAACCACTTTTAATTTACCTTTTGAGGGATCAAATGAATTTATTTAACATTTATTTTTCATAATTATGTATTTCTTATTATAAGCTTCCAAAAAAGTATAATTTTAAATAAATTTAATTTAATTATTATATTTATTTTTATTTCTTTTGAATGTAGGTTTTTCACTGAAAAATCATGCTCTCTGTTCTACATATGTGGAAAAATAGTAGATTATAAAAAAAATTTGAAAAATATTAGTGCACTAGATTCTGGTGTCCCTAATCCAACAAAAAAAAGTAATTGAATTTTGAAATATACAAAAAAAGTTATGTTTTATCTAGTAAATCATGTCTAAATTGTAACTAGTTTGACTTTGAAACTTAATTAAGAAAAAAATATTTAATGAAATGCCATGAAACTAATTCCATGCACTAAATATCATAGATAAAAATATAAATTCAAAAAAAATAGAATTATATCCTTCATAGAAACAAAGCTATGTGTTAGCCAATAATGTCACTCTTTAAAAATGGCGTTTACTGTTAAAAAATAGGTTTTGAAGGAGATAGAAAAGGAAGTGCAATCTGATTTCAAATTTTTTGAAAAAAATATGTTTAGAATCTACAAAAAAAATGTCACAAATCACTAGTTTGCATCATCTTCAAATTCCTCATGATTTAGTTGTTATAGGTGCCCAAAAGTGAAGATTTAGTTAAAAAAATTAGTTCAATGTCCAGTTTGGTCAAAAATTGTAAACCAATATTGTGGGATCACCCCAAGGTGACCAATATTTCATGTTATTAATAGATGATTATTCTAGAATGACTTGGGTGACATTTCCCAAAGAAAAATTAAAAGATCTAGATAAGTTTAAAGCATTTAAGTTTGTGCTTGGGAATGAAATGAATTTTAAAATAAAGTGTTTGAGGTTTGATAGAGGTGGTGAGTTCACCTCCAATGAGATTAATATTTTTTTGTGAAGATCATGGAATGAGAGATAATTATCATCTCCTTTGACTCCTTAATAGAATAGAGTTGTGGAGAGAAAGAACAAGACAATTTAGTAAGTATCAAGAACCATGATGAAGGAAGAAAATCTACCATATTACTATTGGAGAGAATTGATTCATACTATAGTATACATACTTAAAATAGGAGAAGAAGAAGAAAACAATTCAAATACTCCTTATGAGTTATGGTATGGAAAACCTCCTACTGTGAAATATTTCAGAGTGCTTGGAAGCAAAATTTTATATCAGGAGAGATGAAGAAAACTTGGGAAAGTTTGATGCCAAATCTGATGAATGAATATTCCTTGGATACTCTACAAAAAGCAAGGCATATAGATGTTATAACAAAAGGTTGAAAAATATTGTTAAAAGTGCAAGTGTCAAATTAAATGAAGAACCACATCAAATTTGTGTTGATAGAAGGATATGAATCTAATGAACCCCCTTGTAGTGAAGAAGAAAAAGATGAAAAGAAAGAAAAAGAGATGAAATTTGAAGAAGAAGAAGCTCTAAAAGGATCCCTAAGACTCTTGAGTATGTGCAAAAGAATCATTTTGAAAATAAAATAATTGGAGATAAGAAGAAAGGTGTGTTAATAAGGAGAAAAGTTTCTATGATAGAGGAATAGGTAAACTTTTTTTTATTTTCAGAAGTAAAACCTAAAATATTAACTAAAGCATGTAAGGATGAGAACTAGATGAAAGCTATGGAAGAAGAGTTGAGACAAATTGAAAAGAAACAAACTTGGTAATTGGTCCCAAGACCAACAAACAAGAATACGATAAGAACTAAATGAGTTTTCAAGAATAAAATGAATGAGGATGGAAAGGTTGTTTGAAATAAGGCTAGACTTGTGTGTAATGGCTACTCACAAGTGGAAGGAATAGATTTTGAAGAGAATTTTTCTCCAGTGGAAAGAATGGAATCCATGTTAGAATGTTTCTGGAATTTGCAACACATAAATACTTTAAGGTATATCAAATGGATGTCAAGTCTACCTTCTTGAATGGTGAGTTAGAAGAAGAGATTTACATTGAACAACTAGAAGGTTTTTCATTGTCAAAGGATGCTAATATTGTCTATAGATTAAAAATTTATTGTATGGACTCAAACAAGATCCTAGAGCTTGGTATACAATATTGGATTGATGCTTGTTGTAGAATGGATTCAAAAAGGGTATTGTAGATAACAATCTTTACATCAAGGTTGAGGGAGACCAGATCTTGACTATGGTTGTGTATGTTGATAACATAATCTTTGGAGGAAATGAAGGTATGTGTAAGAGATTTGCATAGCAGATGCAAAAAGAGCTTGAGATGTCAATTTTTAGGGAGATGAATTTCTTCCTTGGGTTACAAATCTGTCAATCAGAAAAATGTATTTTCATTTCATAGTCAAAGTATGTCAAGGAAATGTTGAAGAAGTTTGGAATGGAGGATTCTAAACCATTGTCTACTCCCATGGTTATTGGTTGCGAGTTGAGATAAAATGATGAATCTCCTAGGAAGATCAAAGAAAGTATAGATCGATGATTGGTGGACTGTTATAACTTACTACTATTAGATCGGATATTATGCATGCAGTTTGTCTTGTGGAAATATTTCAAGAAGATCCTAGAGAATCACATGTGGAAATAGTTAAAAGGATATTTAGATACTTGAAGGCCACTCTAGATTTTTTTATATGGTATCCTAGGGATACTAATTTATCTTTAAGTGCTTATACAGATCTAGATTGGGAAGGTTGTGCAGATGATAGAAGAAGTACAAGTGAAGGTGATTTATTTCTTGGAAGAAAATTGGTTTCTTGGTTGAGTAAGAAGCATGATTCAATGTCATTATCTACTATAGAGGAAAAATATATTGCTACAACATCATGCTACACACAAGTGTTATGAATGAAGAAAAAATTGAAGGATATGAGGCAATCATATGATGAACCACCTATTTATATCTTGTGTTATAATACAAGCAATATCAACATTTTAAAAACCCAGTAATGCAGTCAAGGACAAAGCATATCTCTATCTAATCACTTTCTAAGAGAGAAATTTGTAGAGAGCGAGGTGAATAGGTTAGAGTATGCACCTAAAAAGGATCAAGTTATAGACATTTTCATAAAGGCTCTTCTAAAAGATGCATTTGAGTATCTTCAATAGAAGTTAGGGGTTATTAGCCCCCGGGTTCTTTCAATTAGATACATAAGGGTATGCATCTATCTAGGAGAGCATTTCAAGACACATTCTTGGTCCTGGACTAATGAAGGCTATCTCTTAGGGGGAGTAAGTAAAGTGTTTTAATTTTAGTCAGGGCGAGCATATCATGTATCCCTAAGGGGATTAAGCAGAGAGAAAGTAGTGTGTTGGTGTTGCCTAAAGTGAAGCTTTCAGGTGATGTCAAAAGGAGATATTATTGCCATTTTCCATTGATTTCAAAGGGGGAGAGACATTGAAGTATGAAAAACTCCTCAAGGGGAGAGGAGAAAATTGAAGGAAAGGGAAAGAGAGAGTGAAGTTTGAGAAAGTGGTAGAGGTGTAAGGAATTTCCTAGTTAAGGGGAGAACTATTTGAGTGTTGGAGTTGTAGAGTTCCTTCTATTGATTGATGGTTTTTCAGAGCTAGTGTTTCCATCAATGATAAAGGGGGAGATTATTGGAATTTTTTGGTGTTTTCATTGATGTCAACCTCCAGTATGGTTAGGGATATTGTTTGAGATTGTTGCACTATGTTTGCATTAGTGTTGTGATTTTATGTCAACCTCTAGTGTGGTCATGTTGAGAAGTGTTTATGTTATTGAGTAGGTATTGCGGATGTTGTAGATATGTTGAGAAGGATTTTGTGGTGTTGTTGATGCAGTTGGTTCACTTGGTTTCCAAGTTCTTTTGAGAAATTTTGAATAAAAGAGTGTACAGTGTAATAGAGGTGTTTTTAGTGTTGTGCTCCACATTTATTCATGGTTGAAGATAGGCTTGTGTGGTTTGGATGCAATGATCAGAGGTGTTATGTAACGCCCCGTCACACAAACCCCAAAGGACAACTAAAACACTATATTTTTTTTAAACATAATGAATAGACACTAAGTTTACTAATGAAATTAACATAGCTAATGATTAAAAATTAAACACCTAAGTCCCTTGGGGTACATGAGGTAACATTACACAATTTATCCCATAAAAAAATTGATACATGCAATTTTCAAATCTACAAACGTAACCCATTCATTCACATAACTCCATTTAAACATTCATTTAAAAACAATGTGATAGGAATATTCCATATAAAACCATATAAGCAAATTAAAAATAAATTAAACATGGAAATATAGAGTACATATTTCCACATATACAACATAACATTATAAGTATTTACAAATTGTAGTTCTAGAATGATTTACATGGTGTATTTATACATTACATCAGTCTGCTAGTACATCTCAATGAACACATATACAAAATTACATCATAAGTCTTCCCAACGCATGTGGGAGTGATACAACAATACATAAAGTACATCTGGAGTACAAATATACATTTGATAACATATGGACCCTGGATCAAACTGCATCTACAAAACTCTGCACTAAATGATACAACTACATCATAGGGGACCCAACAGGGTACGTAGCACGTTCCACCCGACCACCCCTGTGCTAGGAGTAAATAAGGAGGAATCCTTGACCAAGCACATACAAACATAAAATGTAAGACTAAAATCCAGACACAAAAAGCAAGAGAACACAAAGGAAACATAATATCAAAAGACCACTCCCAAAACATAACAACAATAAATCACCAAAACATAACAATAGACCACTTCCAAAGGTTAGCAATAAAAACAACTCAAGGGAATGCTAGAGGAGAGTGCCATTGCACAGTCCTAATGGGTTATCCTGACTTCCTTTCTCTAGGAAATGCCCCCATCTATGGTTATCCTAATAGCCTCTCTAGGCACCAACCCCATAGGGTGACTCATGCGGAACCGTTAACCTCTCGTAGAGATGAGGCAATGATATTTCCAACCACAACCTTCTCAGCCCACCTTTAGTCTTTGAAATCCTTAATAGGTGGACGAGGAATCCATAATTATCTTGTTAATGTTTTACTACCCACCCCCTAATTCATTAATTAGGTTATCACTTATTACTCTAACTCTAACATGGGTTATCCTGACAGCCCCTTTGTGCGTCGGTGCCCATGTAGAGCCACTCTCCCTAGAAACCCAAACATAAATTCCAATACCAAGGGGTTGTACCAACAAGAGCACTAAACCGCAAAATAGAACAGCTGTGAGGCAAAACCATCTCACCAAAAATCATAGGAATATACACCCATAAAAACAATACAACCCAAATCTAAATTCAAGATCACGACTATAACCAAAATATGATCATCAAATTAAAAAAAACCATAAATCAATTCACCATTTTCCCATGCCTCTAGAAGTATTAAACAATAACATGAGCTTCTATAGAAGGATAGACTAACTTAAGGGTTTTTCCCACATGACATAACCCAATTAAGTGAAACCATGAAGAGCATCAAGAAAACCAAATAATTAAACAACTATTTAATCGTAGGGTTATGTAAAAGAATGCAATTTTAATATATTCTTAATCACATTATAAATAAACAAAATAAATAAATGAATGAATTAAAATTTATATTTAATAAAATTTAAATTTTATATAAAAAAATCTGCAACCTACAGGGAGGTTGCGAACCTCCCCATAGGGGAGGCAGCAACCCCCAAGGTTGTGTACAGCAGTACAAAGGACTATTGCGCAATAGTCCTTGGACTATTGTGTGTAACATTGGTAGGCTGTGCACATGGGGGGGTACAACAATTGCCAACCCCCTCCCCATTAATTTTTTTTTAATTTTATATATATATATGTGTGTGTGTGTAAAAAACAAACCATCTTCTAATAAAATAACATAGAAAAAAGATAGACCTTCTCTAAACATTATACAGAAACTTTTTTTGAAAAGAACAGGATATATATGCATTTTTGCACAAACTTATATATATATATTTGTGTGTGTGTGTGTGTGTGTGTGTTTGTGTTTGTGTGTGTGTGTGTTTATACTATATATATATAGTATAAACACACACACACACATATATATACATAAGTATATTTAAAGATAAATAAAGAAAAACAACAATCTAATTTTCTTTTAGACAAAACACAAATCTGGGCATACAATTATAATCCCCATAATATTTTTCTTTTCTTTTCCAATCAAGAAATTCATAACTAGTTTTGTTGAAGAGAGATCAGAGGGTTTCTCAATAGTTTTCTACTAAAGATTTAAAAGTTTGACACAAACAAAGTTTCAACAACAAAACCTTCTTTCAAACATATATGTAAATTTCAAGCAGGGAAAACATGATTTTCCTTTCCCTTACAAAACTATCAAAAAGAACCTAGAGTCCTCCGTTTGATGTCGAATCCAAACACAACAGCCCTTCTTCCTCTTTTGAAAACATACTTCCTCTACAATTCCTTCTCCAATCCATTCTTTCAGCTAACTTCTAGTTCACTATTATATTTTTTTTTTACAAAGAGCAATTTTTTTAATAGAGAAGCACACACATATTTTTCTCCAACTGTTGTTACTTCTCTTCCCAAAAACCAAAAACCATTCCTGTGAAGAGAAACTTCTTCCTCTCCTAATAATAAAAATAAAGAAAAATAAATAAAGCTCTTCCTTTTCCAAAAATCCACAACATGCATTGGTTCCTTTTTCTTGCTTTAAAAGCTCACATTTATCTCACAAATTTAATTAAAAATTCATTATTTTCACATTTATCCTGACATGATATTATCATTAGATTTTATAATATTAATATTTTGAAAAAGATAATATACAGTTATCATAAAACATTATTTATTTAAATTAATTAATTTTTAACTTTTAATTAATAAAGTGACTTTTAATTTACAATATTTAAATCCAACATTTAACTGAATTACAATTACCTACAATTAATCATATCAACCAAAATAACATTAATTAATCCCATATAAAATAAATTTAAATTAAATAACAACTACCCTCAAATATATAAATAATCAACAACAACCAATATTGAAACAAGGACAAGGTCAACATAATGACACCGTAAGACTCACAAGGGGAAAAACTTGGGACAAGGACACTTGCTTATAAACTCCCTTTTCAACATCATACCCATTGGGTTTATGGGACATGCTCAGACCTGGCAAATAAGTGGAGTCAGTGTCCAGTACCTGCATCCTACATAGAAACAAATGTCAAGTAGAATGTAAATATCCATTACAGACACATCGTGAAAGGTAATCGCGGGGTAGCAGGGCACTCGCGAGTGAGTGATGCCACTCCGTCCTTTCACCAAGACTCACAAGAAAACACATCAGAAACCATAGCAGCATAGAATCACAACATCACCATATATATTATTAAATAAAACCATAGCATAACCAAATAATATAATCACCACATAATGTATCATCAAACATCATAAGTAATGTCAAGTGCAATAAACCAACCAAACTATGAATCCACACACAACCAATCTAGTGAACTAATCACCATCACAAACCCAGTACAAAACCAACACATAAGAGTATTGAAGAGTATCAGAAACACGAGGGGTATTACATGTTCAAAGTTGTTATATCTAGATTTTTAGGTTCTTCATTGTGCAGTAGTAGAAGTTGTGTTTGATAGTGTGTTTCCCATGAAGAAGGTTGTCTGGGAGAAATGATATCAATCTACATTTCTCCACATTGAGGTTTTATATCTTATGGATTTGAGAATGTGCTTAGATTGTTTGTATCTACCTTCCTTTGTTTGTGGTAGTGTGGCTAGTTGCATAGAATGAAAATTTTCTTTAGTTTTAGGTGGTTGCAGTAGTATTGCTAAATATTCTAATGGTGTTGGAATATTCTTGGATGTTTTGAAATTTTTCTATGTAGTCTAGGTGGTGTTTTTGTACCTAGAGAGGCATGTATGTGGTTTCCTTTTAGTGTTAGTGTAGGTTTAGCCAACTTGGCGTGATAGAGCTAGTTGCAAAGGTTGTTTGTTATTTGTGGAAGCATGGAAAAGTGTTTATGTATAGATTTGGGTCCTATTTAACCCTTAGTGTGATCTTCCTTCACTTCTTTCTACCACAAAAATGTTTGGTGTTGACCTATTTTTTGGCTACATGTTTGAGGTGCATACGTTTTGTTGAGGCCAACATGGAGAAATTTTTTGAGGTTGTGGAGGATATATAAGGAAGGTTAATTGTTGAAGAAGTGTGTGATTTGTGGTGGATATGAAATGATGCAAATTTGATCAAGTGTGGTGATCTGAGTGCGATCTTAAACACCTAAGGCGATCAGATGCAATGAACCCCCCAAAATTTGGTATTTCTATCAAGTTTTTTTATTATCCATATCATCATTCAATGCAAGAGAAGAGAATAATCAAAATTTCAATATATACCAAGATCTACACTTAATATCTCTCAAAAATACTAACCAAACACACCCAATTTGATCTGATACCATGTAAGAGTTGGCTATGCAGATAGCCACCCAAGATATAGAGGTCAAAAGGAAACACGATGAAAAGAAAAATATAATATAACAAGAATAAATTGTATTCCTATCAATGAATACAAATAAAATATGAATATGCAATGTGTGATAGACCCTTGGTTATATAACCAAGGTGAGACATAGGATTAGATAAGATCATGAAAAGTGTCTTAATTTTATGTCATGGGTGAAGCCACATAAGTGGTTTACACTTTTGTGGAGGAAGGAAATTTTGAAATTTCCAAACTCTTCATAGCAAAGTGGTTCAGCCGAACCATATGGCTCGACCGAACCATTTGACTGGTTCAGCCGAACCATATGGTTCGGCCGAACCCATGGCTCGGACGAACCAGTCACCGAGCCTAATAAAAAATCATATTTAAGGTGGTTCGGCCGAACCTGGGTTCAGCCGAACCCCTTGAATATGGAAAAACCAAAAAAAGTGCTTTCACTTTCACACTTTCATTGTGAATTACTAGTCAGTCACTATCCCTGTGCGCGGCGAACATAATCCGAACGGCGACCCAACAAAATTTCTCACCGGCGAAAGAAAATTTCGGGTCCTCTCTTCAAACTTCATCATTCCAATTCGCATATCGACCACTATTGAGCACAAGGTATTTAAAATTCCATTTTTTTGAGTTCAAAATGCATGTATTTGTTTAATTTCGAAACCCTATATGCTAATTTTTTTTAAATTTGTTGAATTCAAATTGCACTTGTTTGATTGTTTGAAAGTTTTTAAAGCATTTTTAATATAGTATTTTGCTTCCCCGTTTTACATAATCCAAGGGTTTGAGTAAGGAAAAACGAGTTTCCTCTGAAAGTTAGTGCAAAAAAACATTATAATAGCTCTCAACATAGTCTAAAAAATGGAGATAAATACATTCCTAAAGACTAGAAATGTAGGGTTAAGCTCACAAAATAATTTTAAAACTACAAATTTAGGGTCAAACTTGTAGATGAAAATGCAAATTTCATATGAGGGTTTTGAAAGAAAAATGAAGGCGGCTCTGTGCTACGCCGGCCGAGCTAGGGCGTCTGTGCCCTAGCTCGATCCTTGTTTTCTGTTGACTGTGCGCTGGAGGGGGGGTTCTATCTGTGTTTGGGGTGAAGTTGGGGCTTGGTTGGCCTTTCTTGCAGGGTCTGGTTCCTTTGCTACGCGCTGGAGGATTCCTTTGCTTGCTGTTGGGGTGTGGTCGCGCGATTTCTCTGCATCGGGTGGTGTGGTGGTGAGTTTTGGTGTGTCGTTTCCTAGGAAAGTGCTATCTTCTGGCAAGATCCGTGTGGGGCTTTGCTTGTTGGGTGAGGAGAGTAGGGTTTGGTGCGGCGCCGTTTGTTTTTCGTGTTGAGTGGTGCCTCGGTTTGGGGGTGCTGTATGTGCTTTCTCGTCTCGAGGGCTTGCATGCCCACTTGAGCTCTTGGCTTGGGCTCATGTCTCATGGGGTTTCATCTGGAGGTAGACCTGGGATGGATTTCCGGCTTTCCTTTGGATCTAAACCATCGACGCAGGGGACAAAGGTTTTTGATAATAATCTATTTGCTTCAGACCAGGAGATGAATAGTTCTGGACTGTCTGGAGGACCTAGAGTTACAAAGATTAATGGATGTTTGGAAAGATGTAAGGAGAGACCGAAACTGGTTATCCCGATGGAGTTGTTGGCGGATGATATTGAGTATTATTCGAAACACTCCTCTTATTGTAAGTTTATGGGTTTAAGGATCTTGTTGCAATTTTTGGAATCTTGGGCTCTGAGGACTTGGCAGCCGGAAGGAGAAATGGAGATTAGACTCCTAGCCAATAATTACTTTATGGTTTCATTTGATTGCATGGCTGATCGAAATAGGATCTTTGAGGGGGGTCCCTATTTCTATAACCAAGTGGGTTTGTTTATGAAGCCGTGGCATGCGGGTTTCAATCCGACTGAGGAACTCCCGAGTAGGGTTCCAGTGTGGGTTCGTCTGCCATGGTTTCCTGTTGAATGTTGGCGTGAGGATGTCCTTCATTTGGTGGCTTCATTGCTTGGTAAACCAGTTGGGTCTTCACAACAGACGCAGTTTAAAAAGGTAATGACTTTTGCCCATGTTTGTGTAGAAATTGACTTAAGCATGCCTTTGCCAGATTCTGTGGAGGTGAGTGCAGGATCATATACATGGGTGCAACAGATAGACTATGAAACTTTACCTTTTCGGTGTCGATTTTGTCATGAGTATGGACACTTGCAACGTAGGTGCCCTAAGGTTAAGCCTGTTGGGACTCATTCTGATCAAACTCCTCACAACCCACCTGGGGCGGATAAGGGGAAGGGGTCTATTCTGGGTGATGAAATGGAAGATGATGGATTTATTCCTGTCAAAGCTCGCAACAGAAATCGGGGGCAGAAGAGGACTTTGGGGGAGTGGCAAGATGAAGTTTCTTTTAACAGGTTTGAGGTGTTGGATGATCTCAACCAACAGGAAGTGAATCCAGGTTTGATGGACTTGGATCAAGGAGCCTTGGGTTTGGAAAAGAATGGGCCTCCTTTGGAGGTTATTCAGGTTGTGCAGGAATCGGGTGCTGGGCAGATGGACTCGGATCAGCAGCTGATTGTTTCGGCTGGTCCGGATCCTGTGCATGTGACTTTGACGAAGGGGGGAGAGGGTTCTCCCTTGCCTATAAAGACTGGTGTGGAAGTTGGAAAGAGCTCCTGTTCCTCTTCTCGCTTGGGTATTTTGCAAAAGGATCTAAAGAAAGGGGTTGGGGAGAAGAACCCCAAGTTGGGTAGGAAAAAGGATTTAGAAAAGATTAAGTCAACTGGGGAGACTCTGGTGGAGTCAGGGGCAGTTAAGCCCCTGGATTCTCACTTCTTGTGTACCCAGAAATGATTGTTATATCTTGGAATGTGCGGGGCTTGAACAGTGGCCCCCGACAAAAAGTTGTTCGTGATTTGGTTAGGAATCAATCTCCGGATGTTCTTTTTCTTCAGGAAACTAAGCTTTCCTGTGGAGAGTATGATGAATATGGTACCTAAGTTGTGGAAGTATGGTGAGTGTCAGTGTGTTGGAGCTCATGGTGCATCTGGGGGGGTGGCTTGCTTATGGAATCCACAGAGGATTAGCCCTCTCTGGTGGTTGTCTTCAAGATCGGCTGTTTCGTTGGTGGCTTCTTGCTCGGTGACTAGAGAATGTATTCTCCTCTCTAATGTGTATGCACCTGTTGAGTATCAGGGTAAACAGCTTCTTTGGTCTCATCTTCGATATGTTTGTAGCCTGGCTCCTTTCCACCCATGGATTTTGGCTGGGGACTTCAACGCTATTGTGGAGTTGTCTGAGAAAAGGGGTGGAATTGCTCAATTGGAGCCTTCTACTTTGCTTCTCAGGGATAGCATTTCTGATCTAAATCTTATGGATGTTCAGCCCAGTAATGGTCGTTTCACTTGGAATAATAGGCGAACTGGTGAAGACTGTGTTGCTGAGAGGCTTGATCAGTTCTTGGTCTCTTGTTATTGGGTTGGTGACTTATGGTCTACCTCCTCTGAAATTTTGGATTGGAGGGGTTCGGACCACTGGCCTATCAAGCTTAGCATCATCTCTGCTCGTGCTCCTCATTCTCCTTCCTTCAAATTCCAACTTATGTGGTTACGAGACTCTACTCTTTTTGACCAAGTGGGTGTGTGGTGGAGGATTGATAGACCTGCTTTTGGTACTGCAATGTATATCTTTGCTAAGCTTCTTCAATTTGTCAAGTATCAGCTTAAAAGGTGGAATCGTCGGTGTTTTGGCAATATTTTTCATGATAAGGCCGCTGCCCAAGAAGAGTTAAATAATGTTACAAGATTGCTTCGGGATATTGGGGTTACAGAGGATCTTTTGAAGGAAGAGGCTAGAACTTTGAAGGTGGTCGAGGAATGTGAGTTACGTGAGGAGATATATTGGAAGCAAAAGGCTCAGATTGACTGGTTGTAGGAAGGGGACAAAAATACTGCTTTTTTCTTTAACTCTGTGAAGGCTAGGAGGCATGGTAACTCTATCTCTGTGTTAGTAAATGGCAGAGGGGATCATATTGTCTCGTTTCAGGAAATCATGACTGAAGCTTCACAGTATTTTGCTGCTCTTTTCAAAGAGGATTCTCAAGGAGGTTCAGTCGAGGAGGATCAGGTTCTTTTGTGTGTCCCTCAATTGGTCTCTAGGGAGGCGAATGAGGATCTGATGAGGGAGATTTCTCTAGAGGAGCTGGAGGAGATTGTGTTTCAGATTAAGAGGGGCAAAGCTCCTGGCCCGGATGGTTTCCCAATAGAGTTCTTCCAAGAGTTCTGGGAAATCATAAAGTTGGACCTTCTAGCGGTTGTTCAAGAATCCCAGAGGAACAAGCAGATGTTGCATGCTCTTAATTCCACATTCATTGCCCTCATTCCCAAGTGTGAAGGCGCGGATAGGTTAACTCAGTTTAGGCCTATCTCCCTTTGCAATGTGGCTTATAAGATTATTGCGAAGTTAATGGCTGAGAGACTGAAGAAGTGGCTTAAAGTGTTGATCTCAGAAGAACAAAGTGGGTTTGTTGCTGGGCGACAAATTTTGGATGGGGTTGTTATTGCTACTGAGACCATCCACTCTATGGCCTGCTCCAATGAGAAGACTATGTTTATTAAATTGGATATGGCTAAGGCCTATGATAGGGTTAGATGGTCCTTCCTTCGGAAGATCCTTCGTGCTTTTGGATTTTGTGCTGAATGGATCCAATGGGTTATGAGTTGTGTTACGTCGGTATCCTTCTCAGTTCTGATAAATGGAGATCACTCTGAACTTTTTGGAGCTTCTCGGGGTCTTCGCCAAGGGGACCCTCTATCCCCGTACCTATTTCTTCTTTTTGCTGAAGGTCTTGGGCGGTTGCTGAGAAGAAATGTTGGGTTAGGCAGCATTCAGGGTTGGCATTGGGGTGGTAACTTGCCTCCATAGTCTCATTTACAGTTTGTGGATGACACTGCCTTGATGGGGATGGCTACTGTCAGGGAAGCTACTTTTTTCAGATAGTTGTTGGATGTTTACTTGGTGGCATCGGGGCAATTGATTAATGAAGATAAGTCTTCCATCTTCTTCTTCAATACGCCTGCCCCCATTCAGAGAAGAATTGCTAACATTTTGAGATTTCAGATAGGGGTTCTCCCTTTTATGTATTTAGGCATTCCAATTTCTGTTGGTCGTTTTCCCAGGGGTTCTTGGCAGAATATCATTGATAAGTTCCGGGTGAAAGTCAATCATTGGACTCATAGATGGTTGTCTTTTGCTGGAAGGGTTCATCTTCTTAAATCAGTTGTTCAAGCTCTCCCTATTTACAGGTGTATGCTTCAAGTGGCTCCGATTGGGTTTCTTAAGGAGTTGGACTCTCTTGAGAGACAGTTTTTATGGGCTGGATGCTTGTCGTCCTCCAAGTGGAGCCTGGTCAAGTGGGAAGAGGTGTGTAGTCCTAAGCAGTATGGTGGTTTGGGACTTCGTCAATCTTCTCTGGTTGGAGTGGGTGTGGCTGCTAAGCTTTTCTGGCGTTGGTGTGTGGAGCAGGATCAGGTGTGGGCCAGGATAATGTCTCATAAGTATTTCCCTGGCGTTCCTCAGCATGATCTCCTTAGGTATCCTCTTGAGGGGAAAGGGTCGGTGATTTGGAGTACTCTTCAGAAGGGTGCAAAGCTCATTAAGGAGGGTTTATTCTGGATTTTTCGTCAGGGTTCAAAAGCTCTCTTTTGGTCTGACTCTTGGGATGGTTTCCCTCCGCTTATCTCTCAGTTTCCTCACCTGATTCCGTTGAGCCAAAGTTTTCTTGTGGCTGGCTGGTCTCGTGTGAGTGACTTCAAATCTTTTTCTTCTTATGGGCGGTTGGAGAAGGCTTATTAGAAGGATCCCACCCTATGGCCGGATGTGGGTGAGGAGGAAGGCAAGGCCGAGCTTAACGCGATTCTTTCTAGTAGGCGTTGTAGTTCTCTACGGGAAGAGGATATTATTGCTTGGGCTCATAATCCCAAGGGGAGTTATTCTGTTGCTTGGGGCTACCAGGTGTTGCTGGATGAAAAGTTGGCTAGGGCTGAGGTTCAGTGGTGGAAGAGGGTGTGGAGTAAGCTATCATGGCCTAAATGTAATTGTTTTGTTTGGACTTTAGTGTGGAATAGATGCTTGACTTGGGATAACATTCGTAAGCGGGGTTTCCAGGGGCCTTCAGTTTGTGTTCTCTGTGGAAAGGCGGAAGAGGAGTCCTCACACTTGTTCTTTCGTTGTCCCTTTGTTGTTCAAATTTGGAATTGGTGGTGGGAGGTTTGGAAGAAACCGTGTGTTCATGCTTCTTCTTTGGTGGAGTTCTGGGATAGTATGGGAAGACCCCCCTCGTCGGCCTCCTTTTTGCAGGATGTCTGGTATGCGGGTCCTACTTTTCTTCTTTGGCAGACCTGGTTGGAGCAGAATCATAGAGTTTTCTGTGGTGTTAATTTGGTGGTTCAGCAGGTGTGGATCCATATATTAGGTATGATACAGGAGTCGGTGGTGGCCAAGTGCGAAGTGTCCCTCCCCCTGGGGAAAGAGGATGCTGAGCTGGTTGATAGATTGGGACTTCAGGGGAGACATTCTTCTTCTGGGGGTTCCAAGAGAGGTAGACTTAGGGCCAAGAGAGTGCAGCGGCTGGGTAGATGGCTTCCCCCTCCAAATGGTGTCTTGAAGATCAATTTAGATGGATCTTCTAGAGGTAACCCTGGGCCTGCTAGGATTGGTGGGGTTGGCAGGGATTCAAGGGGTTCAGTGATTTTTATTTTCTCTATTCATGAGGGGGAGAAGACGGTCAATCTCATGGAGGGCTTGGAAATTCTTTATGCTGTGGAACGAGCCCTTGCTCTGGGATGGCACAAGGTTATTTGTGAGGCTGATTCACAAATCTTGATTAATCTGTTGAATGAGAGAAAGATGTCTAATATTAATTGGCAGTTGGCTTCAGTTGTTCAAAATATTCTTCAGGTTTTCTCCAGGATGGAGGCGGTTTCTTTTGTTCATATCCCGAGGGAGTGGAATCGGGTTGCTGATTGCTTGGCTAAATGGGCTTCGGAGCATGATTCTGGCTGGAAGATTGAGGATTGGAGGCAGGTCTCCCCTGAATTACGTCAGGACTTAGATAGAGTCCTTGAAGAGGATAAAAAGATATTGGAAGATAGTTGATTTTGTTCCTGTTCCTGCTTTGGTGTTCCTTTGGTCTTCTGGGGCTTTCCCCTTGGTTTTGTTGTAATTCTCTCTTTTGATTTTCAATAAAGTTTTTACCCTTTTTAAAAAAAATAAAAGAATAAAAAAATAAATAAATAAATAAAAATGCAAATTTCATACATGTAGGAGTGAACCGTGAAAGTCATAGCTTGATTTGTTAAGGTGTTATAATATTAAATCTTATAAAAAATCAAGAATCATATCATTGATTACGTACATTACAATAAAATATCTCCATATCACAAATGAAGCTAGTTCAATATCTTCATGTAGTGTGTACAAATTGAAATGTAATTGACTAAAACTATAAGTTACTCTTATTGAACAATTTCCTCATGTAGTGTGTATAAATGGAACCATTGATTGAAAATATAAATCAAACCATCAAGAACAAAGACTTGATTGTGTCTTCATGCCCTCAATTAATATCATTTACAAAGTTTGGTCTTGGAAACCATAAAATTAACAATTACATTCTCTACCCTATTATTTGATGTATTATAATGCAATTTTCTATACTCCCAAGCAAATTCAATGGTCACAAGTTTGTAGAGACACTCTAGAAAAAGGTCTATCATGTGTTTAAAATACTATTCATATTGTAACACTAGAGATTCTAAGTAATATGAGAATGCCTGCATAATTTTATATAATGTATTTTCATCATCACTAACTATAGTAGACTAGTTTCTATCACTATTCAATTCATCTTCTTTCATTAGTCCATCATGACTTGATTATTCATCCTCCTTTATATTTAGAGAATAAGAACAATATATAGAACCACTACAAAATCTTCACACATATCACTAAAAGTTGATGTTTGGTATAAATGTATCCACATGCAAACAAGAGCCACCTTTGGACATTACTATTATCAAAAGGACAAACCTTATTAGAGCGAGTGCAAAAAGATGTGGGGCCAAAAAGTGGCCACCCCACCTTTTGGCCCCATCATATTAAGTATCAAGCATTAATGTTGAGGTACGCTATTCGAGGAAACTTGAATGATGAGTAAGTGAAGAGAGAGTGGGACTTTATTGTTCACAAAGTGGGAAGAAATAAAGGCAAAGGAAGTGGAAATGGGAAACATGTAGAGAATATGGCAAAAATGGTGGAAATCAAGGAAAGATTAAAAGGAAAAGAAAGAGGGAAAAGGGGAGGATAGAGGCAAAAGGAGGAAGAAGGTAGTGCAAATTATACATTTTTGAAGCTTGTGAAATTCGAGTATGTAAACCTTATTGTTTTTACTTGGTGGTAATGAGGTATGATTTTTTATGAAGGTTCTTTTTAGTATTTTTATATGTAATGTAAGAGAAAAAGCTATTCTTGTATGAAATTCTAGAAATCATGTTAAAAAGCATTAGCTTGTAATTTCTACTATGTGAATGGAAATCTATTGCTCTACCTAGGACATTTAGAAGCTTGTGTTGCATTCATGAAGCCAAACATAGTAGATATTTTTTTTACTTTATGTGTGTTATTGGAGATAGGGTTTTAGTATATAGAACCATACAATAAAATGGGGTAATTCCTTGTTTGAACTAAAAACCCTACTATTTTTTAGTGAAGGGATAGCTAGCTATAACATTTTGACTTTCACTTGTGAGTCTAAACACCCATATGGGTTATTGTTGCTTTGTCTTATGGATTATGGTAGTAAATTCTTAAGATGTATGTAAATCTAGAAGACCAATGTTGAATCTTTATTTGTTGATAGGCTAAATAGAGTTAGAACTAGTATGGGTTCATTACATGTATGCCATTCAACATTCATGCACATCATATATATGTGAGAGAGATAGTGATAAAGAGAGATAGAGATAAAGGGTAATATAGATAGATAGAATAAGCACAAACCATTTGCTATGAATATGCACAAAATATTTATATATTGATCTTGATAAGGTCATGAAGACATACATAATACATCATGAAAATATCATATACAGTGACATGAGGCCAACATTGTCTCTTAGACTACAAAATATCACCAATATATATTCATGAAAATAGTTATGAATGTGTCATAAAGATATAAAAGTGTTTATGTATGTGTAGCAAATGCTATTAATGAAACATTATGCCTCTCTTTGCTTGACTAGAAACTGAACTTCGATCCCTTGAATTAGTTATTATCTTGCATTGTGTTGATTGTGTGTGCCCCTAACAATTATGCAACTCAACCTACACACACAAACATATTATAAAATTAGAGATTATACCAAAATTTATAAATAAATAAAATATTGTTTTAAAATGATATTAAAATAATAAACACACTTACAACAAACTAATACTCAACATCATCAACAAAGGGTTGTCCTCAAAAGAGGATGCTTACAAAACAAAACCAAAATGTGTGTGTATCCATATATACATATATATACATGTATGCATACACATATACATATACATACATGTATATACGTATACATAAATATACATACACACATACATACATACATACATACATATGTGTGTGTATTTATGTATACGTATATATGTATGTATATATATACATATAGAAAATAAATGTATGTATATACATATATACATGCATATATACATATGTATGTATACATGAATGTGTCTACATATCTACATATACATATATACATATATACATATATACATATTTAGATATGTGCATGTGTATGTATACATATGTAGATATATTCACATATACATGAATATGTATGTATAGTACATGAGTAATTTTTTTAATGAAAACCATGTTTAGGAATGAAAATATCCAATCCCTTATGCTTCTAAACTAAAGTTTGCAATGCTTATGGTTCTTTTGGCCTTATAGATTCTTGAATCATTTTATAATATAAAACCAAAATATAACCTACTTTGGCTCTAATAATTGTAAACCCTTTAGGAATTCTAAATTGTTGCATCTTGTCTTGATTTTCCCACCATTGTTATTCCTTTTGAAAATTTTACAAATTAGGCAAAGAATCCTTGCACTTATATAGAGGATCCTTATGTATGTTCTTAAAATTATTTAAGGTTAAATGACTTAATCTAAAATAAAGGCATATACGGATCTCTTGCAATTGTAACCTCTTTACTAGTGTTCAAACATATTTGATACCTTAATGGCATGACATAGATGATGTTGCTTGATATTGCTTTATCCATGGATACCCAAATAAAATATGAGATACATCTAAAGAAGAAAGAATATGACATAGAATAAGAACTTCCCTCATCTTTTAGACCAAAAAATTAAGGTAAAATAATGTATCCTATAGTTTCAATCAACATATCATTAGTCAATTTTAAATAAACCCTCAAATATGCATATGCTTGTTGATAAAATGATGATAAAACAAAAATTATTCAATGCATACATTTTATTGGTGAGTAAGATCAATAAACACACCCTTACATGGTTCATGATCCACACAAAACCAAATGACCATTATAATTATTTGGTAATATCTCACAATGTGAAGAAGGTGTCAAAAAAATTAGCATACCTAAATCGTAAATTGACTTGTCATAAAGTGGGTGGGTAGCTTAGTGGTGGAGATTTGCATCCTAACTAGTTCATGGAAATTTCAACATGAGGAGAACTAATAGTAAAATAATAATATCTTTTGACAACATAGGCATCCAAGTACTCATTCCAAGATTGTTGAAGATACAACATTAATACATTAGGATTTCAATTAAATATCACACTTTCCTATAAAAAAATCCCAATTGATCTATCTTTTGGTAGTGCATTTAGTTTGATATATTTTTCTTCCCCATACTTACAAGATTCCTTTATTATCGAAGCTTATTTACTCTAGTATGTTATCCTTGGTTCTCATATGAACTATATATATATAATTCAATCAAGATCCTCTTATCATTACAAATTTAAACTTAGCTTATTTTTTCTCCCAATTTCTTCTTAATGAACATATGGTCTTTCTTCCTCTATTAGCCTACTCATGCACCATCACCAACCATGAATGAATCTCCATGAAGCTAAATACCCATTTGTACTTGGTTGGTGTAAGTTGGGATTAGTGTTCCATTCACTTAAAATCTTATCTTTAATGTTGCTTTTTTCTAAATTCTTTCTAAAGGGCATAAATTACAGTCGATAGAGCTTTGATTTTAATATTTTCTTAAAATTAAAAATATTAATGAGTTTGATGCATTAAGCTAAAAAATATCAATTTGGACACCATTAAAACCCTCGAGAGACTCTCGCAAAGTGAAAATGAGCTCCAAAATTTTATAGTGTGATATGTGAGAAAAAATGAAAAGGTAAGCAATGGGCTCAAGATATTATTATAATAAAATTAAATAAGGAGATCGTGATGATTATTGTACTAGGAGTTACATTGGGAAGAGTGGAGCATCTTTTCATAATAGATGAGACTTATTGTAGTTGACATCTTCATCATAAAGCACTAGTATTGGGAGTGGTTACTATCAAGGTTATGGGATTTAAGGTCCTATATCATTAGTTCGTTTATATTTTGTGTACATGTTCCAATGCATAGTGGGGCATGGGTTCTTTTCTTGTGGACCATGATTTTTTTCCACTCATTACATAAATTAATTGATCATTTCTTGTTTCCCTTGCTCTATATATAATTTAATGTATGACATAAGGTTTAAATAGTGTTATGTAGAAATAGCCAAAACATTAGACTAAAGAAGATTGAGTGGATTGGATTGTTATAATCTTGTTATGAATATTAATAAAAGTTTCATATCTCTTTAGTAGTGGGATTTTTTGAAAGGGTTTCTCCATATTATAATTCTAGTGTTCATGAGGTTTGAATATTTATTTATTTTCTCCACTATTTCATTAATATTATTTGGTATATTGTATGTTTGATTAGACTTAAAGTGCCTCACCATTAGTTGATACTCCTACTATATATATTTACCTTGTTTGCAATAGTTTAGTCCATGTCAATAGTTGATTTGCACCCTTAATAACTTGGTGGGAATATCAAGTATTTTTTATTAAATATAATCAATAATCATTGTAAAAGAAATTTTAAATCAACTATTAGTCTAGAATGATTATTTGAGTGTTAGATAAACCATTTAAATTTAACCTTCATAATATTACTCTAAATATGTAGTTTTACCAACAAAATGAATGATATTTATGTCTATTACATGACAATTACAAAATCATGACTATAATTCTTTAAATTATACTCATAATCTAATTTAATACTCATAAGATATTAAATCATTGTTTTTCTCAAGAGACGTGTAATTAAATATCAAGAATATTCTTTAGTTTATTAGTCCACAAAATAATTTTAATATAGTCCATAACATTCAATTTTAAAATTCATAGAGTTGTTGGGATATTATCATATCACTAGCTATGGAAAAATTTAGGAAAGGGTGGGATATTACACTGCCCCCTATATTTGTGTGTTTTAGAGAAAATTAGCATGGAAGGTTTGCATTTCTCACAAATAAGAAAAAATCCTGAGAATAATGTACAATATTCTACTATATGTTTTCATATTGTTGAGTTATGCCTTGCAAATTAAATGTGTATCTTTTCCTCTACAACATTCCATTTATACATAGAACTATGGATTAATGGTTTTATTATATTATGATTGAATTATGCCTCATGTTGGAAATTCCTCTATCTCTTCTTTGCTAAAATACTTTGGAACTAATAGGATTCAATTGTGTTTTATGACATAGGTCTATATTACCACAATGATGTATGTATAGGTGTACATTTTAACTTGGTTAGCTTTCCTAGCAAGTTCTTCATTACAACAATCACTCCACCTTGTCACTCAATCAAGCCCACTAGAACATATATTGGAATTTAACCTCTTTCATACTAAAAGAAAAAGTAATCATTAATTATATTTAATTTACCATATAATTTGATCTAAGTAATGCATTTTATAAGATCTAATTGGTGTATTTACAAAAACTATTTTGTGTTTTGGGCATAGGTGGTCCTAGAAAATATGCATAAATAATAAGATAGACTATGGATTATCTTTTAAATATTGTTCACGGTTTTTCATGTCATATTTTTATAGGAGGTCCTCATAATTGGTATTCTTGTATGGTATTAGAGCCAAGCTAGGTGCATTTGACACCTATGTTGTGGCTCAAGGGAGTGTGTTGGAGAAATGATACACACCTAAGTCATAAAAAGACTCATCACAATGTGAGCTATTAGCTCAATAGTAGAGCATCCTAACACCAAATGGGAGGTCCTAAGTTTGAATACTAGTTAGTCCATAGAAATTTCTATAAAAGTCAATCACTAGTACATAAGAAGAAGAATAAGTACCCTTATAATTTTTATTAATACCAACAAATTATCATTCCTCACATACATAGGCGAATCAATGATTTCAAGCTCGTCAACATGTATATGTACCTCAATCTCATGACCCTCATATAAAACCATTTTATTAGATTTATTTAGTGTAAAATATTTAAATTTTCATTAGGAGGAACAATTGAAGGATTGACCCAATATTAACCCCCTCAACCTAATTTTTTTTTTATGAATCAAATCCTTAATCAATTATTCCTTAATCCCATAAAATGTTGAGTATAATTACAATTAACTCTACAATTTAATAACAAAATTTTTCTATATATCTTTTGGGAATAACTTTAGATTTATCTAATGGCCTAATAGGAGGAAGTGTAATCATGCAAGCACTAAGTAAATTTTGAAGCACATTTTACAAAGGAAAAAGTTGGAGGCTTTAGAGTCATAATTATATTAGAAACATTTATAATGTATAGTTTGTACAATGGTCATTTCCATTATTTTTTACTATCCTTTGGAAATAATTTTTCTTCTCAAATTTACAAGGGTAGGATGATGTAGATGAAGCATTAGAAGATCCATAATTAGTGAGTAGCCTCTAACAACTTTAGTTCTAACATTCATCTCACTTGCACATGCAAATGTTAAGAATGTATATACTTTGTCAATCCTTGTTTACAGTCAAAAAATCTAAAATAATAAACTTCAATCTAACATTCCCAATATTTGCATTGGCCAATTTCAATATTAAAAATAGACCCAAATGGAAGATAATACTATTAAATTTCATGGGAAGAACTTAGCCAATAACTTATCATCATACACAAAATCCAAATATAGTAATTTAAAGAACCGTGAATGTGTCATGGGATCTCCTTTAACATTGTACATCTCAAATCTAGGATCCAAAAATCCAACAAAAAATGGATATGCAAAATTTTTAATAGAAATTGAATTGTTTTGATTTTTATATGTACATGTCTTTTTTTGTTTCCATTAGGTAAGGAATCAACATTACTTTTCATCTCAACAAGCCTTTAAACATTAATGTCAAGGGTAGATAGAGGCACACTAGGATTAAGGACATGAATGAAAGTGGCAAGATGAGAAATCGAAGGTGGTGTATAAATTTGTCATGACATAATAAATGAGTGTGGAGTGACAAAGACTTGTGTAGGAATATCACAGTGAGGGGTACATGGGAAGTGTGATCCCAGAGATTTCAGGAAGGAGAAATAAACCCAGACAAGATAGATAGGAGTAAAATTAAGGAGGAATACATGAAGAAGAAGCTAGATGGAGGGAATGAGTATATCAGTGAGTTGAGCTTATCCTTTTACCTATTTAACTTTAAGTACTTTCTTTCCACGTGGCTTATTAATCAACATAGTATATGAAGGAGATCAATCATTGTACTAGGATTAATATTACTAGCCAAATTTTCAAGATCCAAAGAAAGGTTGTGTGCATCAAAGCTATATCTTGATTACCATTTTCTCAACAAGGGCCTCATGGTCAAATGAATGGTAATCAAAGCTATATCTTGATTACCATTTTCTCAATAAGCCATGTGGAAAGAAATTACTTAAAGTTAAATAGGTAAAAGGATAAGCTCAACAATCCCTTTGAGTGATTTACATAATAAAAAGTTGAAAATCTACAAACAGAAATACTAAGTTACAAAAACAAGAATAATCTTTATGGTAATAGAAAGAGAAAATGCTTCCTCTTAAAAAACATAACATTAAGTACCAAAACATGATTCAAGTAAATTAACAAATTCAAGTACCAAAACATTAAGTATGATGATTGGGATGAGAGGATTCAACTTGGGAGTGATTATTATAACATCATTAGTTGGAACTTTAATTTCATCTCTTTATCTGTTGTTTTTAATATTTTTAATTAGAGTGCAGATGATGTTAATATACATTTAATGATGCATTTTTGATGTGCTATAATTTTATGATGTTCTCAAGGCTATATAATTGAAGTTCATTTATGTTAACAACTATTAGATTAAATATTTTTATCCCTAATTATTTTCAAATGATTTTATACTTAATCTTTTGTAATATTATTCTTTCTTTCATTCTTTCATTTAAAATTTGAACCATTTAAGGATGTTATGTTGTAGATTATAGTTGTCTTCCAATTCTTTTTAAATCAAGTTAATAGTATGAAAATATTATTGATGAGTAGATGAATTAAATTACAAGTTCTATTTTAGATTTGTATTCTTTTTATCTAGATATATTATTTACCAAAGTCTTATTGTTTTTTTAGGTGTACTGTATATATATAACATGGAAAATGTAAATCATGTTTCACTTGTGCTAGAATCTTTGTTTGCAAATACTACTAATGAGATAAAAAAATTAAGAGATTCATTAGCACAAGGTGCAAACCTAGGGATATATAGTGAACCATGCATGTTAATATTGCATAGTCTAGAAAAACTAAAAAATGAACTTGAGAGGACTAGTGCATATTCCCCAGACAGAGTGACTGCTATTCTTTCCCGCATGCGAGAAGAAGTACATGGTGATGTTCCCTAAACAAATACAAGATAGTTGTCACCAAAGAAATGATAAAAGCCACTTGTTTTCCATTTTAGCAAAATGTGCATAAGGTTAGGGGATACCAGGTTACTAGATGTGTTGATCATGCTATGGCTTCATTGATCTACCCACCATTTCTTGCAGCACATGGTCTATACCCAAACAATGACCAGATTCCATTGTATTTTGTTCAGCAGTTGTATGCCGAGGTCCATTTGGGCCTCAAAGTTAACTACCTGGACATTCCACCATATGTTGGTCGTATGCAGGATTGGCCGATAGGCTCATTCCATCGTCAGAAAGGTGATAGACCACCCCCAATGTTTAGGTATCAAGCAGACAGTCTCCCGCTTCCTCACCCTGTGCCTCTGTTCTCCCATAGTAGATGAGGTTGTTGTTGCTTCCTCAAAAGGAAGCAATTGACATCAGAGACATTACTGCTGCCACTCACTATGGATACTGGATGATCAGCGGTGGGTCGTAAGTATTTGGATATCTATACACTCGACCACACCATTTTCAGCACAAGTTGGGACCACCATGGATCCTTTTACAATGACCGGCATCCCTACTCCTACACAGCTTGATGCACTTGTAGGAGATATGGCACGCATGACTCTACATTGTTTGGCTGAGGACCTGTTGGAGGCATATGCCCACATTGCATTAGATAATGGGATCAGTATAGAGCATGTTAGAGATCATTTGAGACATAGAGGTTGTTCAGTTCCAGGATCCCATCACTCTCAGCCGACCACTAGTTCGCATCAAAATTCACCTATAGTTCATACGGTAGCTGCACAGACTATGGGTTTTACTGATATGTTGATTGGTTATCGTTCATCATCACCGATGCCATCTCACCTTCATAATCCTCTACATTCATCATTTATGGCACGACATGGGATAGATCAAATGGATGCAAATATTGATTCGTCGCTTGATCGTTTGGTCCATATGGTGGAGGTGAATGTTTCAGAGGACATAGGTCATCCGATATCAGATGATGTGCATGTATGTGTGCATGTGCATGTTTCAATTCTTTTTTCATTATTTTTTAAATTTCTTTTTAACTAGATATTCCATATGGTGGAGGTGAATGTTTCAGAGGACATAGGTCATCCGATATCAGATGATGTGCATGTATGTGTGCATGTGCATGTTTCAATTCTTTTTTCATTATTTTTTAAATTTCTTTTTAACTAGATATTCATTTAAGTTGATATATATATGTGTGTATATATATATTGTTATAGGTGGACATACCTCATATCACTCCTAGCCTTGGTCCAGATTGTGTGCATGATCAATGTGACTCTGTGGATGAATCTGCTATCAGTGGACATGTGAGTTTTCATAAAATATATATTTATGTATGCATAGATAAATACAAGTTGTAGATTGATATTTAAAAATAAAAGTTCATTTAAAAATAACTTTCATAAAATTTATTTAATATAAATTATATGTATTTAACACATCCTGTACACAATTTTATTTGCAGGGCTCAGCACATCCATCAGACCAGGACCGGTTCTCATTCAGATGGCCATTCGTCTAGGAGTAGACATTCTTATTAGACCATGCATTCTAGATTTATGATCTTTATCACATGTGTATTTGATTATATATGATGATCTTTAAAATAGTATTTGATATTTGATGATCTCTTACACTTGCTTATATGATCTAGACATACATTTGCTTGTTTTTTGATCTTTAGTATTCAACATTAGATTATCTTTAATTTACATTTTGCTTTTATGATATATGTACATATATTTTCTTATATGATATATACATACATTTGCCGCTTTGCTTATAATATGTGTTATGTTTATATTTATTGAATTCTTTTACATATATGTACATGTGTTTACTTATGCTTTAAACATATTTTACACATAATATATGTATGCTGGTGCTAATATTCAATATACATACATTTCTTTTGACCTCTTACAACTTACATTTCCTTATATTCAATATACATTTGATCTCTAGTGAATTTTAGGAAATCAATGCCATTTATAATTCAGTTCATTCATATTTGATCACAATAAATAAGAACCAAGATATAATCTTTTTGACAAATGCTTGAAATTCAATTCAAATTATATCAGAAGTTATTATCACGTTTCTTACAGCAAAATTCTCGTTCAAATGTTTAGTAAGAAAATTTAGATTCAAATTATCACAGTCTCTGTATACATTTTTGACAATATATGAAATTCAATTCAAATATAATTAGAAATTCAGATTCAATTATCTCTAATATTTATGCATTTTTTGACACTTTACCAAAATTCCTAAAATTACTAGATATGTTGTGCATGCCTATAAGATTAAAATAACAACAAACTCCACAATGAAATAACTTGTTTGTTTTACTACTGCAGTTCATTTAAACTAGAGGATCTAGTTATTCATATACACTTGAATAATTTTGATTCTGCTTAGGAGTGCAGATTTTGGAGAAGATTTTGTACATTTATCAAGAGGCATGTTGAATTTGGACAACTTTTCATTTTATCAATCAAGGAAAATTTGGGATAATTTAACTAAGTTGGTAGAGGACTTGTTTGAGTCTCATCTTTAAGTTGAAGAAAGAAAATGGGACAACAAAGAAAGAAAAATGCATCCTCAACAAAATTGTCAAGAAAGAACAAAAGAGGCGTGATCAAAACATGGAAAATTATCATAGAAAGAAACAAGGTGCATGCTTGTTTCTTCTCTCTCTCACTCTCAAGTGTGTGTTTAGTACTCTTACCTTGAAGGTTTCTAACCATCATTGCACTTAAATTACTATAAATACTTTTAAATATCCTCAAGTCATCTTGGTCATTCAAGTTGCAATGTTTATATGATCCTTGACTCCAATTCCTTAAGCCAACTCTTTTTGTTTCAATATTTACAGTGTTTTGTGTCTTTCATATTTTATTTTCATCACTTCAATGTTCTCAAATTATTTTTATGTTTTATGCTCTGAGGATTCCTCAAGAAGCAGAGTCAGGCCAAATCTAGATATTAGGATCAAGCGAATCACGTTGACAAACAGATGGACCTTAGTTAGGGAGGAACAGAGATTCAGGCAATCTTTGTTTAGAGGGAGTCAAATCACTTCCTTCTCTTTGGTATGGGATGAGCATATAAAAATAACACAAACTTCTCTAACTTGCAAGCTCATCATGTTTTAACAATTTGTTTGCTGCATACTCCTTCATATATATTTAACATCATCTCTCATTTTGTTTGCAAAATATTTTGTGACACACATGTGTAGGAAGGAGGCTCAACAAGTAGGAAATTTCATGCTCAGTCGAGCCAAATGTAGACATTGGATCAAATGAATCAGCTCAAGAATGCATGGTCATGAAGATAGGAGGAGGCACAAGTTGAAATAATGCCATGTTGGAGAGTGGGATCACTTCCTCGTACTCCAGGTATGGATGAGCATATAAAACTAGTTGAGAAGGTGGGTAAACGAATTTCTCATAGAAATTTAGATCATTTACTTGAAATGGATATGGAGAAACTCAAATATTATGCCAACCAGCCTTATAATAAGAGAGAGGTCAATGACTAAATCTGTAAATGGAATGATCAATCATCATTTCAATCATCTTGATACACTTGAAAAAACTCAATTGTTATCACATTTACTTCTTTGTGATGAGCTCAAAGAGTCATTACAATTGTTGGGTGTCCATTCATCATCAAATAAGAAGAAACACATGGGATTACAAAAGGATATGTTCAAAATGTTAAAAAGGGTTTAGATTCCATTGGGAAAGGATCTCAAACTATGGATAAGGCCACTAAAAGAAGGGTGATGTTGACATCTATTGTACATCAAGATATAGCAAGAAAAGGAAAAATGTCAGCACTTTCAACTGAAATTGGTTATAGTAGAGCCACATTGATAAAATATAAGAAAAAGAGAAAATTTTTGGATGAGAGTTTAGAAGGCAATTGGGCAATTATGTGTAGAGCTCCCCATTCTGACAGGATTGAAGATGTTCAAAACTTGGTCTCAAGTTTTTGGCATGATCAAACTCGTCCATCATCAAATACTAGAGATGTTATGAGATACAGGATTGGACCTAGTATTTATGAAAATCATATCAAACATTGGCTAGACATAACACAATTTGAGATGTATATGAACTTTTGTAA
>VDFB02353493.1:400677856-400759612 GCA_007258455.2 Sequoia sempervirens | reverse complement strand
AGTTTCTTTAAAAGTTTATATTGTCAAATAAAATTAAACAATATAAACTCATAAAGAAACTCATCAAATTCTTAAATACTTGTAACTTTTCCATAATGATAAAAAAAAACTACCTCGAGATATATAAGAATCCCATAGCTCAAAAAAAATTATTGGAGGTGATGGTGAATCCTATAGCTCCCAAAAATCACCTCCTATAGCTCCCAAAAATCACCTACAAGCAATTACCTATCATAATTGAGAGAAAATTTGAGATGAATTTATTCAATAACCTAATAACTGTATTGATGAAATAACATGGATTAATGATAACAATGAATGATGAATACTTATAAGAGAAGAAAAAAATCCTAGGTGAGGATTAAGTTAGATCATGACAAGTTTCTTCATCTATGCTATGAGACAACATGCCCTAAGAATAGCTCAATCTAATAATAATAAAATATTCCTAATTTTATCTTAAGTGCATAAAGTAAAAAATTCCTAATAGTTAATTAATTATTAAATGATTTTCCTATTTAATCTAACACCCCTATTAAGATCAACTTAGAGAGAATCTAAAAACCTAATGATGAATGTAATGATGGATGCATGGATGACTTTTGGCTACAAGGCCTAATGAGTAACCCATGTACAAAAAATGAAATCTCTTATAATTAGAGAAAATGATAAAACCTCATGGGAAAAAATATTCTACAAAAGAGAGAAAAAGGAAATAAAGTATACATGTGACAAAGGATTATAGGACTCAACATGTACCCCCCAAGTACTACTTCAATCACATAAGTACAATCAAGATCCACTCCATAGAAGAGAAAGGAAGAGATGATGAATCTCTCCATAAGGAGGTAGATCCTCTGCCAAAAGAGAATGCTAAAAAAAGAATAATAAAAATGATCCAAGATTAGAAAAAAAAATCCCCTTACGAAGAAAAAATCCAATGGAAAATGTAGAATAAACTCCCTTAAGAGAAGACATATTAAGATGAGTGCCTCTAAAATTTCTTGAAAGTTTCCACATGTTTGAATTAGAAGATGAAAAATCAAATGAAGAAAAAACAAACAATTGTGAAAATCCCTATAGAACAACCTCTAAAGGGAATGATGAAGTGATGACATATGCATTTTAGCTATCATTAAAGAGGAAGTTAATATCATCAATCTCATCCCCAAAATTTGTAATGTGAGACTTAAAAAATAAGTCTACATTATTTGGTGATAATTCATCCCACAAAGTCAAGAAACTAGAAGACAACTAGTATCCTACTAAATTGAACTGATCTCTAAAGATACAAGATATGGAGGAGGTGAAATATCAGCACAAGTATCATGAACCAAGGTGGGAAATGAAAGTACACATAGGTTCAAGTGACCAAACTTCTCCTTAGATATCTAATCCACTCCAGATGTATGAGAATGTAAACTAGTCAAGGGTACTACAAACTCATTTAGAGAAAACTATGATAAGGCATAAAATTGAGATGCATGATCAATGGTCCCAACTATAATAATCTCTCTATTTTGAAATTCTTTGATAACCACTAAATCATATGTGAAATCCTTTTTCTTCTCCGCCTCACTATGTGTAATCTAATAGATGTAAAGGAGATTTGATGATAATGAAGGAACACAAAGTACATCATGAAATGTGTTGTATCAATAGCAATAGATCATTTCCCACAAAAAATCATATGTGTGTTGTTCCTCATCAATATGTGTGGTGAACTACAAGGATTATATGAAGATAACATAACTAGAGATCAAGCCAAGTGATATGAGGTTCATGAATAAAGAAGCCATTGGTTGGACTGAATATTGATGGATGCAAAGAGTGCATGGACTTTCACCTGGTCCGTTATTCTTTCCACAATAGCTAACCTATATTGTTGAGGCAATGGTGTGGAATAAAAGGATGTACCCAATTTCATAGATGAAGGCAACTAAATGTGATTCTTGTATAGAAAGTGTTTTATCATATCAATATGCTTTGCATAATATTAATTCTCATCATGTCATGAATTTTTGTAATATGCACATTTCAATCTCTTATTCTTAGATGATTCCCCCTTAAAAGAGGAAGAAGATATCCCAAAGGTATCTTATGTATTTGATTCTTTTTCTTGATCATTTTTCTTGGAATCCTTTTATTTTTTGTTTCTTGCCTTTGTTATTTGAAGTTTTTTGGTCTTTTTATTGTGTTGCAATAAGATTCTATGGTTTGGAAGACTTTAATGTGCCTATATATGCCAACATTTCATACTCCATGGTGAGTTACGTAACAAAATAACCAAGTCAATGGATTGTAAGTATATTACCAAGTACATCTCTAGTAGCATAGAAGGTGGAAACAAAAAAAGAATAGTCAAGACCAAGCTTGGTGAGGATGGAGATAATCAACTAGGAGTCTTGTTTATCAATACCACACTATTTCAACTTATATCTAAGAGTCTCGAGTTTGGTGAAGAATTTTTGGATGCTATAAAAACCTATAGGATTTAAACTACATTTTTTTCTTTCTAATTAGAAACCTCTCAATGTATCTTGCTTCCCAAACAAGGACTCTAATTAAATTCATATTTGATTAGGTGTAATACAATATTCAATTTGAACGAGTAGATCAAGATACATAGACATGCATAATGTCCCAAAAGCCTCATCACATATGTTAAACCATTTTCTCTTCTTTGCAGCTCCTGTTGGTTCAAGTTATGTACCCATGGTCACCCTATACTGTAATCCTTTCTTTTTTATATGTATCTCCATTTTTTTCCACCCATAGTAATTGTATGGTGTGAGATTGGGATTTTTTTTTTTGATCCATGTGTTTTAGTTGATAAACTATAGAAATTGAAAGAGACATAGTAGTATAAACCCTCACAATGTAAGAAAATAACCTTTTGAACCAAAAAATAGACCTTGTTTACACATTTTTCAAGAAATTAATAAAAAATGAAAACACGACTTTAGATGAAAATGGTAGGTATCTAGTGTTTTTTCTATAAATAAAGGTTTTATATCTATGTATAGGGATAAAATAAATTCTCGATGCCACAAAAATCAAGACAAAACAAGATTTGAGGAAAAAGTTATGAGTCTTTGAGTGAAAATAGATTGATGTGACTTTAGAGGCTTGTAAAACTCACCAATGGCAGAATCAAGAAAAATAGTAGTACCACTAGATTGGTCTTGTATCCAAATTTTCAATGGTATATATTTTTCCAAAAAGGAGATCATATGCTCAATTTATACACAATTTGTGAAAAGTGATCCAATTTGTCTTCAAATGCAAAGAGGGGCTAAAAAACAAGTCCCTAGTCCTATCACAGACTAAGGGGCCAAGACGGTAGGGGATTGGGTTTGGGAAGTAGCCCTAATTCACCCACATGATCAATGTTCCTTCATAATGAGTGGTTGAAGCTACGTAGGGAGGACATACTGCAATGGAAGGGCATGGTGCAAGAAACACAAGGGTGGTACAAGATCAATGAATTATTGTGAAGGGAAAATATAGTTGGAATATTCTAGGGCTAACAAATTATGTTAGAAAATAGCAAGGATACATGAAATTACCACAATCCTACATCACTCACCACTAAAGGACCAACTTGCCAATTTTTTTAAAAAGTGACTTTTTCCATACAATTGCCATAAATTTATACAAGTAACCATGTTTTTGCACAAAGGTTGATTCAAAACCTATATAGTACTATACAACCTATATAGATTCATACAACTATATGGAATTTTGAACCCTTAAAAATTGTGCCAAAAAATAAAAATGAAAAAAGGCAATTGCTTAGATTTTACAAAAGAATGGCCAGTCCTTAGGTTTTTGGATATTCTAAATGCAATAACAAAGTTCATTTTAATCTAGGATGCAACAATTTTTTCTTAGGGATAAATCTCTCAAAATTTGAATAGGATGCTATATATTTGATGCTCTCATACCATTTTGGATTTGATGGTGAAACACAAACTCCTAAAAATAACTTGAAAGAAATTAATTGTCACATTTAAGAGAAAAAGATAGATAAATTTTCTCAACAATTTGAGAATTATATTTATCCAATAACCTAAATGAATAATTATAATGAATGATGAATTCTTATAAAATAAAAATAACCATAGATGAAACCCTAGGTGAGGATTAAGTTAGATCATGACAAGTCTCCTAATCCTATGTTATAAGACAACTTGACCTAAAAATAATTCAATGTAATAGTAAACAAGCATTTCCTAGGTATGTGCAAGATCATGATCGGCCAAAAAGTGGCAATATGATGGGTATGTGGCTAACAACATTTTTTTTACCCAAAATTGATGGAAAAAAAGGGTTTTTAAAGGATATTCTCAAATTTCCACCAATATAAATTATGCTTTTACTTTGAATTTAATGGCAATTATTATTCATTTTCTATTCAAATTATGACTAAAGTCTTGATTGATAGACTGATTGAAAAACATCTATAGCTTTCAAATGGTATCACATTTTTGAATCCAAAACATGTGTCACATTCTATACTTTGCATACTATAGGATTAAAAAAATAAAAATGAATTTCATGAAGTTTTGACCAAGTTAAGGTGGTCACATCATTTAGTTTCTATATTTTTTAAAAGTTGTAATAAAAAATAATAATTAATTATTTACTTAGAAAAAATTACAAAAAATATGCATCACATCGAGACATGAGTCCTCTACTTATATCTAAAATATTATAAAAAAAAAAATATTATCATTTTATAGTATAGGGTGGTCAGATAGACACCTACTTCTTATTTTGTCCCTAAAAGTTAAGTGCTCTGCATTGAAATTTCAAATTCACCAAATAGATTTCTTTTTTAAACAAGCATAGTAGTTTAGAAACTACATTCAATTTTCTACAGATTCTATTCTTACATACTTTTGAAATAATATAGATAACTTATTCATTTTTTTACGTCATGTTGCCTAACTCTGATTTTTTTGATTTTTTTGCCACTTAAGGGCCTATTTTTTCCATGATGATCCTGCACATACCCTCCTAAGTTTAGCTTAAGTGCATAAAGTAAAAGAACCCTAATAATTTATTAATTATTAATTGATTATTAGGTGATTTTCCTATTTACTTTAACAAAAACAAGGTTTTGTTATACATTTTTTGGTCCAATTTAGGTCCTAAAGATATAGAAAGAATAGACGTATTGATCAAATATTTATTAAACTTAGATAAAAAAAATATATATTTTTTGTAGAATATATGTTCTAAATTGTAATGAAATATATTCAAAACTTATCGCCACATTTAACATGTTGAATGTTAATTATGCCTATGATGATAAATATGAACCTTGACTAAAAGGAAAAAAATAATACAAAGGAATGTGCAACTTGAAACATGCTACACTTTATTGGAAAACTAGAAATAAATTGGAAACACAGGTAAAAAATAAACCAACATCAAGAGAATATTTTTTGTTGATATATAGGATTTTTTTAAGCAAGTGATGATCATGCATCACCTCAAGAACATTATATTTTCTAGATAAGCTCCTTGGAACCCAAGGTTGAATAACATTTTGTGTTTGAATACTTTCCCTATTATGAGATCAAATGATATTTTGTTTGTTTCTTTAGAGATTCACTTGGATTTTTCGATCATTGTTTTTGTCTTCTTGAAAGAGAAGTTTGACCTATTATAATTTCTAAGATCATAAATAAAAAGCTAAAAAAATTTACAAAATACTTTAAGCACACAATAAGCCTATTTTAAATTATCAAAGAGTTGAGGAAAATGTACAATATAACCTTAATTATACAAGCAAGGTGGTGAAGGTAGTCAAGTCAAACATAGTGACTAAATAACCCTTCAAAAATGGAAAAATTGTTAACTCACATGACAAGTGTTCTAGTGAGTAGAAAGTGACCATGCAAGAGGTATCTCACAAAGTGAGGACACTTGTCTCAACCACATGAGGTGTGACAAAACTCTAGAATAGCTTAAGTAAACTTAAGAAAATTTGAATAGGTCAAACTAGAAGGTGATGACAACTCAACTAGTTATCTAATGACAATATTTACACCAACACCCAGCCATACATGAAACTTAGGGAGTAGTGTATGCATGATGATGTGTCTCAACTACTAGGTCATGTTAAGTGCTCATGTACAAATTTTTCATGCAATGGAGAAAAGGAGAAAAACCCTATGGGAAACAAAAACCCCTCTCCAAAAGAGAAATGATATAATGAAGAAAGACTATGTAGCCCCCCCATAAGATGATTATGACTTCTCTAAATGTTTCTCAAATGCTCCATGTGAATAATGATGTAGAATAGGTACCACATAAGTGATAAAGAATCTTTGGATGATCTCGATGAAGCATCTCTAAATTTTGATGCATGAAGTGATGTTCTACTAGAAAGAATCTCTCAAGGCTCTTAGTGAAGTATCTTTTTAGTCATTATTTTTAGTCATTCTTCAAGTTTCAAAATTAGAATCATAAATGAAATGTAAAATAAATATAAAGTGCTCAAGGCATGATGACAATGATAACCCCCTTGATTATTTTCATCCCCCTTCAATTGAAACATTATATGTTTTAATGGATATATAACAATTTCAATGTAATGAATAATGACACTTTATAATTTTTAGTGTGATATTTTTTCCAATTAAATGGTCAAGTGATATTCAATTTTTAACAAAAAAATTACTTATTTTGAGTAGCTAATTAAAAGATACAATAATCATATGTGCCAAATTTTGCACTTAGAAACTAAAAAAATTTCTTTTGTAAGAGGAGACAAAATATATGTTAAACAACACATTTTTACATCATATCAATATTAAAGTCTATAAAATGGAAAGGGATTTATGTCAATTATTTACATTCAAAAGTTTTATCTCACATTTTAAAGTTATTCCAAAAATAAAATATCCCCTCCTTTTACAAGCTCTTGACAACTAATCTAAACCACTAGTAAATTAACTGTTAGCTTTTTAACAATTGACAATAACAAGTATAGTTACATAAAATATTGATAACTAAAATACTAGTAAATAACAATTAATGCTAAGAGAGATGTTGAGAAACCATCACCAAGTTAATAAGAGGTTTGTTAGTTTATAGTTAGCATAAAATATTTAAAAACTCAAAAGAGAATGAAATACAATAAATGCTAATATTAATAATATAACAAAAATTTATGGATTTGATTGACCAATTTAATGCTTTTCATATAAAGATAGTCTTCTCCTTTGGTAGTTCACATGTGGGGGATCATGTGTTCGGGAAATAAATGGAGGAGTTGGGTGCCAAAGTTCTTCGGATCATCAACATGCATGACATCCAAGATCACATCAATGAGCTTAACGTCCTTAGTATAGTGGACCTTGGGGTTGATCCTATGCTCCTTGCACAAGTCACTTCCCATAACTTCAAATCAATCTAGTTGCCACATTGGCCTCCTTGAATGTGAAAAATTTCTTGCATTTTATTTTTTTACTTCTCTTACAAAGAAAAATCAAATGAAGAAATGTTGCTTGGAGAAAAGAACATGAGTGAAGCTACCAAATGCAAATGAAGGTTGTATTTCCTTTGTATATTCTTTTGTGGCTCTACAAAAACAAACAGCCCTCGACATTAGTAGGATCTCTACTACCTATATTATAGCATGTATTTCCCTTTATATTTTGGATACCACAACCTTTGCTTTAACATTTATATATCCATGAAACTGCTATAAATATAGATATAGCAACCTAAATAGGATTTGGCCTCAACAATGAATGGAAGAAGAATAAAGTATTGTTTGATATACATTCAGTTCAACTTTCATGGGTATTCACTTTACTTCAAGAAAATTATGCAATCTTTGCTCCATAGCCTTCGAAGAGTGAATTAATGGTGGCCTTCTTGAAAGTTACAAAGCCTTCTCCAAACACCACAATACAAGATCGACCTATGTGCATTAGTAGAGAAAAATGACTACACCAAATGATGCAACTCATTGCCACCGTAGAATATTTAGAGAGCACACAGAAACCAAAAACAAAAAAAACCCAAAGTTGCATGCACTAAAAATTCCAATTAAAAAACTCATAAAGACAATTGAATTAGCATTCAAATACAATAATGGCTCTATGAGGAACTCTTGACTAGGCTAAATATTTTGGGAAGGGTTTTGCTAGCATGGATTTGATACCATTTTATGATTTTCAATATCATAAAGAAAAAGCCAAAAAAATTCTCAAAATACTTACACATAATAAGCCTAATTTACATTATCAAAAAGAATTGATAAAAGACTTGAGTAAAATGTACAATTGATATAGCCTTTCTTATATAGGTAAGGTGGTGAAGGTAATCAAGTTGAACACAATGATTGACTAACACTTCAATAATGGAACACTTGTTAACTCGCATGACAAGTGTTCTAGTGAGTGGCAAGTCACCATACAAGAGGTGTCTCACATAGTGAGGAAATTTGTTTCAACCACATGAGGTGAGAAAAAACTCTAGAATAACCTAAGTAAACTTAAGAAAATGTGAATAGGTCAAACTAGAAGGTGATGACAACTTAACTAGTTATCTAATGATGTTATTTACACCAACATGACCTTCATTGAAAACTTTCCAAAGACACACCTACCAAAAGGAGTCATGCTAGTTTAATTAGTAACTTATTATTTTTAGTTGTCTCATTTTAGTAGGATGAGCCCTATAGCCAACTTCCAAGTTCATATTATAGACTTATAAGGCATCACAAACCTAGTGAATCTCACTGACTCACTTCCAACACTCACCTTTTATGGCCTCAAAATTGTTGGCAAGAGACATTGAAAATGTTTTTTGGTGTTGTCATTGATGGAAACGCTAGTCAGTTAGTTGATCCGAACATCATCATTTGGTCATACTAGCAAACAGATCGAAGATAGTCAAGTTAGAACAGAGTATCCGACAGTTTTGTGTTCTTTGATTCATATGAAATTTAATATTAGTATTTTGAGTTGTGGATCTTAGGGAAGTTTTTTTGGTGTATTATCTATGTTATATGTGAATCTTAGTGTCTTGTATCGATTTGTGTGCAAGTTAGAAGATCTGGTTGGTTAATTTTATATTCATTTGTGCATGAAGGCTGACTAAGTCAATATAATATGTTGTGGATATTCGAGGAGAAATTATTTAAGTGATTTTGTGTTCAAGAATTTTGATTTGGGTCCTAACTATGTTGTGGTTGAATTTGGTGGATGAGCATTGAATATTATTCATGATTTGAGCCGATAGTTTGTAAATATTTTTTATGTTTTGTTCAAGCTCACATGTTATGATTAATTTTTTAGTTGCGGATATATATAAGTGATTGATCATATCATTTGTGTGTATGTTCGATGTATGTTCATGTATGTTGTGAATATCAAAAGGATTGAAGAGAGATTATGCATAGTTTCACTTGTGTAGAAGAGGATTTTGTGAAGTGAATTGTAGCAGAATAAAGCAAAAGTGCAAAATCAGACAAAAGCTCTAGAAATTGATTCATGAGCCTAACTAGAACTGTAATCAGGCATATGTAGATGCTACTATCTCATTTCAGCTCTTTTAGATGTAATCCAAACCTTTTGTAAGGCAGTGAGCTCTAGGTAGTGTTCCTCAATACAAGGGAATTCCCATTTTGTAAACATTCCTTTTGAGTATACTCAGACAATATTATGGATTGACCTCCACTGTGGTTTTTCCTCTAACAAGTTTTCCACATAAAAATCCTTGTGTTATGGTGTTGTGGTTATTTGTCTTATGTTCATGCATCTTTATTTTGGTTGAATGTTATTAGTACTTTAAGGATTAGATCAATAAAGTAAAAAATTGCAGAACACTGATTCAATCCCCCCTCTTAGTGTTCCTTGATTCCAATAATTAGTATCAGAGCCTAGTTCCTCGGAAGAAGTTTAACAGCTTGGAAAAGATCTTGGAAAGTGTTTGAATGGATTCAAGCATTCTTCAACAACAACTTTTTGTGGCTCTAGATGATCTTGATTAGTCCAAATCTAAAGTCAGGGTATGGCAAGAAAATATCTTGAATGCTGAAAAATTCATTGAGTCATTGAAAGATAGAATCAATAAGTCTAGGGAGAATAGAAGGGAACTCTATGATAAGTTCAAGTAGGAAGACAGTAAACACATTGTAGATTAACAATTAAGTCAAAGCCTAAAGGAAAAGATAGAAGAATGTGAAAAGTTTGATAGAGATAATGCAGTCCTAAAGCATGAGATGGAATATATTATGATGAGGATGACCATGGGGATTGAAAACAAAAAGAAAAATGAAGAGAAGCTTGACCAGTCCTTGAAAGAGAAATTTGAAGAATGTAGTCGAATTATTGATGGATTCAATCAGTTGGAGCTTGAATTGGAACAATCCAAACATAATGAAGAAGAGCTTGAAAAGAAGATTGATGATCTCATAGATGAACTTGCTACTGCAAATGAATTCAAGGAGAAGTTCAAGATTATCTCAGCCAAGCTTGATGAACTGATTAAAAGTCAGAGGACTGAAGGTGACAAGTGATGTCTTGGATATGAGGAAGGAGAAAGTTCTAGATTTGGAAAAAAGAGATTTAAGCAAGGAAATTAGATGAACAAACCTGGAAGGTATTCGATAAGACAACCTAATGCTTAAAGATTCAATGGTCACTATTTTGTTTGCAATAAATTTGGTCATATGGTGGCACAATGTAGGACTAGAATGAATCCAAGTGGTCCATCATTCATAGGTCAGTGCTTTAATTGTAATAAGTATGGTCATAAGTCAAATGAATGCAAAAATTCCATGAACAACTTTTATAGAGATGTCAGATGTTATACATGCAATTGACTTGGTCATATTGCTAACCAGTGCAAATCAAGAGAAAATCAATGGAACAAGTAGTCTGGACAGAGAAATGTGATGTGCTACAATTGTAACAAACCTAGCCATATTGCTAGATTTTAGAGAAGATGTCTGGTAAATCAAAGAAACATGCAGAAGGATGAAAAGGGAAAAAGAAAAGTCACTACATATGAGATCAAGAAGCAAATGAAGAAGAAATGGGTGAGGAAGATTCCATCTGTTGTAGGAAATGAGCCAACACCAGAACCTACTTCTAGTAATTCCTCTAGGAATTAGTTTTAGGCCTTTGGCCTAGGAGGAGTTGTCAAGAAAATCCTTTAACCCCTTGTCAGTAATTGACATCGGGATGAGTGCAGTGATTGCATTGATGACCTATAGATGTTGAAACAGTTGGAGAGTGTATTATGCAGAGTTGAAGATCCATAGAAGAGTTATCTTTCACAGTGTATAGAAACAAGGTATCTAGATGAGTTAGGACAAAATAATTTATTGCATCAAAAAGGTTAGGTGTGGGAATGATAAAAGGTCATTTCTATTTTTCATTTGTCACTTTGCACTTTAAGAAGTTTGGAGAGATCTGAAGAGGACTTTAGTGAAATTTGGCGAAGATTCAAGTGTGAAGGCAATTCATCGATCAAACCCTATTATGATGAAAAGGTATTTATTAGGAAAACTTGTGAAATTGTGAATTTGAGAAAATGGCTACTCTATTGGTAGTTTATGTCAAGGATAGACCCCATTCAAAATTCAATTGGCATCCTTTCAAGTCTATTGAGACTGAGCCCTTAGGTGCATTTTCATCTGTTTCGTACACTGTCTTCTATATTGAAGATATTAGGTCATACATTCATGCAAATATTGAGGAGTTAGGGAGCTCACAGTTGTTGAATTTGTATTCCAATCATATAGCTGGAGAGGATTTATGTGTTAAGCCCAAATTCAAAACCCTAGAAGAGAAGAAATTCATGCAAAATGTGGAATTCCCCATGTTTGATGAAAGTGAATGGGTCTGGTATATCTTGATTTGAGTTCATGTTGAATTTATGTGGTTTAAGAATTATTACTAGTTTAAGTTCATCCGGTGGTTTCTCGATCTTGAAGACTGTGAAGAATCAGACAGTCACTGATGCAAATAGTTCAATATTTGATAAAAGAGCTATGCCAATTAATGATATTATTGATGTGGATGTGAGATTTGCTTCTATGGTCATTGGTTACAATATTTCTCACTCCAATTAGGATAATTTAGTATCTAGTACAACTATTTATGCAGCATATCAAATGGTGAAGGAAAATGTAGAGTATGACATGTGTGAGTTAATTCAAAGTTAGCTTATGGAGAATCTTGGTAAGATTAAGAAAGATAAGAAGAATACCTTTAAGTATGGTAATCTGTTGTTTTTTTTGTTCTTTTATTTCATGAATGAAGTTCCAGGAGTTGGGAAAGTGCATTGGAAAAGAGGTAATAAGCCTATAGCTATTCAAATTAGAGACATGTTATACATCGTTGGTGATAGTCAAGCCAAGAAAACTACAATCTGGGGATATTTCAAGAACTTTCAAAATGTAATGCAAGCAAGGGAAAGAATTCCTACTTCTATTGTGGAGAAGTATAAGGACACAGTTTGTTTTATGGTGGATATTGATCAATGCTTGATGGAAGCCGCAGATCCTAGAATGGTCTAGATTATGCCAATGGGATATGAAGTTGAGGAGAACATCTTGGAGCTATATGCACACCTTTTGTTGAGTAAGACTTTGGATCCGTCTAAAGAGAGGTTTGGAACATATGCATAGAAGAATATGCAAGTACATGAGCAGTTGAAGAAACCAATGATAGTTCGGAGAGTAAGGAAAGAAGTGGAAGTATTTGCTGAGAGAATGGGTATATATGCAGAAGTTGTGAGAGAAGCTAAAAGGAAGAGAGAAGCTGAAAAAGAGCCTGCTAAAACTAAATCTGCTAGTCTGGTAGCATCTTCTTCCCAAACTAGATCCACCAGGAGCTCTGCACCCCTATCTAGTCCTGCAAAGAAGACAAGTCATGTGAAAGCTCAAGTCAAGGCATCTGGTAAGAGGAAGAAGGATAAGAGCACAATATTTTATGCAGCTGTTTCAAAAGATGAAGAGATTGAATCTAATGAAGAAGTGAGAGAAATAAAGCATATGGGAACCCAAGCAACAATAGTCACTAAGGACAATCCCTCTGGTGAAGAAGAGAAAGCAAAGAAGAAAGTGAAAGCTGACAAAACAAGTATGTCTATAAAGGAAGTTGAAGAGGTATAATCAAGGATGGTAATTCTAAGCCACTATGTGAAAGGTATGAAAATTTTGATAGTGTTGGTCAAAGAGTTCTTGAGGAGGCTACAATAAAGTATTTGAACAATTTCAATATGACTCTCATTGAAATAATGTCTCAATTACCTAAAGAACTGTAAGAAATTTTGGAAATGTGGAGAGTAAGTGCAAGATCTAAAGAAGAGAAAATGAGAGAGTGAATTATTGCAAACTTATGTCTGGTAATGTCTATTGAGTATATGAAATCAATCTTGAATGAATCCAAGAAGGTTCTCAAGAGAAAAAAAAGAGTAAACAAGCTTATGATTGGTAGGACTGAAGAGGTAGCAAAAGAAACTAAAATTTTTTTAAAAGAAGTCTTGTTAAACAACAGAATCAATGTTGTCTTTGAAGAAGTGCATGATGAAGGTATTTCATTTGTTCTGGTGGATGAAGAGGTAAATGAATAAGTTACAATTGAGGAAACTCAGATTCCTCCTGATGTGCATGATATAGAAGTTCCTACGGAGATTGAATCTCCTTAAGTTCTGTCAGTTGAAGAAAAAGAGATGTCAAGTGAAGAAGTTGAGGTTCATAAAGACAACCAAAAATATGTAGCTAAAGAAATAGTAGTTGAAGGAAAGAAGGTCAAAATAAAGGAAGTTCAATTGGAAGCAAAAGACACTACAAAGGTAGTGAAATTTGTTTTGGAAATGCAGCAGGAAGAGTTTGACCTTGAATTGGGTGAATGTCCTATTAATTTGTCTACTTTGTCTCTGATTCAGAAATTGAAAGTTGCATCATTTGCATAGGTGAAGGCTAGAGAAGAATTGTTGAAGTCTCACATAGAGGATAGTGAGCTATTGATTCTTGCATCTGGTGTTCTAAAGAGAATCATGCCTACTCATGTTAAGGATCCATCCAGTTCTCCCTCCAGTGAGTTGAAGAAGCTTATTAATTTTGTAAGTACTCATTTTGAGTCCCTTGAGAAGTCAGTCGTGGTTAAGGTTCAGAAGGAGTTTGATGCTAAAAGGCTCAGTAGGTTGAAGAGAATGATAGCTAATGATAAATATTTGTTAGCTACCTATGTGAAGAATATTTAAAGTGCTCTATTTGAAGGTGGAAAGATCTATAAGTCATGTTTATCTTTGTCAAAATTTATTGAGGACAATGAGAAAAAGATTAAGGATCATGAGTGATGAGCTTGAAATATGCTCATAATTTGAATATTATGATGTATTTTTAATACCCTTAATCTTATTGCTGATGGTTATTTTAACTCTTGATTAATTTTTTTTATCTAAAATCGGGTAGTATCCTATAGCAATACATTCCTATATTTCTGCAGCTTAACATCTCCATGTGTCTGTATTAATTACCCTGCTTGACCTCCCAAATGACTGATATAATGCATGTGGTTTTTGGACAATGAAATAGATTTAATATGTGATTAATGAATATGTATCATGTTATTTTCCACGCGTGTTTTCTTTTGATTTTGTTGCCATGTGCATCACAGGTTGTTGAAGGAAGCATGAACGAGTCAAGCGCATCAGATCTCGGCCCTGTAGTAAAGTCTGGACATTTCTAGCACAACATCAAGGAAGTTGTTCTAGCAAAGACTCTCTGACTGGGTCGTTGGGAAGAAATATAAATGATCATTAATCTAGGAAGAGTGGAATACTAAATTCTCTCTGAATCGTGTTGAACAGATATGCCTTCATGAGAAGTTTGTTCCTCGGTTTCAAGATGTATTTATGTCCACGTCTTTCTCTATTAGAGTTAGGTAGTTAGTTGCTTTTCTAATATAAATAAGTGTTCCTCCTATGTGAGTGGGCAAGAATAGCATGTAAAAGTTAGTATTATAATAAGAATTAGAGTTTTTGTGCTAGTTTTCTTATAAGCAGAGCAATCAATGTATATGATTCCAAGTTTATGAATAAAATTTGATGAAGTTTTGAGTTCAATTCTTGCATAAACTAGTTGATGCTTGCTAAGTGGGCCCACTTAGTGAGTATATGTAGTTAGTTTTTTATCTTCTATTGATTATAAGTTAGATTTTATTCTTGAAAGTTTCAGAGCAAACTCAGTCTTATATTGTTCCTACAGCATTGGGAATCCATCCCTATGTTTGTTCCTACAGCATAAGGCCAGTTCATAGTTTGTTTCTTAGTAATAGTTGTCATGATTTCTGCTTTGATTAAGTTATGCTTAAGTTAAGAAGACTTTACATTACATTCCTGTAGCATAAGTAGAATTCCTTCTAAGCATTTTTTTTTGGTAAATTGTGACTGAAACTGGTTCTTAGTGCACATATAGTGCCACTCAATTTCAAGTATACATTCCATGGTTTGACAATATAAATGAACGTACATAAGAAGATGTTAGTCACCTACTGGAATGTCCAATTCCCAGGTTAGGATTTTCAATGACTTTTATATCCTTTTGTGGAATCGACCATTTTTGGCATCATTTCTGGGGATGGTGTCAAGCTAAGAACCTGTCATAGTCATTGTTAACAATAGTTTAGTGTCTTTATTCAAGCATTTTCAAAACTCCTTCAATTTATGGTTAATTCTATTGCATGCATAGAAGAAGAGAAGCTCTGGGAAGATTCCTCCCTGACCTTCCATTTATTGATAACAATTCTAAATCATCTTATAATTTATTTGAGGAAGGAGGAGACCAAGATATCAATCCATTTGCTAAAAACCTGCTTGTTGAATTTCCATTTGACCCAGCTGACGAAGAACCTCAAGAAAATCCATTTTCTTTGATACTCAATCAAACAACTATGGCACGTAATCCACCTAATCAACCTATTGCTTTTGAATTCCCCATCATTGCTCAGCAAGATAATGATAACATTAAAAATATTCCTTCTTCATTACTTCCCAAGTTCTATGGACTAGTTACAGAAGACCCAAAACTTTCTTGTTTGAGCTTGACATCCTCTGTCATAGCTATGATTACACTTCAGATGCTCACAGGGTGAAGTTGTTTCCTGCTACTTTGAAGGAGGGAGCTCTTAGATGGTTTATGAGTTTGGGAAGGGGTGTTGTTGATAGTTGGGCCGCCATGCAAACAAAATTTCTTGAGAAATACAAGGAATATTGTAAGAGTTGTAGTAAGGGGGATGATATATTCAGAATTCAACAAAAGGAGGATGAAAGCTTGGAAGGCTATATCTCAAGATTCTTGTTTTCTCTGAAAATGAATTCAAACCATACTCTCAATGAAGAATCTCAAAAATTACTTTTTCTAAGGGGAATCAGTGACACTTGTATAGATTCCCTAGATCTGATGAGAGGAGGAGATATAACCCAAGTGTCTTGGGATGATATCAAGAAAATATGTCTCAACTACTCTCGAGCAATTGTTAAGGGTAGAGCTCATCAAGCCACAGTGGGAAAGTCTTCTACTAATGGAGTTTCACGGATGGAGATCACACATTTTTTGTCTAATTTCAAGCAGGATATCATAAACAACATGGCTACATAGTTGGATACTATTCAAGCTTGGAAGAAACATGAGGAAGCTGAAGCAATCTTGGTTGAGTTTTTTCCACATTACAGACAGAAGAAATGTGACTGCAGATGTAAGATGGTGGCTAACCTGGAAGCTAAGCAGTTACCTACTCATTTTAAGATAGTAGAAGGTGATGATGACCAAGTATTCTTCGTTGCACAAAGGTGACCATGGGCTCAAATACAAGGTATGCCTCAAGAACCTTTGACTTTTGGTAATCCTTATTCTAATTACAATAACCAGTGGCAACCTACATATGGCCCATCACCACCTTGGAATACTTCTCAACCACACTAGTCTAACTATCAGAGTTCTTAATGGCAATCTCCTCAAGGAGGTTGGCAACAACCACAAGGACAATGGACTCCACCTCCAGGTAACTGGCAACAGAATCCTCAATGGAGAGGTTCTTAGCAATGGCCGAACCAATCCCCTGGATCCCTGCAGCTTTAGCAGCCACAATCTCTAGCCCTCATGCCACCTCTTGTACCACCTGCAACAAATACTGGCCCTCCAAAATAAATGCCTATGCCTGCTCAACCATTGCAAAATCCTAATAATAATAAGCAATAGCAACAACAACCTATGTATCTTGTAGAAGCCAATCAGTATCTAGCTTATGCTCTGAATATTTATGATATCCATCTCAGGTCTAGAACCACTCTCCCTACTGCACAACCACCTGTAATTACATAGATTCCAGACTCTACCTCTAAAAAACCTACTGATCCTGCATAACATATACCTGTATCAGATACTGTCTCTAAGGAGCCTGTCCTGCAGCATCAGGCCAAACTATCTTTTCCTCAAAGATTACAAATTACTACATCCAAGTCTATGGAAGAACCTACCTTTGATATTTTAGATCAGCTAAAGAATATACACATTCAAATTCCTCTTTTTCAAGTCATTAAAGATGTCCCAATTTATGGAAAATCCATCAAAGAGGCTTGTTTAAAGAAACCTGGAAGAAAGAAAAAGGATCCCCAAACTATCCATGTTCTAGGACAGTTGGCAGATATTATGTCAGGGAAGATAGTCATTCCAGAATATACTGACCTTGGGAGTCCTGTGGTAAAAATAAATATTAATGGCCAGATAATAAAGAATGTTTTGATTGACCTTGGTGTAGCCATCAATGTAATGACCAAGCATACTATGGAGTATTTGAATATCCTAACCATTCAGTCTACACCTACCGTCCTGCAGCTTGCTAATAGTTCCATAGTAACACCTGATGGAGTGGTAGAAGATGTTATTGTCATCCTTGAGTCTTGGGAATACCCATCATATTTTACCATATTGTCCACTAAGGCAACTTTGGGAGGATATCCTATCATCCTAGGTAGACCATGGTTAGCCACAGCTAATGGTCTTATAGGATGTCGTTCAGGAGATATGACAATTTTTGATGGTCAGTCAAGAAAGAAATTGGCTTTATACCCACCTTCCCAACCTCAACTAGACTTGTCTCAACCAATTTGGCCAAATTTGGGAGAGGAAACTGAAGAAGTCAATTCACTGGCTCAGCTAATGATGCTACAAACTAATCCATTTTCCCAGCTTCAGAGTAAGGATGGCCTGATTTTACACATTTTGCAGTCCAACTCTGATCTGAGTAGCCCATCTGTTCCAAATAGCTGTCTTCAGTAGTGTTTCCTACAGCAACTGAATCCTGAGAGCCTGCCACCTAAATTTCTTGTAGTTTATTACAATTTTCCTCCACATGAAATACAAACACCACATTTATCAACAGCCTCCATGAATGATCTTACCAAGCAAGTAGAAGTGTCTCCAGGTCATTGTCTAAACATCAATAATAAGCTACCTCAATTTGAACAAACTACCCTAGTCACAATGCTGCAAGATCAACATAGAGCTTTTGCATGGGACTATGGGGATATGAAGGGAATAGATCCTCAACTCTATACTCATAGGATCTACATTAAGGAAGACAGTTCACCTGTTAGGCAGCCTCAAAGAAGGATAAACCCAACACTTAGGGAAATAGTTAAAAAAGAGCTCCAAAAATTTCTTGATGTTGGCTTTATCTACCCCATTTTAGATAGTCAATGGGTATCTCCATTAGTGATTGTTCCTAAAAAAGGTGGAAAATAGAGAGTTTGTGTAGACTATAGGGATCTGAACATAGCAACTAAAAAGGATCATTTTCCACTTCCATTTGTTGACCAAGTGCTAGACTCATTGTCTAGTAAAAAGTATTTCTCCTTTTTGGATGGATATAATGGGTATAATCAAATTAGAATTGCTCCTGAGGATCAAGACAAAACAACTTTTACCAATCCATAGGGGACTTTTTCCTATTATGTCTTACCTTTTAGCTTGTGTAATGCACCTGCAACATTTCAAAGGGTAGTGATCAGTATTTTTGCTGACATTTCTCATGATTCTATGGAGATCTAAATGGATGACTTCACCACTTATGGAGCTACTTATGAAGAAGCATTAGAAAATTTAGAGAAAGTGTTGAAAAGATGTAAGGATCACAATTTGTCCTTGAATAGTGATAAGTGTTTTATGATGATGCAAGAGGGAATTGTTTTAGGCCATCATATTTCTCAAGTAGGAATTCAAGTTGATCTTACAAAAATAGAAGTCATTCTAACTTTAAAAACACTTTTGAAACAAAAGGATGTTAGGAGCTTCCTAGGACATGTTGGATATTAAAGAAGATTTATCAAAAATTTTAGCAAAATAGCCAATCCATTATATGCCTTATTGACTAAGGATTCTGAATTCAACTAGACTGAGGCCTGTGACAAATCTTTCCTACAACTTAAGAACTTACTCAGACACCTATTCTTCAAGGACTGAAGTGGATTCTTCCCTTTCATATACACATAGATGCTTCTGATTATGCCATAGGGGAAATTTTAGGATAGAAAGATAATTCCATAGAGAATGACATATATTTCATTAGAAAAAACCTTCAAGGCCCTGAATTAAATTATACTGTCACAGATAAAGAATTGCTAGCAATTGTGTATGCCCTGAACAAGTTTCGACATTATGTCACTGTTTACCAAATATTTGTCCATACAGATCATGCAACAATAAGATACCTTATGAATAAGCCTGCCATATCTATCAGATTAGAAATATGGATCCTATTGTTGCAGGAATTTGATATCATAGTTATTGATAAACCAGGCCGAGCTAATGTGGTGGCTGATTTCTTGTCAAGACTTCAAACAACTACATCTGCTACCCCTAAGGTAATTGATGATAGCTTTCCCAATGAACATCTATTTTCTATTGCTGTTCAAACTCCATGGTATGCAGATATTGCAAATTATTTAGCAGCCAACAAGATCCCAATCCACTTCTCACCAAAGGAAAGGAAATTGTTGGTAGAGAAAAGTTTTAACTTTTCATGGATTGCAGACTGTTTATTTTACATTGGACCTGACCAAGTCATGAGAAGATGTGTTAGGGAAGATGAGACCTATGATATTTTGCATGCCTGTCATGATGAGCCATGTGGTGGGAACTTTGCAGCCAGGAGAACATCTATGAAAGTGATTGCTACAGGATACTATTGGCCCACACTACACAAAGATGCAACAACCTACACCAGAAAAATGTGACAGATGTCAACGCATGGGGAGACTAAAAAAGTCTAATGAAATACCCCTGTATCCTCAAGTGGTAGTCAGTCCCTTTGACAAGTGGGGCATGGATTTTCTTGGGCCTATTGATACTCCATCCAATGGGAAATCATACATTTTGGTTTGCACTAATTATGTAACCAAGTGGGTGGAAGTGAAAGCAATGACACATGCCCATGACAATAAAGTTGCGAAGTTTCTGTATGAGCATATTTTTACTCAGTTTGGAGTCCCAAAGGAACTTGTTACTGATCAAGGAGCTCAATTTACATCAAACTTAATCACTGCATTGATGAATGATTACAAGATTAGGCACAGGAAGTCTAGCCCCTATCACCCTCAAGCCAATGGTCAGATAGACGCTACCAATAGATAAATAGAGGCAATTCTTACTAAGACAGTACAATTACACAAGAAAGATTGGAGCAGTCACCTTCCTGAAGCAGTCTAGGTCTATAGGACAACATGGAAAATAACTACAGGGTTCACTCCTTTTGAGTTACTCTATGGCAAAACTGCCATGTTGCCAATAGAGTTTGAGCATAAGACCTTAAGGACTGCTCTCCAGCTTAACATTGATATTTCAGAGGCCCAAAAGGAATGCCTCCTATAGCTAAATGCATTGGATAAGATAAGGAAAGCTACCCTGCAGCATATTGAAGCTATCCAGCAGCAAAGAAAAAAATGGCATGACCACCATATCAGAACTAAGCAATTCTCTGCTAGTGATTGGGCATTGCTCTATGACTCTAGGTACAAGGAAAATTAAGGTAAAATCACCACAAGATGGCTTGGTACTTATGAAATAGAAAATGTATTTGATAATGATTCAGTTGAGTTAGCTACAATAGATCATGTCTGATTCAAGCTACTGGTTAATGGACATCGTCTTAGGTTGTATCATAAGCCAGCGTCCAAAGAAGAATTTATGAAATAGTTTGTTTCAGATGTGGCCACTGATCCTCCTGTAGCAAAAGGCTTCGTCCTTTCTCCTGCAGCATCTCTTTAAAATTTTATGTTACATGCCCATAATAAAGGTTTCCTTTTTAAGCCACTTTCTCCATTTTTCATCCATCACCACCATTCATTCCCTCTTCTTCCACGTCACCCATCCATGTCATCCATTCTTCCATACCACCCTCATTTATGGTTTCACTTCCAACTGTCATTTTATGCTGAGTTGTGATCTTTCCCAACATGTACGAGCACTTATTACAAGGTACGTAATATCTTTTATTGTCACATCATTTATTTATTTCATTTATTCATTAATTGCTATGTACATATCAGTCATCCTTGGTTATTCTTCGCCTATCCTTTTGCACATGTGTGGACACATGCCACATTTTTAGTAGGGGGTGGGGATAATCCATTTCAAACTTTTTCTTATGCCACTGTCACAACTATTAAGATATTTTTATTTTCTTGTACTTTCCAAATATGACTGTGTGTTTTCATCCTAAACAATAATTAACTACTTGATTTGGGTAGTTCTTAACAATAATTTTATGCAATTATCCTTTCAGAAATTCTTGGAAAAGTAAAGAAAAGTGACAGCGGGGCAGAAAGAAGCAAGGCAAAAAAAGTAGAAGTTTTTCAAATATTCAGAAGAAGTTTGAGTTTTAGGAATCTCAATTGGGATAATTTGTGAATATGGGTGGCCAATTAGTAAGACATGAGCTTGTAGCTCATGAAATATTGATGCAAAATCCTCAAACAGTTCAGGCATTCAACAATTGTGGTTGGCTGAATTATTTTCTAAGGTTAGATTCCTTTAATGAGGAAGCTGCAGGTGAGTTTTTGAGAACTCTTTCAGAGGGAGAAGCTACAGTGTGGGGTTTGATAGTAGCCATTACAGAAAAGTGGATTACAGAAGTAACTGGGCTTTCAGCGGTAGGAGAAATTTTTTCTTCAGATGTTGTCTCTGCTAGGGCAGAATTCACAATACCAATAGATGGACCCTTGGAGGTTTCCAAACAAGGATGCAAACAAGTGTCATTGCCTCCTCCATACTCAGAATATTCCACCTTCATAATCAGGTACTTGACTTGTGAGGGACATTTTTCCTGTTTGCATTCCTCTCATTTTAAACTATTGAGTCATATGAGGCATGATTTAGCTGTCAATGTTCCAAATTTTTTGTTAAACCTTTTGAAACATTGTTCCTATGAAACCTAGAGGGGTAAGGACAACTCTATCGCCCATCATGCCCTCATTAAAATCTTGATCAAGCATTCCTTGAGGGATGTATCACCCCTTTCTTGGCAAAGATTTGTTACCCAGAAGGGTCTGTAACCTCTAGAGCCTCCTAGAGCACTCCCTACACAGCACAAGAAAAAGAAAAGGAGAGTAGAATCTACAAGTAGGGAAGCAGAGCAAGAATCATCTGCTCCTACAGCACATAGTCCTACAGCCTCCACACCAGAGCCCTCTACCCATGTAATAACCAGGTCTGCCAATAGAAAAGAAAAAGGGAAAACGAAGGTAGGAGAGTCCTCTAGGGTAGAAAAAACCCCAATATCTGAACCTCATGCTCAAAAGCGAAAACGTTCTACTCCACTCTTTCCTACAAAATATTCCCCTTTAGCAGTTTCTCCTATAACAACGCTTGTTTCCATTACAATTTCACCATTGTCTTCTCCCACTGAGTCTAAATCCTCTAGGCAGGTTAGAAAGAAGAAAGCCATGAGAGTGCCTCATGCAGCCAAAATATTTCCAAAAAGAGTTTCATCAAGGAAACAATGTAAAGTTACCTCAACCTCCCCTCAACCTAAAATTATAGTAATTTTAGAGGAATCTAAAGAATTCAGTCATGATGCTTCTCGGAATGTATCTAAGAATGTTCCACAAAGTCCATCTGTTATTCCTAGGGAAGTGCAAACTGAGATAATGGAAGTTGAAGAAACACAACATGGTAGTGGTAATGGAAGGGGCATGCCAAGTCTTGATGACTTGGCTGAAGCGGCTAGGCAAGTTTTCGAAGAAGCACAATCTCTTCTTGCGTAGCAACATGAATCCATCTTGCTGCAAGAGGAAGAACAACTTGGGCAGTCTGAAGTATCCAATGAAACCCCATTATCCCCTGAAACTTGCTGAGCAATGGTTGTTTATAAAAGAACATTGTTGATTGAATATTTAGAATATCTTAGGACTACATGGCAGCCTGTTACATTTCAAACTTTGAGTTTCTACCATCTAGCTAAAACTAAAATTCAACAGTCTTTGGGAAGAAGACAAGAAGAAATTGAAAAGAGAAATTGAAAGAGAAAATGGATGAAATGATGAATATAACTAGTAAAATTATGGAATCTAGACCACTTCCTAGGGTATATGCTATGTGCCTTAAAGAGAAATTTCTTTGGTTTCAATTGATGAGAATTTCAAGAAATTTAGACCCTGACATTCACACAGCTAAGGAATTTTATGATGCATATCAGGTAGCACCGAGCTGGCTGAAAAATTCCTTATGTGAGTTTTATTTGCATGGTTTGATAATTCCCTCTGAAATAGAGTGGAATCCACTTCTCTATATTGGTGACATTCATCTGAGGTCACTCATGTCTTGGGCGACCAATGAAACTAACTATGGAAGACAATTAGAGGCTTATGAAGAGGCTAAAAGGAATGAACCTATTCCACTGCAACCTGAAAGCTCAGCTCCCCATACAATTATGAGAACTTGGCTTAATGTTGTGTATGGATTCAATGATTAGATGGAAAGAATGAGAATATTTGATATCAAGAAGTAGGTGTATGATGAGTTCAAAGACCAACCATATCTATTTTGGAAGCTTTCATCTTCTAGAATTGAAACAAGATGGGAAAAATTGATTGTTGGTATGAAGAAATCTGAGCCCCATAGCCCTCTGAACTTTAAGGCAGCCATCAGAAGGACAAAAAAGTATATGCAACTTTGTCTTAAAAAAAGGTTTGAGTTATGGTTACCATTAACATTTCGACCTCTAGTTTTGATGTGGCCACTTTACCCTTATCGGGATACACATGTTAATGAGGATACAGAAACCTGCAGGTATGAGAGATGGAAGAGTTTTAGAGGTTTCTACTACAAATTCAAAACTTCATTACAGGGCCATACTACTACTAATTTCAGAGAAATAACTAGAAAGCTTAATGCTAGAGGACCATCATTATGATAAGTAGGGGGAAAATGATGAGCTCAAAATATGCTCATAATTTGAATATTATGATGTATTTTTAATACCCTTAATCTTATTGCTGATGGTTGTTTTAACTCTTACTTAAAATCTTTTTATCTAAAATCGGGTAGTATCCTATAACAATACATTCCTATATTCCTACAGCCTAACATCTCCATGTGTTTGTATTAATTACCCTATTTGACCTCCCGAATGACTAATATAATGCATGTGGTTTTTCGATAATGAAATAGATTTAATATCTGATTAATGAATTTCTATCATGTTATTTTCCACGCTTGCTTTCTTTCACTTTTGTTTCCATGTGCATCGCAGGTTGTTGAAGGACGCATGAACGAGTCAAGTGCAATAGATCTCGACCCTACAGTAAAGTCCATTTCCAGCACGGCGTCGAGGAAGTTGTTCCAGTTAAGACTCTCTGACCGGGTCATTGGGAAGAAATATAAATGATCATTCATCAAGGAAGAGTGGAATACTAAATTCTCTCTGAATCGTGTTGAACAGATGTGCCTTCATGAAAAGTATGTTCCTCGGTTTTAAGATGTATTTATGTCCACATCTTTCTCTATTATAGTTAGGTAGTTAGTTGATTTTATAATATAAATAAGTGTTCCTCCTGCGTGAGTGAGCAAGCATAGCATGTAAAAGTTAGTATTATAATAAGAATCAAAGTTTTTGTGTTAGTTTTCTTATAAGCAGAGAAATCAATGTATATGATTCCAAGTTTATGAATAAAAGCTGATGAAGTTCTGAGTTCAATTCTTGCATAAAATAGTTTATGTTTGCTAAGGGGGCCCACTTAGTGAGTATCTGTAGTTAGTTAGTTGTTTATCTTCTGTTGATTATAAGTTAGATTTTATTCTCAAAAGTTTCAATGCAAACTCAGTCTTATATTGTTCCTACAGCATTGGGAATCCATCCCTGTGTTTGTTCTTGCAGCATAAGGCTAGTTCATAGTTTGTTTCTTAGTAATAGTTTTTGTCATGATTAATTTATGATTAAGTTAAGAAGACTTTACATTACATTCCTACAACATAAGTAGAATTCCTTCCAAGAATTTTTTTCTAGTAAATTGTGACTGAAACTGGTTCTTAGTGCACATACAATGCCACTCCATTTCAAGTATATGTTCCCTAGTTTGACAATGTAAATGAACACCCATAAGAAGATGGTAGTCACCTGCTGGAATGTCCAATTCCCAGGTTAGGATTTTCCATGAATTTTATATCCTTTTGTGGAATCGACTAATGAGAAACAGTTAGATGCCATTTCTGATGCTTTCGATCCTTTGACTATTTCTATTGGAGACAAAGAAGGTCAGTTTATATCCCTACTTGAAAAGATAAAGATTTTTAAGCATGATAATGACATAATTTTGGAAATATCATGTGAGCTTAGAGGCCTAATTGGTCTGAAGATCGAAACAATGTTCAGTTCATTGGATGAAGCATAAGATGATATGGCGGTCAGTGATCTAGTGAATCTTGAATCTGCAGAGATGCAATCTTATTTATTATGTGGTCACATGATGATTCTGGACAGTCTCAAGAAGGTTGGGGCACAAGTTTGAGCTTATTGAAGACCAATTTTATAGATATTTTCAAGTTTGTACATATGCAATTTGAAGTTTTCGTTTGATTTTTAGTATACGGATTCCCCATCTTTTCCATTGATGTCAAAGGGGGAGAGTAGTACAATGAAAAATGTATATTCATCTCAGGGGGAGTTGTAGTTTTGAGTTGTGATTGAAGATCTTTGTGAAGTTTTGGAGTTGGCAGTGTAATTCATGTTGGTACTGATCTGAAACTTAGTCATTTTTCACTAAGTATTGCCATCAATGCCAAAGGGGGAGATTATTGGAAAGAAACACTATTTTTTTTTTTTGGTGTTGTCATTAATGGAACCCCTAGTCATTTAGTTGATCCACATGTCATCATTTGGTCATACCGATAGACAGATCAAAGATAGTCAAGTTAGAACATAACATCCGACATTTTTGTGTTCTTCAATTCACATGAAATTTTATGTTAGTATTTTGAGTTGTGGATCTCAGGGAAGCTTGTTTGGTGTATTATCTGTGTTATCTATGAATCTTAGTGCCTCGTATCAATTTGTGTGTAAGTTAAAAGATTTGGTTAGTTAATTTTTGGTTCATCAGTGCATGAAGTCCAACTAATTCAATATAATGTGTTGTGGATATTCAAGGAGTAATTTTTTAAGTGTTTTTGTGCTCAAGCATTTTGATTTGGGTCCTAACTATGTTGTGGCTAACTTTGGTGGATGCACATTGAATATTATTCATGATTTGAGCTCATAGTTTGTAAATATTTTTATGTTTTGTTGAAGCTAACATGTTGCAATTAAATATTTAGTCACAGATATATATAAGTGAACGATCATATAATTTGTGTGTATGTTCGATGTATGTTGATGTATGTTGCGAATATCAAAAGGATTGAAGAGAGATTATGCAAAGTTTCACTTGTGCAGAAGAGGATTTTGTGAAGCGAATTGAAGTAGAACAAAGTAGAAGTGCAAAATTAGACAGATGGTCCAGAAATCGATTGATGAGCCTAACCAAAACTGTAATCAGGCATATGTAGATGCTACTATCTTAGTTCAACTCTTTTAGGTGTAATCCAAACCTTTTGTAAGGTAGGGAGCCTTTTTTTTTTGAGCAGTGAGCTCTAGGCAGTGTGCCTAAATGCAAGTGCATTCCCATTTTGTAAACTTTCCTTCTAAGTATACTTAGACAATATTGTGGATTAACCTCTACCGTGGTTTTTCCCCTAACAGGGTTTCCACATAAAAATCCTTGTGTTATGGTGTTGTGTTTATTTGTGTTATGTTCATGCATCTTTATTTTGGTTGAATGATGCCATTACTTTAAGGATTAGATCAATAAAGTTAAAAATTATAGAACACTGATTCGCCCCCCCCCTCTCAGTGTTCCTTGATTCCAACAAAAATACCATAAATGACACTTAAGTCCTTAAGAATTATTTTTGTGTGTTTTTTCTTTATTGTATTGTTCATATTTTGTTTTTTTTCTAAGAAGTGCTCTACTACTCCCTATAGCATTGTAAATGATCACTCATAACAATTTCACACTATGTTTTTCTCCCCCTAAGTGGATGGACGTAATTGAACACCTAATTTCCTAAATTATGCATTATGTCACCCATTTTAATACTTACCGACAAATTACAAGAAAAAAATAAATGCATTCATTCAACATTTTATCCCTGACACCTTAAGTCCCAAAAAATAGGACTGGGACACAATCACCTAGGGTGACTTAGTCCCCTTATTTTTCCTCCAAAATTGAATATGTCAAGGGTGGAATTTTATTATTTGAATTTCAAATGTCCAATGTTAGCTATCAAAATTTAATTTTTGATAAATTAGAATAATTTCATATTGTAGAAACCCAATCCTAGACCTGCATAAACACATAGTTAGATCAAATGCAAGTGAGAATCAAGATTCCCCATGAAATCCATTTAAATTACTAAGAACAAGAAATGAGATGAAGAATGTAAGCAAACATAAAGAAAACCTATCAACTCCTATTCCATGAAAATAAAACTCTTGATCCCATGGGGGAATTGGAGCCAATTTGATGTGGAAATTGGCCCTTTCCCAACTCCTATGATGCAATAGTGATGAGTGATGCACTTTGATGTCGATTCAATTGAGCTCCAGGATGAAAAACTTGCATAACCTAGCTATAAACTTGATAAAATGGATGAAGAAGGATATGCTTGAAGATGAAATTGAGTATAGTAAGTTTACTCAAACTATGGATGATCAAAACAAAGGATGAGCCTTCTATTTATAGAAGGACAAGGTAAAATGATGAGCAAAATGGATGAATGTGGGATCATTCAACACCCAATGGACAAGTGCCATTTGTCAAGATGTGAATGGAAAAAGGATGTGCACATTTTGATGAATGTTCCCATAAATACATTTAGGTGGAATTTAAAAATAGTGAAATGACATGTAAGAGGGAAAAAAGAATGACTTAAATACCACTTGGCTCAATGCACAAGGACATGTAAGAGGGAATGAATGTCTTGTTGGAAGGACAAATCCACTTGGAGGGATTTTCAAACTTGGAGGAATATTCCCCTAAATATGCCAAGTTGAAAGAAAATAGTGATTTAATAAATCCATTAAATGTATTTTCATGTGCAAGTGGCAAAATCTAGAGAAATTTGGAGATTAGGATTAAATTAATCAGGGTTTAATTAATTTAACGAGGGATTAGATGATGTGACTATTTGATTTAGATTTATAGGTTGATTTAAATCAAAGGGTGAGAAGAATGTGATTTAGATTTAATTAAATAAATAATTTAATTTATTTAACTAAAGGGGATGATGTTAGATTAAATTAAACAAGGTTTAATTTATTTAGTTTAATAGGGTGACTTTAGATATTTAATCAAATAAAATGAATTATTTAATTAAATAGAGACTTAGGGTTAATTAGATTACATTGATTGATTTAATTAACAAGAGAGAATGACTTAATCAGATAAATGATTATTTATTTAATTAAGGGATCAAGAGTGATGACAAGCTAAGAAGGTGATTCAGGACGAAATAGTGTTAGTAATCGGGATCAAGTATGTTGGTGTATTTTCCATGTCTACCTTTTTCCCCTCTTTGAAGAAAAGTACTCATTACATTGGTTCAAAGAATAAACTATCTTGATCAAAAGTCAAAAAAAAATTATTTCAAAATTTTCCCCACTGCTATCCTGGTGAGAGAAAACATGCCGATATACTGCCCCCTTGGGAGATCGAACAAAAATTTGGATTTTTGGGAGAACTCGTCAAAAACAGGGACAGGGTGCCTGACAAGTCCAAAAAGGCTTCAGAATGCCAAAAAAAAGAGATAAACACAAAAAATGGTGCAAAACGGCCCTCAGTCGAGTGAAAACAGGATCGAGGGTCAAAGATCCTAGCTGGATGGCTAAACAAGGTCAAAAACCCTAATTTTTAAGCTTAAATAGGCCTTAAGGGGCCACTTCCAATTCATTTTCACATTCAACCTTTAGATATTTTACAATTTTTAGCTCTGACCCCTTTGTGAGATGGCATAATGACAACTTCCTCTGCACATCTCAGACAAAGTACACACACACTAGAGGCTACCTAGCACTAGACCACCATTGATTCAACTTGACACGACTTCATTTTTTGATTTTCATGCGAATTTATTAGGCTAGGAAACTTAGCTTTTAGGAGCGGTCATGTATTGCACCGCTGGAAAGTTTAATTCAGAGTCACGCAACCTCAAACTATACCACATTCGCAAGAGGCGACGTTGAGGCATAGTTTGGAATTAGGGTTTATTTCCAAACCTAGCCACATATAAAAAGTGCACCGCAGCGGTCCCTTTCGCAATTTATGGTTTAGGCCAAACTGGGCCACACACTCAGACTGTGATGCCACAGCAGAGTTTGAGGGTCAAAGACTCCTAGCAGTGCAGTTTGAAACTTTCAAACTACACCGGACCCATAGACAACAATGCTAAGGTTGCTTTGGGTATGCTGAGACAAATCATGATCATGATTTTTGATGAATTTTAACACGGTGACTTTCCTGATGTAGGAGGTGATGATACTATATTCACGTGAGCACAGGTCCCGGGTACTATTTGGTGCTTTGCAGGGTATTCCTGAGTGATAGTAGGAGTATCTAAGGGCCATCAGTCTTTGGTATATCGCTTATGCTCCACCCATTCGAACACACTTGGGTATGCTAACGACACTCACTGAGCGATGGAACAACGAGAAATCCTCCTTCCACCTCTTGATAGGTGAAGTGATAGTCACACTAGAGGATGTGTGGGAGATCCATAGATTTCCCATCCATGGAGAGCACGCGATATATGATGTGGATGCTGGGAGGGAGGCCTGCTACGATGTTATGGGCTAGGACAAGCTTGTTTTCTGTGAGGGTCAAATTGAGTTAGAGTGTTATAGGCTCTTTGTGTCACCCTTCCATCTTGTTATTGCAACTATGATATCGGGTCTCATCGCACCAGATCGGTGGGGCTGATACTTCAGTCCTGGATGGGGGCTCACTTGGGAGTGCATGGTGTGGAGACAAATTTTCTTTTCCTAGGGGCCAGTTTTGTTGGCCTCTCTATACATAGATCTACATGAGTTTGCATACCTGGATGACCGAGCTCTTGGGGCTAGCATTACATTGCTTCATATCTGGGCCTAGGAGCACATCGTCGTGCTCTATCTAAGAGTTGTTCCTGTAGATATGGATCCAAATGATCCAGTGGTCTAGCGATACAGAGGCGGTGTTTCATTTACTTTCACTAGACAGGTCGGCATTCCTCATTGGAGGAGAGTTTTGGACGATATGCGGGTGTTCACATGGCAGCCATACCTTAGATGGCCTGCATGGTATAATGACGTACAACAACTTTTCTTTTCCCACCAAGACAGATTGATGCAAGGTAGGGAGCACATGATGCTTGAGAAGTACCTTCCAAGCAAGGTTTAGAGGCAATTCGGCGAGCCACAGGATACGCTAGACGATCAATATGTGGCCATTTTTGCATGGACGATGAGCTAGAGCTCCTCGGTCGTTATATACCTGTACATGATGCAGTGAAGAGTTTTATGTAGCTGGTGGCTAGGCCATGGCCTTATGATCAAGTTCAAGTAGACATAGGTACAACGCAGGTGTACAAAGATTAGTTTCAGCCACCACTTCAATTGACAGTGCTAAGCACACCTTCCGTATGGTAACAATCTAGAGTTCGAGGAGCAGGAAGAGGCTGAAGGCATGGACATGAGGATCAGGGAGTGGGTAGGCCACCACCACATCAGCTAGTTCATGATGGGGGGCCATAGGATCAGCCCCAACAGGACGATCAGGATCAGGTTCAGCAAGACCAGGACTAGGCACACCAGGATCATGGACACCAGGACAAGGTCCCGACACTGCCTAGATATGGGGATCAAGATCAACCACCTATACAACCAAGGCCATAGCCAGACCCTAGAGATGGCCAGATTTTGCAGCTACATGCCTAGGTACAGGGACTTATAGCTAAGAGAGATCAATTGCAGGTAGAGCGAGACTAGGCAGTCCAGCAGAGACAGGGTATAGAGCTATAGGAAGTGGTAGAGATGGGCAGACGACAACAGATAGAGAGTATATATGCATCCTCCTCTCAGAGCATGGTTCCACTTTGTATGTACAAAGAGGCCATTCAAGAGGCTGATTACTACAGGATGCACTATTATTAGGCCATGTCGAGGGCAGCTCGAGTGCTAGATTTTTCACAGAGGGTAGGCCACAAACCTGCAAAGGATCACAGGGAGAGAGCAGGTGGCGAGGGCAGTAGCCATAAAGGCTAGCCTTCATTTTGATTTAGAGATAGGATTATTTTGTGCTCCATGGGCTCTTTTTTGATAGCCTAGTGGGCCTTTGTACTTATATAATTGATACACACTTGATCTGATTATTTTTATACCATGACAGTATATTTATTTTGATGATATATGAGATGAGATGATATTTATCCGATATGATGTGTCTTATTCTACTTCTATGCATTATGGATGGATCTTATTTCTATATGTTGTACAATGTGATGCAATGATGTTCTATGTTATGATTCTATGATGATGATACTATATGATTCTTATGTGATGATGTATGAATGCATTTCTTTTCCAGTGCCTTTTCTTATGCACTTTTTATGATGTATGCAAAATGTTATGGTATCCAAATGTTTAGACTAACATATCTATATTATGCACTTGATCGATGATAAGATGTATGTAATTTTCTCATGTATGATATGCACTTACGATATTATGATGATGACATGATGAAATGATGTGATGAAATTATGTTTTATGAAATGATATATGCATGTGTTATGATATGATGTTTATTCAAAATGGATATTTTGATATATGATATGTGATATATATGTGATGGAATAATGGATGATTTTATGACATGCCCATATGATTATGGAAATGGATGATACATATGCATGTGATGTGACAGATTGTTAATAATTCTAACATACATGGTATGCTTGTATGATTATGCAATGGATGTTTATGAGATACATGATATGGATTATATGGGATGATTAATGAAATGTTTATGTTATGGTTTATGAGATGCTTGGAATAACCAATCTATATTATGCAATGATGGAGATGCAATGCATATGGTATGATTATGTTGTCTATGTGATATGATATGCAATATACAATATGCTAATGGTTTTTGGATGCAGGATGAGTGCAATGATGATAATGATTTGTCATTAACTGTCATGGTACCATGTTAGTGTGAAATAGGATGGAAGAAAGCAAGAGATTCCAACAAGACATGAGGTGATGATGATGATGATGCATATCGAGGAGTTGGGGTTTTAAAAGGGCCAATTACCTTATTTATGGTTACACATGGGGTACGATGCATCAAGGTATAAAGAACTAGGATAGCGTTGTACTTAGTGTGATGGACTTTGACTCGACAATCAGATAGAAGTACTCTTGTTCACACCTGACATATGGAACCTTATTTAGGATGCAGTTTGGATATTTCAGACATCCCAGACCAAAACATAGAAAAGTGAGCTTTCCTATGTGGTCAACAAGACACCTAAAACACCCTCCCTACAAACAAAGCAAAGCATGCATGACAAAGGTTCTATTACAAGAATATCCAACAAGTGCAATAGACAAACAGATCATGATCATTTCCCCATTCCTTTCTCTCTAAATCCCTTTGTTTTGGGACATCATCAAGAGGTCATTGAAATGGTCGCAAAAAGATAAGTCAAAAGACAAAGATGAAGTAAAAAAACAAGCTAATGCTCTTCAATACCGCTAGCCAATACTAAACTACGGTGATGCCTGATGTTGATGTCCATTGTAGGAAGGATGCATCCTAGGAAATGATGATATCAGATCATTTGATATGGGACTGATTGGATGAAAGGCTATTTGACACAGAGTTGACCAACTTGTTTACGTATTGACCTAAACTTGAGACTTTGACATTTGTGTTTTCACTTTTGAACCAGTAGACTTGTTTCTGACTATTTTACCAAAGGTAGAGGATGACGATTGTTTATTATGAGTGATGTTTATTGCGAGTGAAAGTGAGATGAGACGAATGGATTTTTTCAAATATTTGGATTTTTTGAAGTTTTCTGAACTGTTTTGAGGCTATTTTTTGGTATTTTCAAGATTTTACAAATGTTTTGCTTTTCAAATTTTCCAATTTTTTGGGGTTTTTTGAGATTTTGACCAAGACCTAACCTAAAGACCTATCCTAGGGGCCTTGGGGGCTAATCAAGAGATTAGCCTTGCCTATGTTATATACACAGAGACTATGTAGTTTGACTGACATAGACTTGATTATTGATGAGATATGAACAGATGGATTGCAAGTTTATTATGACAGACTCCTAAAGGACTGACCTAAGTGTCTCGAGGGATGATCAAAGATCAACCTTTCCTATGTTTAAGGTCCAAAGACCCATAGTTCAATTGGATGACTCTATTTTTTGACTTTTTGACTAACTTTTTGATCTATTTTTTGATTTTGACATGTTTTGAATTTTTTTTTTGGATTTTTTGATTTTCTGATGTTTTTGGATTTTTTTATTTTTTGATGTTTTGGATTTTTTGATTTTTCGATGTTTAGGATTTTTTGATATTTAGGATTTTCTAATTTTGGGGACTTCAAGAACATACATGAATTTGATTTGATGAGAACATGCCACCAACATGAAACAATAGACTACTCTGATATAGGCAAGATAAACTAACCTTAAGAATGGGCCAAGTAGTACTAAGAGGGATCATGACATGAATACATGACCAAGCTATGATGCAGATGTCAAACGAATGGGTGATGGATGAAGATATGGAATGTGATGGATGGACGATGCAGAATGAGTCATGAAGATCCTAGTGGATGGAAAGTGATTATTTACACAAGTTGCCTATTTTCCAGGTTTTCATCGAGGTACTTTCCCAAAGTGCCACTCAAGTGGTTTTCACTAGAGGACGATTTTTTCTCTTTACTGTTTTTTAATCCTTTTTATAATTTTTTTTTGTTTTTTTTTTGGTTTAATGATTTTTTGTTGTCACCATGATGCCTATTTTCTAGGTTTTCATCAGGGTAACCATTTTTTAGGATTTTTTTTTTATTTTAATTTTTTGGTTCTATACCTTGCAAGATCTAGGCATAAAAATTTTCAAGGTGGGAGCTATTGATGGGCTCCTACAGAGGCTCCCCTTTGGGTGTTGATAACTGGTATGCCCCTAACTTGTAGCTTGCTATGATAAAAAATGGTCCCAACTAGTTGGGTTCAAATTTTTCTTTGTCATTTGGGTTTGGGAGGTTCTTTTGATTCTCCTTCAACACCAACTCTCCAACTTGGAATGTCTGACTCCTGATCTTCTTATTATAACTCATCTTGAGTCAATTCTGATTTACTTGCAAATGATTTAAAGTATCCATACACCACTCATCTAGTAGCTCCATCTCATTTAGTCTTAATACCCAATATTCTTCATTTGTGATGAGGTTTTGCAGTGATATTCTCAGTGACGGGAGCTTGATCTTGATGGGTAATATGGCCTCTGATCCGTAAACTAGGGAGAATGGGGTGGCTTCTATGGGTGTGCAAATGCTGGTTCAATAGGCCTAGAGGGCAGGATTTAGCTGTAGATGCCAGTCACAACTTCCGTCATTGACTATCTTTTTGAGGATTTTCATAATGGTTTTATTGGTGGCTTTTGCTTGGCCATTTCCTTGTGGATAATATGGAGTGGAAAAGTGATGTTGGATTTTCAATTTGTCACATAGGTCATGAACATCCTAATTCTTGAATGGTGTCCCATTATCTAAGATAATGGCTTGTGGGACACCATAACAACATATTAGGTAGTTCAGGATGAACGTAGATATTTGTTTTCTAGTAATGTATGTCATTGGTATGGTTTCCACCCACTTTCTCAAGTACTCAGTGGCGGTAATGATAAACTTGTGGCCACTGGATGAGGTGGGGTTGATTTTTCTAATGAGATTGAGCCTTCATTGTGAAAAGGGCCATGGTGTGAAAATAATATGGAGCTCTTGAGTTGGGGCATGGATGAGGTCCCCATGTTGCTAACATTGTAGACACCTTCTAACGTAGTCATGTGCTTCTCTTTCCATAGTAGGCCAATAGTACCCCATCCTTAGCAACTTCTTGGCCAAGGTCATTCTACTTGAGAGAAAACCACAAATACCATTATGTACCTCAGTTAAGGTAGTCAATACCTCCTCAGTGTTTAGGTAGCGTAACAAGGTTCCTTCTATGCCCCTATAATAAAGGGTTTCTCCTAGGATGAAAAACTGGGATGTTTTCTTGACAAAGGTTTTCTTAAGGTTTGAGGTTATGTTAGCTGGGAGGACTCCTAATCTCAGATAAGTGTATATGTCATGGTACCAAGGATCACCAGGACCAACGATTTCACACACAAATTCTGACTCTGGTACCTCAAATGCAGGCATGAGAAACTGCTCTACCAAGAATTCATGCTTTGGGACATTGTGAGGGATATCCAATAGGGATCCAATTGTTGTCATGGCATCTGTCGCTCTGTTGTTTGCTCTAGGTATCTACTTGAATGTGATCTCAATGAAGGACTCCTTAAGACTTTCCACCAATTTCTTGTATGGATTGAGCTTGTCATCTTTAGTTTGATACTCATCATTCACTTGATTGATTATTAGTTGTCCATCCCCATATACCTCGAGAGCCATGATATGCCAGTGTACTACTATTTTGAGTCCTATGGTTAGAGCCTCATATTTTGTGATATTTTTTGTGAAAGGAAATGTCAACTTGTAGGACCTTGGTATGCAGTATCCCTGTGGAGTGATGAAAAAGAGCCCGACTCCTGATCCATGTGTGTAGGATCCATAAAAGTACAACTTCCAGTGGTCTATTATGTTCAAGTTGAAGATGGATTCATCAAGGAACTCTAAAATTAGTGGATTCTCTGAATACATTGGTGCTTTTTCCAATTGGTCTACAATAGCTTGTCCTTTGATAGCTTTTCGTTCCATTTTCTTGATGTCATATTTTGATAGGATCATGACCCACTTGGATATCCTTCCTATGAGCACCGCCTTGGAAAGTAGATAGTTGAGTGGGTCGATCTTGGAAATGAGTTTGATTTTGTGTGTTAACATGTAGTGTATGAACTTATGTGAGGAAAAGACCACTGCTAGACAAGCTTTTTCAATGAAGGAATAGTTTAAATCATGCCCTACCATGGTCTGAATAATGTATTAGATGGCTCTCTCTATTTTGTTTTCATCATGTTGAGCTAGAAGAGAACCAACAGCTACTATTGTTGCTGATATGTAGAGTATTAGAGGCTTTCTTGGGATTGGTGGCATAAGCACTAGAGGTGTGAGCAAATACTCTTTGATTTTGTTAAAGGCATGATCACACTTGTCATCCCACTTTTACACTACCCCCTTGTGGAGTAGGTGAGAATATGGGATCGATTTGTTTGCTAGCTGAGCTATGAACTGACAGATGGACTGGAGCTTGCCTTGTAGGCCTCTTAGCTGTTTCAAAGTTTTGGATGCCTCCATCTCGAGGATTTACTTTACCTTAGCAGGATCTATTTCAATTCTCTCATAGACACAATGTATTCCAAAAATTTCCCTAATTGTACATCGAAGATGCATTTCTTTGAATTAAGGGAGACCTTGTATTCCTCAAGTCTGTCAAAGATGGCACTTAATGCTATTATGTGTCCCCTTCTCTCTCTGGATTTTTCCACTATGTCATCGACATAATCTTTCATAGTCTTATGGATCATGTCATGAAAGATTAAGGTCATGTTCCTTTGATATGTTGCTCCAACGTTCTTTAGGCCAAACAACATCATGTTCTAGCAATATGTCCCCCATGGACAAGTAAAAGTTGTTTTATGTTGATCTTATTTGGCTATCATTATTTGGTTATACCCAGAAAATCCATCCATCAGTGAAAGCATCTCATGTCCTATGGTCATGTCTACAATCATATCAATGTTGGGAAGCGAGAAGTTTTCTTTGGGACATGCCTTGTTTAGGTCTCTAAAGTCTATGCATATACGGATGCCCCTATTGGGCATTGAAATAGGTACCAGATTTGATACCCACTCTGGATAATCGATTGGTCGTATGAACCCTACATCAAGTAGCTTCTTCAATTCCATTTTGACTAACAAGGCTATATGGGGATGCATTTTTTTAAGTTTATGTCTGGCAGGCTTTGCCTCAGGGTAGACTACTAGATGGTGGACCACTATCTCTGGATCAAGCCCAGGCATGTCAGCATAGCTCCATGTCAAGTTGAAATTTCTCTCCCTTAAGAAATCAACTAGGAGCTCTTGTTCTTCTGACATCAATGATTCAACATAAAATGTGCTATGCAGAGTTTCCTCTATTCCCAAGTTGACTAGGTTGCACTTCTCGGCTAGAACCGCTGACTTTTCCTAATGTAGAGCAATAAGAGGAAGATTGAATACTTCATCCTCAAGCACCTTAGAGAGGTTTTCACCATTGGATACGTCCTTTGTTTTTACTATTTTAGGGTCAGATAGTGCTACATTGTGGTTTTCACTCAAATACCTTGAGATTATTCTCAAGTTTTCGCTTTTGCAACTAAAGGATTCAATCATCTCCCCATAGTAAGCTTGTGTGTCCAAAATGATATCAAACCTAGCCTTGTGATCTTCGCATGGTATCGTGCTTCGCAGTCCCATGAATTCTGAGAGTGCTTCATCATTTTTGAAAGTGTCTAGAACTGGTGGTCGTCATTGGTTGTAATTGATGTGCTGGGGGTATACTAGGTTGATTTCACGGGTTTGGCTGGTTGACTCAAATGACATAGTACTAATCATGAGGATAGAGGAACTATCAAAAATCCTACGTAATTCAGGTATGCCATCTTCCTCATCACTACTACTACAAACATCAGTTATGTCAAACGTGAAATTTTCTAAGGGTAGACCAGTGGATATAGGGAATTAAAGGGCGACTGTTGTTTGCTGAGAAGTTTTGACTTTCTTAACTAGGGGATTTTGGCCACGTATGGTTAGACTCGAAGGGGTACATCCAAGGCCAAGATTTTTCATTTGTGTCTCAAGAATGATAGGATTTAGAAGCCCGTTGTTGTTTTTTCCAAGCTTTCTATTTCTATCATAGCCCATGGTGAGCATCATTTGTAAGCCTTTACTATTATCATCCGTAGGTAGATCGGTTACCAGTCTATTTTCTTGGTATAGGAGATGGGATGGGTCTTAATCTATTACTTTTTGGCCAATATCTCCCCAACTTTTGAAGCTAGAGGAGATTGTTGTGAAGGTTTGGGATGAGGAATCATCATTTGATTGTGATCATCCTTGTGACCTGGGAGATTGTGGTAACTCTCCTACCACAAAAGAATTCTTTGGAATTGTATAATGTCCACACCCATTGTCCTAGATTATGACCTTGATATCGGAGATGGCGGGGAATGTGGGAATGGCGAGTGTTCCTGTCACATAAGTGGAGGTGAGAGTAGTTGGTTCAATGTATGGAGTTGATGGGCCTTCATCATTTTTAGGCACTTGAGGGATTTTGTAATATTTTCCCTCTAGGCTTTTCAGCAAGAGAAGGGTTCGAGATCCCCATAGATAGTGACCTCTTGGCCTTGGTATGTGAACTTGACACATTGGTGGAAAGTTGATGCTACTGCTTACATTGTATGGATCCATGGATGCCCCAAGAGAATGTTGTAAGGAAAATCAAAGTCAAGGACTTGATAGGTGGTTTCCATAATTATTGGACCTACTTGAATAGAGAGCTGGATTGTACCCTGAGACACTCTTTCTTGATCATCGTAAGCCCTAATTTTGATGCATGTTCCTTTTTCAATGGAATCCTCTGAGATTTTCAGATTCTTTATGAGCTTGAGGGAACAAATGTTTAAACCTACACCTCCATCCACCAAGACTTGCTTGAATTTGTTCTTATGCACTAGGACCTCTAGATGGAGTGCACGATTGTGAGATGGCTGGGTGGGGAAGTCTTGATTGGAGAATTTAAGAAGATTTTGGGTAATGATGTTTTTGACCATATCTTGGAATTGTTCAGCATCAAGATCTGCAGAGATGATGGATAAAGCCAATGCTTCTTCAAGTATCTTCCTGTGGGCTGATGAAATTTTTAGCAACTCCATGATGGAGATCTGAGCTAGGGTTCTTTCCAATTGGTCAAGGAAATTATAGCCACTGGGAACTGTTGACATCCCTTTTGGAACAACAACATGCAAACAGAATATTGCTACTCTATTTCTCCTGAAAGAGAAAGATGATCACATGGATATCTTAGCTCCCAAGGTCCTTGTAGCTGGTTCTCAACTGTGCTAATGTTGCTCAATTGGTCAATGTGACTGTAATGTTCAAGGGGCCTGCTGGTGTGAGCTTCTGGATTGTTCTTAAGATCAAGCATGAATTTAAACCTACTCTAACTAGGGGTTTTAAAGAAACAACAAAACATAGATCAGGGCTTTGGGAAAGAAAGAATGATAATACACCTATCTTAACCAAATTTGTTATCCTTTAAGGAACTGTAAACTAAGACTAAAGAACAAAATTAACTTGTAACACACAGTTTCATTCATTCACAGTGTTGATTTCAATAACAGAATACTAGATACCATTTTAAATAAAACACCAAAATAACATTCCATTCCTTGAAGACTTCACAAATCAAATGATTAAGCTTAAGATAAATACCATTATGAAACACAATCTGAAGTAGATTAAGGTCTGATTGCTTCTACTGTTAATCAAACAAATAAGCAATATTTACAAAGCTGGCACAATCACCAGTGTACAAAGAATTTGTGGCTCCAAATTGTTTCCATTTACATGAAGAGAACTTGGAAAATACATTACTTTATGTGGTCAGGGAGACCTCTTGGCGAGCTCCTTCACTTTCCCCGAGCTCATTCTGTTTTGGCAAGACATCTGCATTCAACAAGACGTTATAGCGGGCGCTAAGAGGTATAGTGATATCTTTTTTCATTGGCAAGTTTGTCACTATTGGCAAGACCAACATTAGTCAGGAAGACTCCACAGCGAGTTCAACGCATTACACCGAGGGCACAAAACATGTCGGTGAGACACTATCAAGTCGGAAAGACCTTTCGCCGAAGTCACCTTTTTGCCGAGAGCCCATTTTCCTTCGAGGAGACTTTGCCTAGTCAGCAAGACATTATGCCAAATGCAAAGAATTTTGGCGAAGCCTTTGAGAAATATCATCATGTACAAAATTTAACCCTGCAAAACAAGGTCTTTGTTAGTATTTTAAACCATAAAAATATTACCCTTAAATCCTACCCATCATACTCCTCCCATTTTATTACACTTTGCAAGACTAGACTTACTTTCGGCGGAGGCGGAACCAAATCTGAACCGGGACTGAGACAAGAGGAAAATTTAAATGAACCCCAATGGAACCAAGATTGGGACAAAAATGACCCAGAAACGACACCCCTCCTTCAAAAACTATCGGGGGCAGGGCCAAAAAGAAATCAGAATTAGAACTGGAGTTGAGGTGGGAACAGGTCATGGGAACTACCATCATTTCCCAATTCAGATCTCATTTCGGCTCTACGTCCACAAAATAAAATGCAAAGGAAAAACCTGACCAACCGACCAAGTGATCAGAACCGGGGCAAAATAAAAATGAACATAGTGGAACCGGGATTGGAACCAAATCCAAACTGGAAACTTTTCAAGTTTCAGGTTCAGATTCTGTTCCGAACCCGCCTCTGACATCATCCAAAAAAGACTGAAAAAAGGGGCAAGGAAGAGAAGGATGAAGGGGAAGGAAAACCCCACGACAAACATAAAAGAAACAAAAAGCCAAAGAACGATGAAACACAGAACTGGGACCAAAACAGAACAAGAACCTAAAACTTATGAAAGTTTCAGGGTTCGGTTCTAGTTCTAGTTTTGAGTCCGCAGGAACAAAATGAAAAGGCGTAAGAGAAGAAGAAAAAACACAAGAGGCAGAACCAAGATCGGGGAAGAAAAAGAAAACAGAACTTGGAACAAATTCCAAGTTCAGATTCCGCTCAGGTTCCAGGCCCACCTAAACAAACCAAAACGCGAAGGGAAGAACCCGACAAAGAAGAGAGAGAAAGGGAAAGGTAGAGTAGGGTTCGGGATGGAACCTGAACGAGAAACTTTTAACAAATTTTAACCTTCTGATTTGGATCCAGACCCGGCTCTGAGAAAAAACAAAAGACGAAGTCAGACAACTGTCAGAACTAGAATCGGGGATGGAACACGACTCAAACTTAGAAGGAAATTCCAAGTCTGGTATTGGTCCCGGTTCCGCTTTTGATAGAACTTAAAAGAAAAACGCCCAAGGCAGAAAACAAAAATCCAAAGGGAAAAGACAAAGGGGGACCCATTTTGTTCCATAACAAAATGGGGTGGTTATGTAAGGCATAACAAATGGTGACTCGGCTGGGAAAATTTTATAACCATTTTCATGAAACTGAAGGATTCAGCCACCCAGAACTCCTGGTTCATGAACATCACAACTCTAGTTGGGTCAGTTATAAGAAGCAAGGTTGAGTTAGAATCTCAAATGTAAATCAATCAAAAGGCTACCCCTAAATCTATGTGTGTGTTTGATAGTGCATCATCCTTTCATAGAATTTTCTTCACCTTTCGAATAACAATGTGCAAGATTTGAGCTACATAAGTTGCTCCCCTTTAGTTGTTGTGCAATGATATCCTAGGCATTGCTCCACTGCCAGTAAAGCATCCATAGCCCTGATGGAGATACCTCTAGTTTTCTCACAACGTTACTCTACTGCCAATCAGGCATCCATAGCCCCAGTAGAGATACTGGAATCACCCATTCATATTGAGTCATCCTTTCTCTTTTCTCTTCCTTTTTCTCTCTTTTTTTTTCAAAGTTTCAGATATTTTACTCAATTCTTCTTCAATATGTCAGATGTTTAACATCTGACCTGGGTTGAAAACTACCATGGACCTCATAACAGCACTTGGGAGATCAGATTTTTCACTCAAATCTTACAACACTATCACTCTAGGACAAATATACGACTACAAAGGATATGATCTTAATGATTTGTGATAGATTCAGAGGGAGCTAATGAAGGTTATTTAGTTGGCACCTTGTTTTCAAAACTTTCCACAGCTCTTGTTGACAATGGGCATAAAGCAAAAATTTAGGACAAAATCACCCAATCAGAAAGCTTGAAAATACCTAAACCACTTCTCTCCTAGTGACCAAAGCATGCATTAGATAACAACCACCATTTTAAGTTGGGAAAGAACAGATAAACCCCAAATAATGAAACAAAAACAAAAACCAGAAGAACAGGGGAAGCAGAGAGACAAAAAGCAAGAGACAAACAAACAGTCAGTAAACTATTTACAAACAAAGAGTGAATTACTTACACAAAGAGCATAGTTATTTACACAAAGCAAGTATTTACAAGAAAAAACAACCTACACAGATGCAAACTACTTATAAACAATAGATAGAATAAATAAATTATTTAAATGAAGAACAAGTGCAAAATTAGCATGCTTCATGACTCAAAATAGTGCTTAAGAAACTGCCCATTGACAGGCAAGAGAATAGGTTCTCCAGTTAAGCTACTCAGTCTGAAAGCATTTTCCCCTAGGATCTCAGCAATCTGATAAGGACCTAGCCAGAGTTTGTCAAATTTCTAGTGACTGCCCTTCTTTTCACTGGCTTTATCCCATAATAATAAAAGGTCAGATATCCTAAAAGCTTTGATTTTGGCTCTTTTGTCAAACCAACATTTGACAACACCTTGATGCTTAAAGAATTGTTGCAAGGCAACATCTCTCTATTCTTCTAATTTTAACAAAGCAGCTAGTCTCACCTCTATCCTATTGTCACTAGAGTAGAATTTCTGCATGAACTCAAGGATAGGTATTTGCAGATGGATAGAAAAGACAGGGTCTTGGCCATATACCAACTTGAAGGGTGAGGTGTTTAAAGCAACCTTAATCTTGGTCCTATCTTCCCATAATGCGAATCTCAGCTGGGAATGCCAGTCTCTAAGGTTATGCTCTAAGAGTTTCTTAATTACCCCTAAGAGATTCTTATTGGTTGACTCTACTACTCCATTTCCTTGTGGGTAATAATTCAAAGAATATTTCAAAACCATTTTATGATCATATGCCCAGGAAATAAACTTAGTAGAAGAAAAAGCAGAGCCATTGTCACATACCAGAGCGAAGGGTACCCCAAACCTAGTGGTGATGCACTTGGTGAGGAACTTGATGACCACCTCTGTTGTGATGTCCTTGCAGGGTATAGCCTCTGTCCACCTTGTGCAGTAGTCAGTAGCAGTTAGGATAAACTTGTGTCCTACAGAAGATTTTGGGTTAATCACTCCAATAAAATCTAGTGCCCACTCGGCAAATGGCCTTACCTCGTAGACAGGCTGTAATGGCATGGCCACATGGCGTTCCTTAGATGCAGAAATCTAACTTATGTGGCATGTTCTCACATGCTAATGGGAATATTTGAACACACAAGGCTAGTAATAACCAGATCTGAGGATCTGGTGTGCCAAAGAATCTGCAGACCCATGGCCTATGCCATGTTTCCCATGAAACTCAGAGATCACATGTTTAGCCTCTTGATGATCAAGGCATCTCAGGTATACTCCCTCAAAATTTCTCCTATATAGCAACCCTCCTTTGAGCATGTAATGAGAACTCTTCAGTCTCAAGGCTCTCCTTTGAGTCGCATTCATTCCTTTTGGACATCAATTGTTGAGCATAAAGCAAATGGTATCAGCATACCATGGGTCGTTAGAGAAAGACTGGGTCATGTATTGCTGATAGATGATGTTATCGCCAGCGTTCGCCATGGACTGAGACAAGCCTGTACCCCTAACTACTTTCATAGGATGTATTTCCAAATCAAATTCTTACAAGATGGCCATCCATTTCCCTCTTCTTTCTCCTAGCTCGCTCTGCATAAGTAAAGACTTTACAGCAGCGTCAGGAACTATAGCGATGATTTGGCTTCAGAGGATGTAATGTCGAAACTTCTTGATAGCCTGAACCAGCGCAAAAGCTTGCTTCTCTAAAGGTGGGTATTTTATTTCCACATTTTTGAATGAAGAAGTCATGAAAGCAATCGATCTCTCCTCCACCTCTTCTCTCCGTTGAGTCAGGACAACTACGCATGGATGTTCAGAGGCAAACGAAGAGATGTAAAATGATCTCAGGTAGTCCAAGCTAGTGAGAATGGGTGCTTCTGAAATGGATCGCTTGACTTGTGAGAATGTAGCCTTTGCTTCCTCAGTCCATTCTATCTTGACATCCTTCTTCATCATTTCGTTTAGTGGCTTTACAATCTCTACAAAGCCTATGATAAATTTTCTTATGAAGTTGATCTTTCCAAAGAAAGATCTTAACTCTTTGTTACTCCCTGGCCTAGCGATCTTCAGAATGGATTTGACTCGTTTTGGGTCGATTGAAATCCCTCTTTCAAAAATTATGTGCCCCAACAACTTCCCTTCAAAAACTCTGAACATGCATTTGTTGGGATTCAGGGAGATGCCATATTGGATGCATCTCTCGAGAACTTTGGCTAAGTCTACATCATGGTTCAATCGATCCTTGGAGAACACCGTCAGGTCATCCATATAGACAATGATGCACTTACCGATTAGATCCTTGAAAGCTATGTCCATTGCACACTGAAAAGTTGCTCCAACATTTATCAGACCGAATGGCATCCTTCTGTATGCAAAAGTTCCCCATTTTGTAGTGAAGGTTGTCTTCTTTCTATCTTCACAGTCGGCCATTACCTAATTATATCCAGAGTAAGCGTCCAGGAATGATATCATTTGAGATCCATTGACAATCTGTAGAACTTCATCTAGAGAAGGAAGTGGGTAATTATCCTTTTCTGAGCCTCTATTCAAATTTTTAAAGTCGACACACAGCCTGATCTCCCAGTTTTTCTTGTGGACTGGGACTAAGTTAGCCACCCACGTTGAATGGTGTACAGGGAAAATTATCCTTGTCGAGAGTAATTTTTGAACTTCTTTATAAATCAATGGTTCAATCAGGGCATTGACAGGGCGCTGCTTCTGTCGGAAGGGTTTAGCTTTGAGCTTCAAGGGAATAGTGTGAGTCATAATAGAGGCATCAAATGTCTTTAAATCTTCATATCCCCAAGCAATTGTAGAAATATCTTTCTTAAGTGCCCTAAATATGTCTTTCCTGATTGCTTCAGGGCAGGCCTCCACTATGTAGACATTCCTTTTAGGGCCAAAATTAGCTAGGTTCACCATTTCATACTCACCTCCTTTGTCTTCGGCTAGTATCTTCTCTCGAGCCCTTGGATCTGAATAAAAAATCCTTTCTAAAGCAACCATTCCCTTGGGAATGTTATTACCTTTAGATTAAGGACTCCTTCTGTATCACATTCCTCAGGGTTCCAATCCCCTTGATCTCTATTGGACTCATCAATGATTTACCCCTCAAAAACATCTGAGTTTGCTAAGAAAGCCAGAATATGTCAGTCATCATCAAAGACTTGAAAGTTTGTGATATTATCAGGGATTGTGGGGGTGGAGATTAATTCCACGGAGAATTTATTGAGCTTGGAGCCTTGCATAGGTTCCAAGGTGCTTGCAATAATAGCTAATGAATTAGCTACCTGATTGTCTTCTCTAGGGATTAAGCTAATCCCAAAGGCATAAAAGTCCTCAATCAGGTTCCATACCTGATTCCTATATGCTGCCAGCCTTTTTTTGTGACATGTATATTGGCTGCGCACTTTCCTGATAACTATTTTTGAATCTCCCTTGACCATCAAGGCAGTGACCTTCTTCTTACATGCAAAAATCAGTCCTCGTTCCAGAGCTTCATATTCTACCACGTTGTTAGTACATCCAAATTGCAACCTATAAGAAGCAAATAAAGTTTTGCCTTTAGGGCTGGTTAGTACAATTCCAACACCACTGTCGGTCTTAGATTTGGATCCATCAAACATGAGGGTCCACAGTTGATCACGAGTTGGAGTTGATTCTTTTAAAGTTGTTATGGGTGCTTGAGTTAGATGAGTCACAACTGGGACTGCTTGATCATTTTCATCAGGTATGAGAATAGGTGTTCAATAGGTTCCTCAAGAGTAACTCCCAATCCTTGCACAGATGTATTATATGACCCAAGGTTACCTTCTTGACCTTCACTTGCATCTTGGGTTAGGCCCTTCGTTTTGGGTGTATTTGTGAGTGCAGGGATGTCAAACAAACCTTGGGGCTGCTCCTCATCAGTATACTGATTTAGACATGTGGTCGAGGTAGGTTTAATTTGAGAAGGAACCTCAGTCAAAGGCATCCTATCCCTGGTGAGCATTGTTGCTTCCTTGGCATCAAATGAGAAGCGATCTGTAATGATCTCAAGGTGGCTTGAGCTAGCTTCCTCAACTTGGGAAATATGATTCAAAATGTCAATGCAGGGTGGACAAGTCAATTTAGAGTGATTTTGGTAATGAACCCTACACCAGTTAGGGAGCAGGAGACTTTGCAGATCTATGTCTTCTCCCAAGACCAGCTGATCTTGTTGCAACTTTCTAATCAAGGCCTGTTGATTTTCATCAATCATGGGGTCAGGGATTTTTTGTATTGACATGTATTTGGTATTGAGAACCAAGAAGGTTAGAATTTCTTCTCTTTTATAAACCCCCATCTCAGTCTCAAAGTAAGCTACCTCATTGGGACAGTCGTACTCAGTGATGATATGCTTGAGGTGAGGCTCACTTTCAATCCTAATTTGATTAGGAATCCCTTTCCATGATAGCCACATATGTGAAAATTCAAGGGAAATATATCCCCCTAAATTTTTCATCAAATCCCTGCTCAGCAACATACCATAGGTCTCAGGAATATCTGCTACTTGAATATCTATGTTGGTTAAGGATCCTAGGGCTGATTCTACTTGAACATGTATGTTTCTTAATTCCCCTACCACATTAACCTTCATTTTGTCAAGTTGAATGACCTTCTTATTGGTTTGAATGGGGTTTAATCCTAACTTCTTGTATATGGAAAATGGCATGACATTTCCTGAAGCCCCCAAATCCAATAAATAGTTATTTAGGTTCTTGCCAGAAATTATTAAACTTAAAAGGAAAGGTGGAGTGCCTACCTTGTTTCTGTATAAGGCTGCATTCACGTCCCCAGCAGGTGCCATCTTGTTCTTTCCTTTTGATTTGTCAGCTTGGTCCAAGGCTTTTAGCACTATTTCCCTTTGAGCAGGGCACCACTTGAAAATGTCAAAATACGACAAAGAAGTCTTATGTTTTTGCATCTCAGAAACAATGTCAAATTTTGTATTATAACTTAAATTACTTTTGAAAACAGCAAAGGAATTACCCTCTTTATGGAGGTCAGGCGACCCTTTTGGTGGAGGAGGATTATTGTCAGCACTTTGATTTGGAGGCATCATGTAATTAGGAGGTGCTGAGGTAGTGAATGGACCCTTACCTTGATTTCTTAGAAAGTGTCCTCCTTTTGTTTGAAAAGCTTGGGGATCATATGAATCTTCATCCGGTTCATTCTCACTTTGCATTGGGAATGAGGGATCTTCTTCAAAGAGGTCGTATGCCATTGCAGTATCCACTGAGTCACCTCCTTTGTTTGAATTCCCCTAGAATGTGTGGGCATCTTCATGTACCATCTTGACAACTTTCTCCATCTGAGGGCAGTTTACCTCAGAATGGGTCACAGTATCATACAGCCTGCACCAATTGGTCATGAAGTTTAGGTCGGCCACATTTACAGTATGTGAACTCTCCTCATTTGCTTGATAGTTATGCGAAACCCCACCATTAATGGTCCCTGTATTCCACTGTCTGTTGTTACTTGGCCTTTGGTTATATCCTCTATTATGATTTTGGTACCCTTGGTTAGAGGAGTTTTGGCCTTGATAACCCCTTTGGTTATAATTGTTGTTATTCTGATAAGTACCCTGATTGTTGCTATTTTGATTAGGGTAGTTCCCTTGGTTTTGGGAAGGGTTCAACTGAAGCTGAGCCATGTCCTTTGTAACTTGAGACAGTTTTTTCTTCAAGGTTTCTACCTCATTTGTAAGATGGATTGTCTTCTCACTCTCCACATTCTTAACAGCAGGTGGTTGACCACCATGATTTGGTGTTCAAATTTGATTGGGATGGTCATGGGAATTTTGAAGAAGTTGTGATTGTTGAAAGGAATCAGAAGCCCCAGTAGGAAAGAATGGGACTAGTGGTTGGGTTTGCAATTTAGACACAGGTCCATAGTGGGAAGGAGACATCCCTGGGATAGTGTTGAATAGAGGAGTTGAGCTATGCATCTGATATCCTATTGAAGGGAAACCCCCTCCTAGACTGCCTTGTTGAGAACTGATTTGTTGCTCAAGCTTGATAGCTAGATGATAGACTTTGGATAGAGAATCAATATCAACTGGTTGGTAAGTTCTTTGCAGGAACAAACCTAACAAAGGGTCTATAACCCTAAAGTATGTCTGGATAGCACTGTTCTCAGTAACTAGATAGGGATCTTGCAATCTCCTATACATTTGATGGAACTTGGTGTTGAATAAGGGCAAGGATTCACCTGATTCTTTTCTAATAGTGGCAAACTGGTGGTATAAGAGAGCGGGATCCACATAGACCCTGAACTGATTCATAAAGGCATTTTCCAAATGTGTTCAGGTCAGAATGGAGCCTTGAGGAACATTAAGGTACCAATTGTAAGCCATATCCCCCAAGGAGTAAGGGAACAACCTACAAACCTCATCATGGTGAGCTATCTAATCCCTAGTACAAGCATCCTTGAAAGCTTGTATGTGCTCTTCAGTACTTCTTGACTCACCATGAATATACTTAGGGCAGAACTTCTCAGGGTTCTTGGGCATATCGTGAAAACCTCCAGGGATAGTACCCAACGGAGAGGGATTATTATGAAAGAATGCCATTAGTGGCGGTGGTGGTTGAGCCAGCTGTTGTATGGGTTGAACCAGCTATGATGAGAATTGAGATGGACATAATGGTGGATTGATAGGTACCCACTAGGGTATTGGTGAAGAGCCTGGTGGAGTGAGCGGAGCTAATAAGGGTGGTCTGATAGTTGCCCCAGTCTTGTGACCTTTGTGCCTTGTTGGGGTCTTGAGTTCTATGAAAGGTGATGTATTTTTAGTTGATCGAAGAACTCTGTGAGGCCTTTCTAGGGAGAAAAACCTTGTTTTATCTAGTTTTCACTTCTAGAACCTCCTTCTAGTGCTAGTCTCTGTTGACGTCCCTTTTGGCACAACAACATGCAAATAAAATATTGCTACTCTATTTCTCCTGAAAGAGAAAGATGATCACATGGATATCTTAGCTCCCAAGGTCCTTGTAGTTGGTTCTCAACTGTGCTGATGTTGCTCAATTGGTCAATGTGATAGTAATGTTCAAGGGGCCTATTGGTGTGAGCTTCTGGATTGTTCTTAAGATCAAGCATGAATTTAAACCTACTCTAACGAGGGGTTTTAAAGAAACAACAAAAGATAGATCAGGGCTTTGGGACAGAAAGAATGATAATACACCTATCTTAACCAAATTTGTTATCCTTCAAGGAACTGTAAACTAAAACTGAAAAAAAAAATTAACTTGTGAGTAACACACAGTTTCATTCATTCATAGTGTTGATTTCAATAACAGAATACTAGCTACCATTTTAAATAAAACACCAAAATAACATTCCATTCCTTGAAGACTTCACAAATCAAATGATTAAGCTTAAGATAAATACCATTCTGAAACACAATCTGAAGTAGATAAAGGTATGATTGCTTCTACTATTAATGAAACAGATAAGCAATATTTACAAAGCTGGCACAATCACCAGTGTACAGAGAATTTGTGGTCCAGATTGTTTCCATTTACACTAAGAGAACTTGAAAAATACATTACTGGTTCCTACTGAATTTAACTGGCAACTAAGAAAACAAAAGAAGCTCCTATTACAAAGAATTAGGATGTAGTTCTGTATCCTCCTATTTCAGAAAAAAATTCCTACTCTATTGCTGCTCTTCACTTCTAATCCTATATCTTTTAACCTTAAAAATTCTAACTCTAAAGAATTCTAACCTTCAAAGTTCTAACCTTTACAAAGAGGCAAGAATGCCATATATATACAGAGTGTACAAAAAGAATGTGTTGGCCCCTATTTCTAGGGTTTACAAAATATCTGCTTCCAGGAGAGTCGGTTCTCAGATCTTCTGAGTAAAGTTGGCTTTGTATTAAATGCGTGTCCCTGCTATCCATGTCGGTGAAGGATTGTTGCCAGGAGAAAGCCTTCAGATCTTTTGCAACCACCGCCTTTACTCTTGGCCTCCGTGTCCATCTTTGAACTTCAGTGGAGCTGCCTTGAATGCCCTAAAATATCATCATTAATGCCGATCTCTCTTTTCCAGTAGACTCCAGCTGTCACTATGACTCATAGTTTAGTCCTTTCTTCGGCTTCCCTTGTGTTATGGACTTCTCTGCTTGTTGTCCATCTTCTGGAAGCACCATTGGGCCTCCTTAGACCTTCGCATTATCACCCGAGCTGATCCATCACCCCCTTTAGTATCAGAATGAATCCATCTTACTTGCATTATGTTGGTCTTCTTTCATAGGAATAGTCAATCAGTCAAAGGGGCAATGAGTCACTCTTTTAGTTTCCTCTGGTTGATCGGGCATACACCACGCAAGCTTCATCAGGCAGTCAAAAGTGGTCCACCTTGAATTGCATGTTGGTGAGACACTCATCATGTCTCCCTGATGTGATTTCGTCTCATAACAGTTATCAGCATAGCGCAGGCCAGTCAATGAGACCCTTCGTCGAGCTTCAGAAGTCACATCGAGCTCATTTTATGTCAGGAAGACAATCCTGTTTCGGGAAGACCTTACCCCGAACTCCTCTTCTCTTACCAAGCCCACCTTGTTGTCAGCAATGCTTTCCATGGTCGGGGAGACCTCTTGGCGAACTCCTTCATTTTCCCCGAGCTCGTTTTATTTCGGCAAGACATCCGCATTCGACAAGACGTTATAGCGGGCGCTAAGAGGTATAGTGATATCTTTTTTCATTGGCAGGTTTGTTGCTATCAACAAGACCAACATCAGTTGGGAAGACTCCACAACGAGTTCAACGCATTACACCGAGGGCACAAAACATGTCGGTGAGACACTATCAAGTCGACAAGACCTTTCGCCGAAGTCACCTTTTCGCCGAGAGCCCATTTTCCTTTGGGGAGACTTTGCCTGGTCAGCGAGACGTTATGCCAAACTCAAAGCATTTTGGCGAAGCCTTTGAGAAATATCATCATGTACAGAATTTAACCCTGCAAAACAAGGTCTTCAAACTAGTCTTTTAAACCATAAAAATATTACCCTTAAATCCTACCCATCATACTCCTCCCATTTTATTACACTTTGTAAGAATAGACTTACTTTCGACAGAGGTGGAACCAAATCCGAATTGGGACCAAGATGAGAAGAAAATTTATACAAACCTTGGCTGAACTAGGATTGGGACAAAAATGACCTAGAAATGACACCCCTCCTTCAAAAACTATCAAGGGCGAGGCCAAAAAGAAATCAAAATCGGGACTGAAGTCGGGGCGGGAACAGGCCATGGGAACTACCATCATTTCCCAATTCAGATCTTGTTCTGGCTCCATGTCTGCAAAAGAAAATGCAAAGGCAAAACCCGACCAACCGACCAAGTGATCGAAACCAGGGAAAAATAAAAACGAACAGAGCGGAACCCGGATCAGAACCAAACCCGAACTGGAAACTTTTCAAGTTTTAGGTTCGGATTCCATTCTGAACCCACCTCCAACGTCATCTGAAAAAGATTGAAAAAAGGGGCAAGGAAGAGAAGGACGAAGGGGAAGGAAAACCCCACAACAAACAAAAAAGAAACAAAAAGCCAAAGAACAATGAAACGCGGAACTGGGACCGGAATAGAACAAGAACCTGAAACTTATGAAAGTTTCAGGGTTCGGTTCCAGTTCTGGTTCCGAGTCCACCGGAAAAAAATGAAAAGGTGTGAGAGAAGAAGAAAAAAACACAAGTAAGAGGCAGAACCGAGATCGAGGAAGAAAAAGAAAACAAAACTTGGAACGAATTCCAAGTTCGATTTCCGCTCTGGTTCTGGGCCCGCCTAAACAAACAAAAACGCGAAGGGAAGAACCTGATGAAGAAGAGAGAGAAAGGGAAAGGTAAAGTCGGGTTCGGGATGGAACCCAAACGAGAAAATTTTCACAAAGTTTAACCTTCTAATTCGGATCTGGACCCAGCTCCGAGATAGAAAAAAAGACGAAGACAAAGAACCGTCGGAGCTGGAACGGGGTACAGAACAAGACTCAAACTTAGAAGGAATTTCCAAGTCCGGTATTGGTCCTGGTTCCACTTTCGACAGAACTTAAAAGAAAAACGCCCAAGGCAGAAAACCAAAAGCCAAAGGGAAAAGACAAAGGGGGACCCATTTTGTTCCATAAGAAAATGGGGTGGCTATGCAAGGCATAATAGGAACAGAGCTTGGGTTGGAAGTGGTTGCTCTAGGAGGCTGAGATGACCCTGTGATGGTGAATTTTCCGCCTCTTGTGGTGACTCCACAATCAACTTGGGCTCCTTTGATGGTGATAACAGTGCAATACTCATCTAGGGATGCGACAACATGGTCGTATACATGATTCACGCTCTTGAAGGTACCCTTTCCCTTATCATTGTTATTGTTACCTTTATTGTTATGATTGGGCATTAGATTTGTGTAGTTCTTGAGGTTTTGATTTCCTACCGGTTGTTCCACATTTATTATTTTATCATCAATAAGGTCTTGAATCAGGTTTTTCAACCTCATACAACTGGCACTTATCTGTCCCTTGATCTTGTGGAAATCACAAAGGTGATTTTCATTATACCACCACTGTTTTACCAAGGGTTCTTGATGATTTTCATAGGTGGGGATTGTAATGATTTTTTCTGCCACTAGCCTCTTCATGATGGACTCAGCCGATTCCCCAAGGGCTATGTACTTCCGTTTGGGGGATTTTTTGTTTCGCTGGGGTGGTCCCCTTTGATCGTTCACATTGTTGATCATTTGATTGTTTGGTTGTTGTGTCACCATGTTAGCTTGATGATTATTCTGATTGTTGTTTGGGGTTGTTGTTGGGGTGTGGGTGTGTTTTGTCGAGGAGTGTTGATGAAAAATTTTGTGTCGACAACACCATCGTTGGTAATGTTTTTGTTCTTCGCCCATGTGTGAGGTTTGTCATTATAGCTAGTGGATGGGCAATTGTTTTGTTGTTCAGGATATGCAAGTGACCCTCTTTGTGTGATAAGGGCTTGTTCAATGTTAAGCGCCTTGGAGATCAATTGGTCATATGTGGTGATACCTTGCACTTTGAGATGGAATGTCAAGGTTCCCTCTAGATTTGAGATGATGGTGCAAACTTGTTATTCTTTAGGCCTGGCCCATTTGCTCTAATTGGCCTTGGATTGCCATCGTTTCAGGAAGGAAGCAAATGATTCATTCTTACCTTGTTTTAGAGTTGATAGTTGGGTATGTGCAGGATCATGATGGGCCAAAAAGTGGTGATATGATGGGTATGTGTAGGGTATGTGGCTGAGGACCTTTTTTTACCCAAAATTGATGAAATGAAAAACATTTTTAAAAAAGATTCTCAACTTTTCACCAATTATAAATTATGCTTTACTTTGAATTTAATAAATAATTATTATTCATTTTCTATTTGAATTACGACTAAAGTCCTAAATGATAAGCTAATTGAAAAACATTTATAACTTTCAAAAATTATCACATTTTTGAATCTAAAACACGCATCACATTTTATGCTTCACATACTATAGGATTAAAAAAGAAATGAATTTCATGAAGTTTTGACCAAGTTAAGGTGGTCAAACATACGAGTTTTTTATATTTTTAAAAGTTGTAATAAAAATTCATAATTAATTATTTACTTGGAAAAAAATTACAAAAAATATGCATCACATCAGGACATGAGTCCTCTACTTATATTTAAAATATTATCATTTTATTGTGGTTAGGGTGGTCAGGCAGGCACCTACTTATTTTTTCCCTGAAATTTAAGTACTACTGCATTGAAATTTCAAATTTTCAACTTGAAATAGATTTTTTGTTTTAAATAAACCTAGTAGTTTAGAAACTACATTCAATTTTCTACAGATTCTATTGTTACATATTTTTAAAATAATACTGATAACTTATTCAAATTTTTACGTCAAGTTGACTAACTCTAATTTTTCTAAATTTTTCACCACTGAAAGACCTGTTTTTTCCATGATGATCCTACACATATAGGTGATCCCACAAAGCTAGTTTACAATTTCAGGGAGATTCTATTTTTTGCTGAAATCACATATTTTTAGAAAATATAATGATTTAAGCCTTAAAAAGTTTCATTTAAAGCTTTCCAATTGAAGAGGGTTTGATCAACCTACCTTAGATCAAACCCCCTTGGATAGAACCCCACGAGTTTTAACCATACCTATAACAGTCTCCTTTACGCCTATCAAAATGCTGAATAAAAAACCACTTTTGATTTACCTTTTGGGGGATCAAATGAATTCATTTAAAATTTATTTTTTGTAATTATGTAGTTCTTATTATAAGCTTCCTTGAAAGTATAATTTTAAATTAATTTAATTTAATTATTATATTTATTTTTATTTATTGTGAATGTAGGGTTTTCACTGAAAATCAAGCTCTTTGTTCTGCACATGTGGAAAAATAGCAAATTATCAAAAAAAAATTGAAAAAATATGAGTGCACTAGATATTGAAGTCCTTGATTCAACAAAAAAAAAAAAAGAATTTTGATACATACAAAAGAAGTTATGTCTTATACGGTCGCGCTATGTCTGAATTGTAAGTGGTTTGACTTTGAAACTTGATTAAAGAAAAAATAATCAATAAAAAACTATCTAACCAAGTGAGAGCACTAGATATTAGAGTTACAAATCTAAATTTGAAAGAATTAGAATTTTATCCTTCATGGAAAAAAGTTATGCATTATACGGTGAGCGTCACTTTTTTTAAAATGTTGTTTTCTGAAGAAAAAAAAATTCAAGGGAGATGGAAAAAGAAGTGCCATCTGATTCCAAAAAAAATTGAAAAAAATATATTTAGAATCGACAAACAAAATTTCACAAAACTCTAGTTTGCATCATCTTAAAATTCCTCATGGTTTAGCTACTATAGGTGCCCGAAAGTGAAAATTTAGTTAAAAAAATATTTCAGTGTCAAGTTTAGCCAAAAATTGTAAACCACTATTGTGGGATCACCCATACCCAGTTCCTCTAGACTGAAATCCATATCGATATTGAATGCATATTTTTTTATGAATGCGTCTACTATTTCTTGGAAACTTTTGATGCCAGGAGGAAGGCAAGAGAACCACTCCATGGCTTGGCCAGCCAAACTTCTAGGAAATAGCTAAATCAGATATGTATTATCATATTCAATTTCCATGCAATGCACCTGGAATTCCCTGATGTGATCTTCAGGGTTTCCTATTCCATAGTATTTATCAAATTTGGGGATTTTAAATCCCTTTGGGAATGGTTTCATTGTAAGACTCCTGTCAAACGAATAAGGACACAAATTGTTTGGTGTTTTCACGATTTTCCCTGACTGAAGATCAAACACTTGTTGCGAGAGCAACTTGATTTGTGTTGTCACATCGTTTTACGGATCAGGAGGTGGACTGAAAGTGTTTTTTGGTGGTTCAATTGTTGGCAGGATGGGTGGATTGGTTGGTGTATTGGTAGATGGTGCCTGCACATTTTGTTGTGCCAAGTATGCTTGTAGTTGTTGTTGTACCAACAATGCTTTTGTTGGTCCTATTGTTGTTGCACTAATAGTGCCTATTGTTGAGCTTGCTATTGTTGTTGTGCCAACAACTCTTGTTGTTGGGCTACTAATCAAGTTGCTTCTTGCTACTCTTGGTATTGCTTCAACGCTTGCTGATATTCTTGTTGTTGGGCTACTTGTTACTGTGCTTGCACGCCTATGCTTGTTCTTGTTGAGCTTGGTTTTGGGCTTGAGCTTGTGTTGCTTGTGTTGCTTGATGTGCTTGTTGTGCAACTAATTGTGTTTGTGCTTACTAAGTGGCTAGTTGTGCAGCTTGTTGGTTTTGGATTTGTTGGAGTGCCTTTTGATAGGTAGCTTGTTGAGTGGCTTACAACACAATGTTGTATTGGTTTTATGTGTTTGAATTGGGTGGCAGTGGTGGTGGTGGCGAATTTAGAATGGTGTTTGTTGTGGTGATGAGAGGCACCATTGCATTAATGATTGGGGTTTGGGTGGTAGATGGTGTGATCGATATGCTCGGTCCTTGAGAGACCATGTTTTGAAATATTTGGAGGATGGTTGATGATGTGATGGTGGTGGCTTGCGTTATCAAGATGGTTTCCATCTATTGTTACGATGTCAATGACAATATGGGAGGATTTGGTATGATATTTTGATTGATGATTAGGGGGTTAATTTGATTTTTTTGATTGATGATCAGGGTGTTAAATTGATTTTGTTGATTGATATTTGGTAAAGCGGGAAGCTCTAAACTGAGAGGTGATGTGGATATTGATGGAAAGGGTGAAAGTGGTGGAAAAATGAGTGGCATACTCCCTTGAGGAAATGATGAAGATGTAGGGTCAAGGATGCCCCTTGGTCCAAATAAGTCACCTTCTCCTTGCAAGGTTATAGGGAGAGAGGTTTGAGGTGTTCCGTGAAATGATGATGATGGATCATTAGGATCATGAAAGGTGAGGGGGACATATAGATGTGATGGATTTTGGGGTACGGATTTCCCTAAGATCGTGTTTGCATCCAAATCTTGATTGTTCATGAGGGGGTGTGTTTGTAGTGCATTCAGAAATGTGCTTCCCTTGTTAACAATAGGTTGAGTTGGAGCAATGGATGATGTAATTTGGGGGATGGGTTGAGTGATACTTTGGAATGGATGAAATTGGGGGCATGGATAAAATTAGAGTCTGCATGACCCCAAAAGGTGGTTCCACAATGATGCTCACATCAAAATTGGAAGGGAGTTTAGCCCCTTGTTTTCCTAATTCAAGCATGCATTATGAGGGATTGAGTCTCATCATTATCTTGATAATTCTCTTATTCTCGCTCAATTTTGGATCATTTTGGTGATCTCATATTGTGTCATTCCAAAGGAATTATTGGTGATATCCTCTAATTGACCTTCCTCTTGAGGATTTTGTGATGATGAAGGAAATTTAGTTAGGGGATTGCTTGATCCAATGAGATTCATTTGAGAATTGATTTGACTTAGGTCCCGTGAAGTGGATGTTTCTTTGTTGGCTTCCATTTTCCTCTTGTGTTGAGATCTAGTTTGAACCATAAAATGAGGTTCAAAAGAGAAGAACTAGGATTATTTAAGGATCAAAAGGTGTGATGATGAAATGGATGATATGGATGGTGGAACTCTTAGAAGATCTTGAGGGAATGCTAGACTTTTGGGACTTTTTTGGATTCTTGGATTTGTTTTGGATTTTGATTTTGGATTCGACGTTGATTTGGTTTTGGATTTTTTTGATTCTAGATAATGAACAAACAGATCCCAAGATGTTGGATGTTATCTATGGGATAGATTTTCTCACAAGATGATAATTTGACTAAGTGTAGGGAGAAGGATGCATCTACCGTACCTAACCAAACAAGATGATAATTCAACTAAGCATATGGAGAAGGATTCATCTACATATACCTAGCTAAACAAAATTGATTTGATGTTTGATTCAAGGATTTTGATTAATGGATTTTCCAAAAAGTCTAGCATGAAGGATGATTTCAAGATTTTCAAGAGTTGTTGGTGAGATGATTTTAGTTTGATGTTTGAAAGATGGATGAAGGTTTTAATTTGATCCTATGTGTACCTAAAATGACTCTTGTTTACAAGACCTCAGTTTTGAAGAACACACTTTACTCTAAATAAGATGCTCAAATTCCTGAAAAAGATTTGGATTTTCATAATAATAGAACAAGAAATGAGATGAAGAATATAAAAAAACATAAAGAAAACCTATCAAATCCTATTCAATACAAATCAAACTCTTGATCCCATGGGGGAATTGGTGCCAACTTGATGCAAAAATTGACCCTTTCCCAAATCCTATGATGCAATATTGATGAGTGATGCAGTTTGATGTTGATTCAATTGAGAGCTCCATGATGAAAAACCTACATAACCTAGCTATAAACTTGATAAAATGGATGAAGATGGATATGCTTAAAGATGAAATTGAGTATAGTAAGTTTACTCAAATTATGGATGATCAAAACAAAGGATGAGCCTTCTATTTATAGAAGGACAAGGTAAAAGGATGAGAAAAATGGATGAATGTGGGTTCATTCAACACCCAATGGGAAAGTGCCACTTGTCAAGATGTGAATGGGCAAGGGATGTGCACATTTTGATGAATGTGCCAATAAATGCAATTAGGTGGAATTTGAAAATAGTGAAATGGCATGTAAGAGGGAAAAAAGAATGACTTAAATGCCACTTGGCTCAATGCACAATGACATGTAAGAGGGAATGAATGTCTTGTTGGAAGGACAAATCCACTTGGAGGGATTTTCAAACTTGAAGGAATATTCCCCTAAAGATGCCAAGTTGAAAGAAAATAGGGATTTAATAAATCCGTTAAATGTATTTTCATGTGCAAGTGGCAAAATCCAGAGAAATTTGGAGATTAGGATTAAATTAATCAAGGTTTAATTAATTTAATGAGGGATTAGATGATGTGACTATTTGATTTAGATTTATGGGTTGATTTAAATCAAAGGATGAGAAGAATGTGATTTAGATTTAATTAAATAAAGAATTTGATTTATTTAACTAAAGGGGATGATGCTAGATTAAATTAAACAAGGTTTAATTTATTTAATTTAATAGGGTGACTTTAGAGATTTAATCAAATAAAATAAATTATTTAATTAAATAGAGACTTAGGGTTAATTAGATTAGATTGATTGATTTAATTAGCAAGAGAAAATGACTTAATCAGATAAATGATTATTTATTTAATTAAGGGATGAAGAGTGATGATAAGCTAAGAAGGTGATTTGGGATGAAATGGTGTTAGTAATCGGTATCAAGTATGTCGGTATATTTTCCATGTCTACATATATAAATACAGTTATTTCATCATTTGAAAAACATCTCAAAATTATGGTCAAATTTGGTGATCAAGAGCATTATCAAGCAAGTTAATAGTAGCACTTTAGATATTTATTACAATAATTCAATATCCAATCATTGTGCTCAAGTGTATGTGAGTTTTTTCATGTTTATGTTGTTTGTGAGATCCAACCTTTATAGGTCTTCAAGCAAATCAAACCAACAACAATCAAGCCTTGAGAAGATGTGCATGACTTCAATCCTTCAAGGAAGCCATTTTTTAGTGGTGAATTGTGGGTCATTGTTGATTCATCATTCATTTATCATTTATCTTTCATTGACATTTCCATTGTGGAAGTGGAAACACTAACAAAGGGTTTGACTAAGGAAAGACCCTATATAGCACAACCTTCCTCTCTCTTTGAATGTGCAGGTTTCAAATATGAAGAAGATTGAGAGAAGTTTGAAGATTAATTTTTAATTGTTGCATTCAAACCCTACACCTTGACAACAAATGGAAACTTACAAGAGAACAATATCCGACAATGATTCGATAGTGCCACAAGGAAAATAGAAGGCTCTAATCTGGCACTAAAGGACTATGAAATTAGATTTGGGATCCTCTTAGGACATAGTGGTCCAGGGCAAATTGGTCCTTAGAAATTAGCTCCAAATTCAAATCAAAGGTGCATAGTGTCCTACTCAGTCCATTTCTATAGTTTGAATTTGTCTGTGACTTTTTGTATTTGTTGTATTTGCACCAAAATAGGTATTTACATCATTACCTTAGTCATTTCACTGTATTTCATCCTTAAGTACATTTTAGATTTGGTCAAGGGCAGTTTGACTTTCCTTTCAAGTTGTAAGTCAATCCTATATCTTTTCCAAATTCATCAAACCCTTGCTACCTCAATTCTTTAATGAAATACCTTAGAAAAAGTGTTAAATCATAGGATAAAATCATAGGGTTTCACTTTTTCTTCATTTCACTCCTCTTATCCTCTCAAAATTATATATCTTTTCATTTCAAAGATCAATTTTAATCTTTTATAAACATTAATACATAAATTAAAATATAATTATTTATAATAATGTATTTTTTAATTTTAATAATATAATTAACAAATTCACATACTATTATATTAAAAAATTTATTAATTGAAGTTATTTTGTGTTAAGACTTTGTAATACATAATAAATGTCTATACATCTCATATTTGAACTTGCAATTATTTATTAGTTTAAAAAATAGTAATGAACTTCAAGTAAATCATAACCAAGAGATAAATTTGATAATCATCTTTCCTTCTCAATTAATTTTTTTATAAATATTTTATTAAAAATTGCCTTCAGAAACAAACATTATACAACCATATACGATCATAAATTTTGGAATTTTTTTATCATATAAAATTTCTTCATATTATAAAATATTTTCTACTTTTAATTCTATTTTAAAAATAAAAATATATCTTAATAATAGATCATATGATATAATTTGAAACGTTAAATAAAAAAATCTCACACAATTTAATTAAAAAATATACAACATTCAGTCATACAAACTATTACAGAACTCATATCTCTAACAAAAACAGGCCATCAAATTTCACGCAAATTCAATTTTAATGCTAAATTTAAACGCGTTACAACATAGTCTATAACGAACTTATATCGAGAAATTCCAAACTCCCGACAAATGAAACCATTGGCAATCGCGCCATCTTCAAACACTGACGCAAACTTTCTGTAAGACTCTCATATACCTATTTGCAGGCCAGAAGAGAAGAAATGCCCCGGCCATAACAACTACAACGTGCCTCCTGCAGTGGAGGCCAACAAACATAAAAAGCCCGCATGTTGACCAGAATGTGCCGGCTCTCCGAAACTGGCGGAACTTTGCATGAAAATATCGAAATTGGAACATACGTCGTCGTTTGACGAGCGCTAAATTCCTGAAATCACGCGGACTTACACAGATCGGAAGCTTCCATAAGTGCCTTGAACTGTACGACGACAAAGATATTATTTTGTTTTACTGCGAGAAAAGCAAGGTTGACGAAACGTGTCAAAAACTAATAAGAAATAGTCTTAAAGTGTCCGAATGCTTCGGAACTTACAACACTCAAAACTCTCCATTTCCAAATCTTAACGCCGAAGCCGTCGTTTGCGACTCTTGTGGTCGGTCGTGTGACACAAAGTCTGGTATTTACATTCAATAAGTCACATTCAACATTGATTTCCTGGTCTAACCGTGGACCGGGTTTGGATGGCAAGCTGAGTAGGCTCCATAATTTACATGTTTTTAACGACTTGCATGTCTCTCTTCCCCACGGTCGACCTTTTTAAATTACCAAATCCGTTGAATGGTTAAAGAATAAAAACTTTATTTTAAAATAAGTTGATTATTTAATATTTTTATGTGTAAGTTAGGTGGTTGAAGGAATGGTAAACTATTTTTTTTTTTTGAAAACGTAAAGTTTTGGTTTTGAATCTTTATCATTTTGACATTCGAGAATTTTCAATTGTTTGATATTTAAGCAAAGTGCTCATGGCTTGCTTCTTCAAATTGTCACTTCCCCACCCTTTTATATCATCACCTTATCCTTACCACTTTTTCTCTTTAGAATTTCCCCCCTTCCTCGCCTCCATTCCTTGCCTCTTCCACCCTTCTTTTACGAACCCCTTTTACAAACTTAATACCACTCACCTTAGTAACCATGAATGCTCGACCTCCCTAATTGTCATTTGAAACTCCATTCCTAAACTTTGATAATATGAATCTTAGATCATTTTTTTACATAATGTCTTGTTGTAATGTATTTTCTACCTATAAGTGTTTGCTAGAAGGATAGCTTGGTAATAAAAGAACAAAGAAAAACCCCTACAAGAATAGCTAGACAAAGCTAGGAAACTTTGAGCATAAGATCCATATAATGCCTAATTTAAATGAATACTATTGATTTGGAAATAAATGTTAGAAACTTTAAGGTTTATGGAGAGAAAGGTCTTTAAATCTAAGCTTGAATGCATTCAAGGATCATAACTAGGGGTTATACTTTCAATACCTCAAACACAAACATAAGTTGTATAGAATTTCTTCCAATATCAATGAGCAATGATAATTGGTTACCTCATTTATGGATATGCATGTGTTGTAGGAAAAGAGATCTAAGACTAATGTTAACCTAAATCACACTTTTCCATACATGAACATTCAAGGGACACAAAAATGACCATAAAAGATCACTTGGCTATTGTCCTCAAGGAAGAAGCAAAATGGTTGATAGGGTTTTGGACCCCTTAGGTTGGTTTTTTCAATTTATGTGAGGTGGTGTGATATATGTGGTTTTGTTATTATAAACTAGGTTAACTATGTAAATACAACAAACTATCACTAATTCAAAGATGTACAAGAATGATAATAAAAAACTAAAAACAAAAGAAAACAATGCAAATATTGAGGAACTTGGCATGTTCAAATTTGAGAAAAACATGATTGGTTAGGGGCGTGGGCACCCTAGGCTAAAAATTAGGGTTTTTGGAACTTCACAACAAGCACAAGCATGTTATAGTTAGTAGATGCTTCCCTATCAAAATCATCTTTGAAACTTTGTCTTTCAATGAATAATTGATCTTGAGCCCTAATTTGATAAATGAATGAGCTTGTATACTTGATCTTAATGGTAGCTCTTCAATCTTCTCCAAATCCACTTTAGATCTACAACTTAGAAGAAAGAGAGGAGAGAAAGGGTTTATTCATATAGGGGCTTGCGTAATTCAAAACCTATTTTGGTGTTTCCACCTTCACAAACAACTATGTTGATGTTGGATAAAGTGTTCTTACCCTAGTTCGAACAGAGGAAAATAGATAAAATAAATGCTAAATCATAATGTTGTAACTCACTACTCAAATCTATATTCCTTGATGGACTAAAGCTATGATGCACATCTCGTATGTAAGGAGAACTTGATAGCTAATTGAAGATCGTGCAAGTGCTAGTACTCAAAAAATAATGAACATAAAACATGAAAAAATATTACTTATGATTTGACATGAACTTGATGGTGCATTGTAAACATAATCTTGACTAATGAAAGCAATATAGAAATATTTCTTATTCTGCTCTTGAATTTCCTTGAGTACTTTTAGGATGCTTAATTGATATTCAAATTTCTTAGGTGTTCAAATGGTGAAAAATACTTATATTTATATGCATTTCTTAATTTATCACAATAATTACTTTGAAAGGCCAACAATTGAATTTAAATTTGCATAGATATTAATACTGACAATAAAAATTAAAATTGGGCCAAAATAGGGTAGTCAATGGCAATGATGCCCTTGACAAGGCCTATTTTGAATTGTAAGTGCTCATTAAATAAATGATTAAATATAATTCCCAATTTTATTTTGATTTCTCAAAAACTATAATAAAACGGTCAAATAATAAGCATAATTAGCTCCAAGCTCTTAAGGGGGGCGAAAAATAATATAAAATTTTTAGGGGTGGCAATTTATGATAGTACAATGAAAAATATCTTCCATAAGCACTATAACCAATTTTTTTGTGGTTGTTTGGTCAAAGATGATTATCAAGAAGTGTCAAAAGGAAATATAAGGGATTGTGTCCCTATCAAGATCAAGGACTATAGTTGTTTCCTGGAATTTATTCTACCTTAGGAAGAGTTGGAACATGCCATTTTGTCCATGGCTAATGAAAGAGCACTAGAATTGATCATATTTCTATTAAATTTTATAAAAATGTAGAACCTATAGTGGTCAATGGCTCCCTAGGAATGTTTGTTAGCAAAGTGATTTGGTTCAATTTGAGAAATAAAAATAACCTTGCAAATCGCAACAAGATTATGGAAAGGTTCTCATGAAAATATATTTATGTTCATTAGGATTTTGAATGCAAAAGATTCATAGGAGAAACATGAAAAGAAGTGTGTTGATGTAATGGGATAAGCAAGAAAAATTGGCTAAAAGAATAATTTTAAGCAAAATGTGTATATAGTTTATAAAAAATGTACAAGCCATAATACATACATGTTATAATATGTACTTATAATGACTTGGATCAATTCTAGGTCATGATACATTCTCATTTTGACATGTACAACTGCATTATAACAAGCTTAGATTATGTAAAGCTTTATCAAATATTCTTTACAAAATTTTGTAAATTTTATAGCATGCTTTTAATATCAAGAAATGAAGCGGATTTACCTATGCTACCAAGGTGCCACAAAGAGGTGTAAATCATGATAATGATGGGAATTAAGGTGTCTCAAGACCATTACAAATACATAATTGAATTATTTTATTATTAAAAAAATGTAATTACATGTCATATTTTAATTATATTGTATTTAATATTTATGCTCCACGTCAAATGGGTTGTTGGAATTTATGTAAGGTATCTAATGCTAAGTGTTAATGCTTTTTTTGATGAGTTGTGAGATTTCATAAGGTGGATAAATATGGAAGTTTTTTAGCACACCCCTCTTTTGTGGGATTTTATGATAAGTTATTATGGCATCTTATGATGCATAATAGCTAGAAATAGGGGAGTTACTTTGTAATATTTACCATGTTTCAGAGGCTTTACTATTTATCATATGGTGCATATTTTGAGATGGCATGATAGGACAAATTTGGTGCTTGTATTGATTGGGTCAAATTGGGAGTTATTGTTGTATTATTGACTTACTATTTTTAATAGGTAATATGTAATTTCTTCATGCATGACATTGGAAATTGTGCCCAAGTTGGGCACCACTATTTTTTAGATTTTATAAAATATATTTTGAATCCATTTATGGTTTCCCATCTATTTAATTTATCTATAAATTGGTTGTAAACTTTCCAACCTTCCTATGACTAGTGTTACACCTTTCTCCTTGGTAGATTCCTTGTTATTAGTAGATCTAATCAAATGGATGTTTGGATTAAAGTAATTTGATTTATTTGTGCATGATGGTGATGATGATTTTACTAGGAGTGGGATATATTATTTTTATTTGATTCTTAGATCATGAATATTTGTCTTAAATTATATCAATTATATATTATTCATATTAAAATTGAAAAATATTGAATCTTCTAATGATATTGTAATGAAAGGGAATGTCTAAGTTATTTATTTATTTATTTGATTTTTATGTCATAAATGTATGCTTTAAATTGAATGAATTTTAATCTATTTGATTAAGATTTGTTTTATTGTAATAAATAGAAATATCTATGTCATATGGATTAAATAATAGGCATGTGGACTGTAAATGAAATATTATTGATGATATACATAATAATGAAATTCTAGACACTAAAAATCATCCTGATATTGTAATTAAATTTATCTACTAATTTTCATCTAACCTAATTAAATATTTAATTAGCTAACCCCTTTCTTCTAACCCTAAACATGCCTTTTCTCTATAATTAAATAATTGTATTTATTTATTTTAATTTTCCTTTAGGATTAATTAAATATTTTAATTAATCCTTCTCTTCCTTATTTCCCTATTTCTTCTATGATTAAATAATTAGATTTAATTATTTAATCTCTATTTTTCCTATGATTAAATAAATATCTTTATTTATTTAATTGTGTATTCCCTAAATTCTTCTATGATTAAATAAATATGTTAATTTATTTAATTATTCACATGTGGGTGAAAATAAATAATTTTGTTATGTTTTGTTTTCATACTTACCACATTTTCTTCTCTACTTAACTCTTCCATTTCTCTATTTTTCTCTTCACTTAATTATTTTGTTCCTCCAATTAACTCTTTTATTTTTTCATTTCATTCTCGACTTCTTTCATTTATTTTTCCACTTAACTCCTCCATTCTACCATTTTTGAAATGGGAAACTTTCCCATGCATATTCTCTCATTTGATCTCATCCATCAATTTTCTATCGCATCTTGATTGTTGATTGAGGCTACATCCTCTATAAATGTAAACTCTCATATTCTTTCAAAGGGAACCACAATCTTTGAAATATCATAATCATTATCATCTCAAGCTTATCTCAATTGTGCACATGATTCTGAGAGTGGCAACTTGAAGCATGAAGATTAGGAAGGAAAATCGAGGTAAAATGATGTTGATTAGAGAATATATAATGTTTGATTATTTTTCATGATTCTTGCATTTCTTTTTCATTCTTCATTAGTAGATTAAAATTATTAACATAAATATAATGGTTTTTGTGGTTGTTGTTGATAGTTTATGTGTTATTTTGAGTTTTTGATCTTACATTTATAATTTTCCATTTTAATTTTGAAGGTTTTCAATAGGTGGAAGAATGCCAAGAAAAGGTTTCTCAAAATTGCATTCATAATATTCAATATTAATAATTTGTTATGCAATCACTATTTCAACTTTTGTGTATTTTGTCAAGGTGACATAAAAAAAATTATTTAGGTCATCTTGTCCTCACATGAGGAGGTAGTAATCCCACACTTAGATGACACCCTTTTGCCATGTTTCAACATATTTTGATGTGTGTAAGGTCATTATAATGGGAGGTATATATGAAATTTGTCTCCCACACCAAAAATTTCAACATTTAATAGCAACTAAATTATTAACTGTCAAATCTTTGAAAACTATAGTAAAATATTATTATTATTTTTAAATATAAACATAAAATGGACTAAAAATATGCATTTAATTAGTTTACACAATTTCAAAATTTAAAACATACTGTTCACTTTGTAGTGATTCAAGTTAAAAAGTCAGATTAGTGTCAATTATCTAATTTAGAAAAAATGGGACATAGCTTTGAACTTTCATCCAAGCTAGCCAAAAAAATATTTTTTATGTTTTTGAAAAGTCACACTAAAAACTTAATAAACAATTATTTATTTTCCAACATGTATCACATCCATACATGTCTTTTAATTATATCCAAGGTTTTATGAAAAATATTTTCTTACTTCAAATTAGATTGGCTAGAAAATAACCTACTTTTTTTCTAAAAACATAAGTAGTGTCTCTTTGAAATATTTAATTTTCACCAGATAAATCTAATATTATTCAACAAAAAATGTATTCCATAAACTACATTCAATTTTATACAAAAAATATTACTAAAGTTTTCTATGTATATTGTAGATAAGTCCATTGATTTGTTAAGTGAAGTTACATAAGTCCATTTTTGAACTTTTTCATTACCACTTAAAGGAGTTGATTATCCCATCATGATCCTACACTCACCCAATAATGTGTAAAATTGTTTGTTCAAACATGAAATTATAATATACAAAGGTCTATATTATTTTGAACTCAAAAACAAACCAAATATCATTACTAATCTATAAACTACCAAGAAGACATACTAATAGATTTTTTACAATCACAACTATTATTTTGCACTTGAAATTGATTCAAATGATAGTCATGGTATGTTTTTATTAATTATAGATAGACTAAATTTGTGTTGTAAAATAAAACATGTATAATAGGCTTAAGAATTTGACATATCCAAAAAAATCACCCTAAAAACCCTAAGCCATGAAAAAAAAACTAAAATTAAAAAATATTCATAGCTTCCTTAGTTTCCTTACAAACATATATTAGATACAAAGAGAATTAATAGAACAATTACAAAATCAACTATAGTTGTTTTGTCCTATAGTCTCTCTCTACATAGTGGTTCCTTACATCTATGATTAATTCCACTTAAATTATTCCACTCTTATATGTACACCCCCATATTTACTCAAATCATTCCGCGTTCTCACATGTGCACCTTCATCTACATTTGTGTTTCTATCCAAAATCTAATCCTCTTATTATAGTTCCCAAGTAGTGTCCTTTCATAGACAAAAGGATTCCCAAATGATCCATAAAAATAGAAGAAAAAAAATTCTATTACTCGATATGTATGATTTCTTGAAACTATATCTTAATAAATACCCTAGGTTAGACTTCTTGTCTTATTTCAAAATTTTCACTTATATTAGTTGATAGTTTTGAAATAACCACCTATGGGTAATATTTGACTTCATTATTGACAATCTGACCACCTCTTAATTAGATAGTTTTGCAACTCCCGCATCTTGAAACTAGTGTTTACAACCTAACCTATAAAGTAAATTGTATTTTTTATGTTATACATGAAATAATCCATTTAGAAATATGTTGTTGATTATTTTCAATTTATTGATGAAGGGGTTTAAAATTTTCTCAACACTTATCAATCATACTTCTCTCCCAACAAGGTCTTTGTTCCATATAAGATTTTTAGTTGAGGAGATGTGGGAAGTGATTCCCTCTTTCTTATTATGGTGTCACTTTTCTTCTCTTAGCATCTTCCACTCGAGGCCAACCTATCAAGATTTGTGTGGCCCTCTCTTTATCTATCTAACTATGCAATACAACATCACATCCTCCTCTAGCTTCAATTGAGAATCCAAAAGAAGTCTTCAATATAGGGTATAGCTTTGTCTTCTTTCTCCTCATCTAGATTGGATAACTCTTATATGTGCAACTTTTCATAATTAAGTAGTATGCATATTTGTGTTACATTCCCACAATGAATGTGACTCAAGCTTGAAAATTTTCTTTCCAACTAATTCAAGATGATGAATAAGAATTTATTTATGATGTGATGGTTGTATTTTATCAAAACTACAACAATTGATTACATATAATTTCAAGAGCATATGTATGTCTCAGGCGTATTATTTTGTCAACATCACCCAAAATTTATGCTTAGCTCCAAACAACTCTAGTGATATTTTTACCTTGGTAGGTTGAATTTCAATTTTTTTATCACACTATAAACATCATGAGTTTACAACTCCTTGGCTTCCCTTTCAATGTTTAAATTTTCCCACCAATATTGTAAAATGCTTCACTAAAACTTGCATTTAATGCTACTTAAAAATTGCTTCACATAAAACACTTCAAATTGGTTTATCTTTGTCAAATTGTTCTAGTATTGTAGTTGCTTCAAGAATTATAGAATTAGCACTAATCAATATAATAGATTGGAAATGAGTTGTGACTATAATTATGAATTGTGTTCCTTTGTTCCTTGACCCAACATAGAAATGTCTACATTCAATGGGTTAGGTTATGGTCTCATGGAGAGGGGCTAGCTCAAATTTCTTAGGGGCTGCTACTAAGAAAAATCAGAAATCTTATCTAAGCAAGGAGTCCCATGAATTTTAAATTTATTTTCTGTTGTGTTTTTAAGTAAAAGTAGAGAATTTTTATATGGGAAATTATATCAAAATGGAAAATAGAATTAAAAAATAATATCATTTATATTGTTAGATAGACATAATAGTTATAAGCTAGTGGATGACACTTTTAGTCCCCTCTCCTCAACACCAAACTAAAGCTTATACTTATATATGGAGCTCCTATTTTACATCCCTCTCCTCACCAATCTAAAACTTGCAATTACATATATGATACTCGTGTTTAACAAGGAAAGATTCATTTTAATCATCTAACTACACTTGAAAAAAAAAAACAAGAATGCAAGGACCTCCTACAAATCTGTGGATTCCAAAATTATTAACATACTATTATATAATATTCTTCATTTTTTTAATTCTTTTTTATCTGAATTGATGTTGAAGTGAAAAATATTATTAAAGTAAAGGTCCAGGTATAATGGGAATTCCGGGAGGTCATGGTATTAATGAGTTTGAAATTCTTTTGTCCTTGATTCCACTATTTCTTACTCGGTAGAAAATTTTATAGACAAGAACACGAGCAAATCTTAAACATATCATTTCAAGAAGAAGAGGAGTTGGAATCTTTGTTTCAAATGTCAAAGTTCACATGCAAAATTATCACTGATTATGACTGAAATTCAATTCATGTAGTTTTGTACTACGCTGAAGATATTGAAAATCCACTTTGAACTTTTCACAGAAATAATTTTTGCATGAGTTGTCGAGAGATGCTTTGAAAGTGACATGATAGTCTGATAGCTCTGAAGAGGAAAAACAGCTAACAGATTAACCACAATGTTCCTGCTATTCAAGCTCTTTCCACAATATCAAATCAATTGAGCATAGTCATATTCAAATATGAAGACCTGGTCCGAGTTCTACCTAACACATACTCTGTCAAAGAACACAGAAAGGTTTCCAAATACCAAACTATTGTTGAACAAAATTGGGAGGCAAAGGGTAGATAGGGTGGGTAAGCTGTAAAACACTTCAGGATTTTCCCACGCTTAGAATCTCAAAGTGTGGGGTACATGCATTGCCATATTTTCAACAAGCTATTAAATTAGTGATCTGTCGATCTTAAAAATATGTACATTGGAATTTGGGACAATTGGAGATGATGATGGCAACCGAATCTTTGCTCTACTAGTCAAGAGTGTAAGATATTTACTGCTTGATATCATCATTGAATCATTGCTTACCAATGTACCTTAAATTAATTTTAAATATAGTGCTTTATAGACATGGATTTTAAAGAACTGAATAGTAATTTCAAAGTTGAAAATAACAAGAAATTTCAATCCAATATTTAAGTTATGTAACCTTGTAATGGTGAATTGGCATACTTATGTCAATTTTTATGGAGTTTTGGGTCTTAATGTAATTACATGTCGGAAAATGACATAATCTTGTGTGAAGTTGGATTTGTTTCTCAATTTTTTAAACACACATAGTATACATTCCTACATGCATCTTTATACACCTAATTTTTACATCTTCCATGTCTGCATTTTCATTTCTTGTCTACATATTACTGTTTCCATGTCTTAGGTCAAATCCAGAAGTGCAAAATCAATCTTGTACCCATGGATCTAACCCCTAAAATTTAAAATTTAAAACTCAAATTTTAATTCACTCTTTTCCTATTCCTTTCCCACCCTAAGTTGAATTGGTATTCATGTGACTATTTTATGTACAAGTGTATTTAAAGGCATTCAATTGCACTCATTTGGGCATTATGGAATCATCAAGCATTTATTAAAAATCATTCACATACAAGGAGCATGTATTAAAAGAAAACTACAATTTGTGCAACAAAAGGAATAATGTTTATTTAAGAATTACCATATAGGAAATTTAAATGTTTTCTTTCTTCCTTCTAATAATTAGCTTGTTGTAAAACTAGTCTCTCTAAGGGGTTGACCTAGGAAAACTTGCTCCTAGTGATTTGACAGTGTCCTTGAGATAATTTTAAATAGACCAAGTCCTTAATAACCAATAAGAAGCATAGATTCTAATATGAAACTAGTATATGATCATATCTATGAGTTGCATGGTAGATAAATGGTTGTGAAACCAAACCAAATTTATAAAATTTTCCTAAAAATGATGATAGCTCATCAAATAATTCCAAATAGTAAGTGTTGATGCCAAAATTTGATGAGGTAACAGTGTCTTATGGGAAACTCAGTTTATGGGGGACCTTTTGCGCTAAACTGAGTGACCTCCAAATTTTTAGAGAAGTTGACTTCTTCTATAATGGGGGGTTGGAAAGGGAAAAGGAAACAAATATAATAAAATAAAGTCTAACCTAAGGCGATGTGCCAAGACTTAATCATAGGCACGATAAATCATAGATCTAAGGGCCTGAATGGTGTTGTAGTGTTCCAAAACATCAGAAAATTAAGATTATAGCATAGACAATCCATTCATTGACATAAAATAATATTGCATACATTCCTATTGCCAAGAAGAGTCATTAGACATGGTCTAGGTCAGCAAACTTGCATTCAACATATATAGAAGTTCTTAAATGAAATGTCCAGATAATAAAAAACACAATTTATATTTTCATCAAATAGCATGAAAAATAGAAAGGTCGAACAATTGGCATAGTCTAAGAATTTTTGCAATAAAATAAAATAACAATAAAGTCCTACATCTTTTACTACAACCAGCGTTTTCCTTCAAATTTCAGACCATTTTCTCATAATAGAGAAAAGTATATATAGCAGGAAAAATCCCCACCACTTTAGAGAGCAGCAACAAAAAAGATTTTGCAATCCCCTGGCAATGATGCAAAAATCAAAATATTCTCAAAACCGTTGCAACAAAATCGATCTAGAACCAAGTATCTGGTCACTCCAGGCACAGATGCATCCTCTGCAAATGATGGCGGTGGTCCCGACAAGGCCTAATTAGACAAGTGTCACCATCCTGTGCAAATGATTATAACACGCAGTGGCCAATAGCATCATCAGGCTTGTCTGATTTATCGCTCGAATATGAGATCCGTTGGCTAGGCACGTGGCAGCCTTTTGCTGCCCATATGAACCTCTTTCTTTTGCTGTTGAGGACTTGCATTAATGTTACACGTGTCGAATTGGCAGAGCACTTCATCAATAATGGAGGGAACAATCACCAGCCGAGTGCAAAAGAGATGTGTGGCAGCATTTCGCTGCCCACGGTTGTTACTTCATCTCCATGTTGAAAGATTTACGAATAGTAGACACGTAGCAAGAGTGCACTGCAGATAGCAATTGTGGGGCCCGCTAAATTTTTTTGGGAATAAAGGCTTTGTGACACCCGAGCGGAGCCCGATGAGACAGCAAGAAAGCATGATCAAAAGAATCCCACAGCCGCAATACATGTAAGCATAGCGTAGCTTTCTCGGATGCGAAAGGAATGCTGAGACTCAGAGTTGCAAGGAGTAGACATGTGGAGTAGGAGAGAAAAACCTAGATAAAAGGCCGAGTTCACTACTTTCGATGCACGGGCCGAAGCATAGAGGAAAATACACCTGAAGGGAGCTAGTTAATTATTTATTAACAACTTTTGGCAACTATCAGGGGCATTTCAACTAAGGAACAGAGAGTCCAAAATTTCTCTAGTTTTCAGGCCAGAGTGACATTTCGTTAGATAATGGAGTCAGAGATTGGAAAGAGCCGCCTACAGAGGCGATCATTCATCCTCAGATGGCTTCACCATATTGCGCAAATTTTTCTGCACTCCACTTAGATCAATAGTTTCTTTGTGAGGCAGCACATTGGGTAAACCAACCCCTACTTCATAATGAAATAGTGGTTGTGCAAGTGGATGAATCACTCTCTCAATGTCAGTCATCGTGGGAGGATGACTAAAATCCTTGAAAGCCTCTAGATCATTTTTCTTTTCTTCTATCATTTCTGCAATCTGCTCAGTTGTGGCAATAGATCCATCTTCAAGGAACGGGGACGACAAACCCATCCTATTTAACTCAGAGAAACTCCCCCGTATGTTGTCCAGTGTCTTGCTCAAAATAGTCATGGTTGCTTTAGTGCGCTGGAAGGTAGAGTGGCAATGGATGAACTTATTTGTCATTTGAGCAGCAACATCTCAATCTTCAATACCGCTCTGGCAAGGTTTTCATTAGAGACCGAGTATAGCCTGGTGAGTAGATCTTTTACTTCTGAAACTTTCTCCAAGATGAACTATGGGAACTGCTCAATCGTATCATAAGCCTCTTGGCTCAACTTTGATGCCTCAATGATTAAACGATTAAGATGTACAACTGCCTAACCAACAAAATTATGTCTGGTTGTGTAGGGGAAGATAGGAGAGAGCTTTTAAAAGAAGAAATCTTCGTGTCCTTTGAAATAATGGCCTCAGCCAATTCTTCCTTCTTCTTTTCTTCGGATGCTAGCTGTTCCACAAAGTTGTTCATTTCTTTATTCCAATTCTCCTCGACTCGGGAGTGATTTGTTAAGTGTATGCCCAAAGAAGACTTTGTCTATTGGAGTTCTTCTATTTGAGCTTTTAGGCCCTTAAATTTAGCCTCCTCTTCTTATATTTTCTGCTCATATTGAACCTATTGGTGCTCTAAAGCTTCATTCCTTTACGCCATTCCTTGACTATACTCAAGGTGAAGTCGCTCCAGCTCTTCATTCTTTAGTCATAGATTCTATTTCGTCTCCTGATTCTTAGACTGTAGCTCTTTTATCATGGTAGGGTCAACAGCCTGAGTCTTCACAAGTTCACCCTAAAGTCTGTTCCTCTCATCCTCTGCTGCCAGCACCCTTTATGTCATACGTGCAACATCCGCCTCTAGGGATTTCTCTTTTTTCTCCAGAAAACTAACCCTCTCCGTTATCGCTTTAAGCTGTTCATCCTTATTTTTTAGCTGGCGGCTAGTTTTAACGAAGTCAGAGGTGACTAACCGTTGTGTTTTCTCCATAATTTCAACCTTATCCTGCGGTCAGGCCACCTTCATATCGATCCCTACCGCATATATCTCATAATATTTTGGGTGCATTTCCCCTTGAGGCTTGGTTACTCTCTAGTACATGATTGCAAACTTTAATTCCTATTAGGCCTCATCATAAAGAGTTTATATTTTTGGCTCAGCAGAAGCACTATCATCTTTTTCCCTGTGCTTTCACATTTTACTTGCGCTTGCCTCTTTTCTACAATCGATCTGTGCTATAAATTCAGCTGGCGACAAAACTAGTCCACTTGCAAAAGGAGCACTAGAAGGTAGGGCATAGGGATAGATAATCGTCATAGGCATGGGCATTTGTTTCTTCTGGAGAGTGACAGTTTGCGAGGAGAAGTGGGGCATGTTCCAAAGCTTGGTTTGAGGCCCAACAGAAGGGCTAGTCACTTGTAATGACTAAATTGGTGAATCAGCCATAGAACTCACAAGCTGGGATGGTGGAGGAGTTGTCAATATGGTGTCATCCTGTTGCGATGGAAGAGGATCCGCAATAATATTGGAAGAAGAAGGGGCACTCGCAAGGAGTATGTTTTTGAAAAGCGAGGCAAGGAGAGTTTGAGCGGCAGCGGCGGGTGTAAGGGTCCGCGGAGGAGTAAGGTCGAGTGGAGTGGTCTATGAAAATTGGGTGAAACCTCCTGAATATATTGGATTAAAAGTGGAAGGCATAGAGCCAGTACTCATGGTAGGACTCACCATTGAGGTAGGGGCAGATACCAAGGAATGAGAAGCAAGGGAAGCAGAAATGAATTTTACCTATTGACTAGTTGATGGTGGCTCCAGAATCGTCAGCGACTCCTCCTTAGCCTCAGGCTCTTGGCTAGGTACAAGCACTTTTCTTCCAGTGGGTTCCTGTGAACCTTCTTCAATAATTCCTTGTGTACCGTCATTTTTCGAGTGGGGTCTCTCGAGCTTTGGTAGCTATTGTCATTTGCTGCAGTGATAACCTAGCTAGCTTAGCGGCCCAAGTGAGTGTATGCGAGACCCTTGATATATTAAAACACACATTCATGGCCACATAGGCGGGTTGTCTAAGGCCTTTCTCCCTCGGCACAGAGGAGGCAGATTTCGCTGCTTCTTCTTCCTACTCTTCGAACTTGTCCCCCAGGTTCCCACTCTTGTTAATACTAGAACTCGGTTTGGGGTGGCCCTCATTCCACCATCTTTCAAATTCCTTTTCATCCTTCAGAATGTCATAAGGGGCATCCAATTACCCTGTCTCTTGGTGATACTTCCAAAAAGCTTCTATTTTTTCAGTAGTCCACTCCTCATCCTTCTTCAACTTATTATACATGGTGCATTCCATGTGGACATTATCTTTGGCCAACACCATATATCAAAGTATAACTTGTGCCATGGCCTTCTAGTATCTTGCATAGGAATACGTGCCAATTCAAGAAAATTTTCTTTATCTGCCCGCAGGTTATGCCGCTTCTCCCAGTAAGGTCAGGGAACATGTGCAACCTTCATATGTGGCTCTAAAAAGTCATTGAAAGGGTTGTAATCCCACTTATCATTTACTAGCACCAACCCTAAATAAGCCAGTTTATCCTCCAATAACTGGTCTGATTGTTTCTTAATCAGAGTCACTGACTTAAAATTCTTCAGACAAAAGAAGAATCCCTTTTTTCTTACACTTTTGCTGCTGTAGAAGGTAAAATAAATGATACACACCTGCCGATACATTTCTAGTGTGAGCACCCTATCTATGACACGGGTTGGGAGAAGGAAAGGTTGACTAGTGAAGCCCCGCATCTGGAGAATCATGAAATATTTCCTTAAGGACTAGTCACAGGCGGGAGTGAAACTCTGCATATATCTGTTATGCTCCCTGTTGAGCTGGATTATGTCACCTTCTCCGATTAAATCATACAAGACCAGAGTTATGAAATAGTCCAAAAATGCATAAGAATCATATGATACAGAAAAAAAAGGTGTCCACGTGGAAACTTGCTTCCTCTTACCCCGTTCATCACAAATTGACAATTCAAAATACTGGGCGAAGAAATCAGGGTTTTGATGTAGAAACATGTGAACCAGGAAAGAAAAAAATATAAACTTTCCCTCCGCCAAGTAATTCTTTATTTTCCATATCATTTCATCTATTATGAACTCAGCAAAATCATACCAGAAGGTATCATGCTGCTTGCGGAATTGGAAAGCCGGTCCCAGTTGAAAATTTTCCACCATCTCATCGAAGTCTTGGCCACACACAAAAGCTAGCATGGACATGGCATCCTGCAAATCCTCATGTAACGCACCATGCAGAAATGGAATACTTGGCAGTTTAGCGGCTGGGATGCCTTTCTTACCAATCTCCAACAAGAACTCTGAGTTCTTTTTCATCGCCCTCCATGTTTTCTCTCCTTTGCCAGGGTAAAAGGACTCAATGTTCTCTCTTCTGTTACTTGGGTCTGGGATGCTTAGCATATCCCAGATGCCCTGTGGGGTGATGTGAATCCTTAAGTTTCGGCCCTCGATGTAGTGGGTGTTAGGGTTATAACGCTGGATGGCAGCGTCAACTGTCTCTGGGCAGTAGTGCACCAGCGAGACCATGTATTATGGAAGACCATTGTACCAAATTTTTATTGCTGTAGAATTTTCTACCTTTGGTGCCATCACCTTTACACAGGCTACTTCTCTTAAGGACTTAGGGTTTTTTGCGAGCTGTGGATCATAGATATTATCCCATTTCTCTTCAACTCTTTTCTTGTTTCTACAATCCTTAGGCCTTTTCAGCTCTTCTGTATACACCCTCTTCGGCTTGCTTGGTATACCAGGCATAGCATACGCCAAATCCTCATAGACATACATGTCTTTTGATGATTGTATGGCTGTAAAAAACTCTTGGCCAATTTCCTCTTATATTGGTTGAGATGAACTCTCCGACATTTCTCTTTGGATGAAGACCTTTGCGAGTTCTAGACCCTATAATTTTTCTCGGCTCTGGATATGGAAAAGAAGAACAACTCTACACCTTTAGCTTTGGTGTTTGTGAAAATAATTTGAATTATTAAGCCTTTTCATGCAATATTTGGCTATCTTTCCTCAAGGTGGTAGAAAAAAGCATGCTTTTTGCATTTAATTCGGCATGTACCGTTAATTTTTGCAATTCGTGCAAAATGAACTACTTGCCATTTTGAGGCAGCAAGAGTTTATTATTGTGTTTGACAACTGTGTGATACGTTGTGATTCCCTTGAAACTTGAGCCGACAATTTTCTTTCTAACCTTGCGTTAGTATGTGCTGGTAATTAATATCCTGGCCAGAATGATTATGCCAGAGCAAACGATCACGGCTTGAAAAGATATGGATATTTCCTTGCGCTCTAGGAAACGCTTGTGAGATGACACAATAGCCTATGGCCGTGTGGCTTACTGTTGATGAGTGCCACCTTTTTAAAGCTAATTAATTAGCTCCTATTAATCTAGCACGCATTGAACTGTACCTCCGCAGATGCAACTGGCCTGAAAATGTGAGTAAACACAGGCATGCCTTTCAAGTTGGCATCTAGCTATCATCACATTTTCTCGAAACGGATTAGCATGCGTCTTGTCATTTTTTCTATAAATAGGCCGGTAAGTATTGAAGAAATCATACTTAGCATTTGAGTAGTGATAGGTTGTTAGCAAAGTTTTAAGCAAGTTTTCTCATAGGCTAGGTGATAGGTAAATTTTAGTATTGGCTAAAAAGCATAGGCATAGTGTCAGAATCATGGATACTCCTATTTGTCTAACCTCTTATAAGTCACAGACAACATTTCTAGGGGAGGCTTCTACTAGTTGGCTAAAAAGAATGACTAAGAATAAGCATTATTTGGTCTTGATAGCCATAAAATGGGTTATGGGTAAGGACTGCATAAAATACGAGGACAAGTATCGTGTGAATACTGATATATGCTCCCACTTCATGGCATCTATGTTAGACATTGGCATTCCCAGGCCCCTCATCATGAAGCTGGTCAAGGAAATGTTTCCCAGAAAGTACCTCAATCGCCTTGGTGAAGTTGTTGCTCATGCTACATATGGGGTAGGTCTACCGTCAGCCAGCGACCACCGTCACTATATCGAGGAAGAAGTGGTAGTTGTATGGCTACCATTTCTCAGTGGATTCCACCTTCAGACACGCGACGAGCATCAACAGAGGGTTACCAAGGCCTTGCATTTACTGTTCCGTAGTTACAATGTGATACCGTTCTATTACATAGATTGGTATACTGACTTTAGGAACCTGGTGTTTCCCCCACCAATGGCGGTTGTGCCAAATGGTGTTGCTTCTATTTTCAAAGAACCTACTATCGAGGAAGAGGTAGACATTGCTATTAATGCATCAATGGCTGCCTCTCGTGCCCTTGGATGAAAAACCCTCTCTGTTCCTACAAAAAAATGCCTCCCCATTTTCTTTATTTCTTGTTGTTGCATAGACCACCTACCCTATAGTGTGTATATAACCCTGAAAAAGGATATCATTTTGCATATGTAAAATAATAGCTCGAATACTTGTATACTTTTTTGGATTATGGCTTCCCCAACCATTTTGCAATGTAAAAATCAAAGAATATATATAAATAGATATATATCTTTTAAAAAAAATCCATGGCTCTTTCTTTCATTCTGCATTTTAGTTTTATGGGCTTTTTTATAGCATATGTGTTATTTCTTTTGTGCATGGGTCTATTTTATGTAAAGCAATCCCACTATTCCACCCCCCATAATAATGGGTTACTTCCGTAGAAGCACAAACCAATTTTGAAAAAGACCGGCCAAAGAAAGAGAAATAAAATAAAAGCACTATTAACATATGTAAAAAAATAGAACTCGGCACCTAATGGAATAGCTTAAGATGAATCCCATTAACTGAGATTCCTAAGGGTTCATTTTCTATATTTTCTAACTCGAAAGTGTTATGCTCCTTGCACCGAATGATTTTAAAGGGACCCTCCCATAAGCTATCAAATTTACCATGCTGACCTAGCTTAGCAGCCCTTTTATCATATTTCAATATTAAGTCTCCGCATTTTAGGCCTTGGTCGGAAGCCTTCTTGTCAAACCATCACTAGACCACTTGTTGACGGTTTGTCATGGCTATTAGGGAATTCTCCCTTTTTTCCTGTACTTCCAACAGTTCGGCAAGCCAAACTTCCTTGGAACCATTTTGTTTTATCTCGAGGGATTTCAACAATTGTAGTGTCAGAATCTCCATAGATATAGGTAACAACTCCTCTTTCACATATGTCAACTCATAAGACGAAGTTTTAAGGACTTTCTTAGGAGTTATGTAGTTTTCCCAAAGCGCTGCTCAAAGGTTTTTATGCCATTCCCTCTGGTGTTCTGAACCAATTCTTTTAAGAAGCTAGACTAGGCTCTTGTTTGTTGACTCTGCTAGGTCGTTTCCCTGTGGGTAATAATTTGATGATGTCTTGAGGAATATTCCATTTGTTAATGCAAAGTGACATACCTTTGTGCCTAGGAAAGCTCTGGCATTATTAGAAATGATAGTCTTCGGAGGACCGAACCTTGTCACCAGCTCCTCGAGGAAATCTACAATCTTTGTTTCTATTGCACTTTTAAGTGCAATGGCCTCCGCCCATCTTGTGAAGTAATTCGTGGTGGTCATAATCCACTTGTGTCCAGCACTAGAAGTTGGGTTAATCATCTCAATGAAGTTCAGGCCCCATTGCGCAAACGGTTCGTCTACCACTATGGGTTTGAGAGGCATTGCAGAATTCTTCCTTTTGTCAGTAAAGAACTGGAATTTTTTGCAAGATTTTACCAAAGAGTGGGAGTCATTAAAAAGTGTAGGCCAATAGTAACTGACGCATATGATTTTTATGGCAGTGGTCTTAGCAGAGAAGTGTCTGCCCGCAGCACTGTTGTGGAATGCGTCAAGAATCCTCTTCGCTTGCTCCGAAGTAATGCATCGTAGGAGAAGACCATTGAAATTTCCTTTGAAAAGGACTCCTTCTACTAGCGTATATTTGCAATTCTATAGTTGATAGTATCTCCTTTTTTGGGATGAGAGACTTGGCAGATACGCTTTTGTTCACATAAACCTCATTCTATCTGTCAACCAGCAACCCTTTGATTCTAGTTCATTTATCAGGACTAGATCCAGTTGTTCCCCTATAGTGGGTATCTCCTCATTCTGCACCATGTATTCACATAGTCCTCTTCCTCTAATAGTTTTAGTAGGTTTTACCTCAATGTCATATTCAAGGATCTTAGTGATCGAATTAGATCTTTTTTCTGTGATCTCCCCTTCCATGATATATTTGCACACACTAGAATGTGTGACATACACAAACACCTTGTTGCAGAAAATTAGATGGCGGAACTTTTTAAGTCCCTTAACTATTGCAAAGGCCTGCCTTTCGACAAAATTATAATTCGCCTCATATTCCTTCAGGGTCCGGGAGTAGAACACCACTAGATGCTTTCCTTTTCCTTCATCATCCTTTTGGATTAGGATAGTAGCAATATTGGACTTGCTACTGAATGCATACATTATAAAATCTTTAGATTGATCTAGATTAACAAGTACCAGAGTTATGGAAATAGCTTCCTTGACCTTTTCAAAGGCTTCCCAAGCTTTGGTCGTCCACTTAAATGCCTGATCCTTCTTAAGCATTAGGGTGATCCACTTAATTATTCCCACAAATTCAGAAATAAAATTGCTAAAAAAAATTATTTTTCCCAGGAAAGACTGAACACCTTTCTTATTCATCGGAAGGGGAAGTTCCTTGATAGC